>OX596220.1:2371075-2840843 GCA_951394215.1 Glyphodes perspectalis
TTTAACTGGTAGTTTTAAATTGCGACTTCCAAAAACTACAATAAATAATAAATCAATTCTTTTGACTTACACATGAACGGATAGATAGTATATATTTAAACTAGCTGTGCCGGCGGTTTCACCCGCCTTTATAGTTAATGTTATATATATAGCCTTCCTCAATAAATTAACTAAATAAAACAAAAATAATTTTTCGAATCGGACCTGTAGTTATTGAAATTAGCGCGTTCAAGCAAACAAACTTTTCAGCTTTATAATATTAGTATAGATTTATAAACATTCATGCCTCGAACACAAATAAGCAGCTCATTCCCATATTCGTCACACGAACACTTGTTCCACTCGGGACTCAAAATGGCAATCTTGGTTTCGCGGCCGTCAGCCAAGTTAAACTAAAAAGTAAAACAGCGCAACTGACCTTAGCGCGATCTTCCTCCTGCATTCATCGCCAGCGGCCTGCGCAAGAGTGGTAGCTGAGACAGCCAGCGCTAGAGACATGGGGGACAGGGTCATGCCGCAGATGCCGTACAGAGGAAGCAGGACGGATAGCGGCGTGGCGACCGTGTGGGCAGTGAGGAGGATGAACACGCAAATATGGCATACGGCAATGACGATTCTCACTCCGGTCTTTTGGAGAATCAGTGGCGAGAAGGGGGCGACGACTGCGGCGATGCCGTGCATGATCGCAAGCGGCATGGCGCCGGCTTCGGCTCCTGCGAAGGCCGTGAAGGGGAGCAGAGCGGTGGCGCACAGCCCGCTTGACAAACAGAGGAGGGTGAATCTCTTCACGACGGGTTTCGGGACTTTGGGGGGCTGGCGGGTGAGGAGGCGACGGACGGAGGCGGCGCCGAGCGAGGACGCGGCGGAGTCCCGGCGCCGGGCGGGCACCGCGGGGGGCGGCGCCCGCGCCGGTGTCTTCGGTTTCTTCCACGGCCATTCTTTCTTGCATATTGTGCTTACTGGTATCTGTAACAATTTCCAAGGTTAGTTTTGGAGACCGCGCCACAAGATAGTCTGAAAATCGGGGTTAATTCGTATATCAGCGCCTCGCGGTTTCACTCGCGTAGCTCCCGTTCCCTTTTGAATAAGGGGATAAAATATAGCCTATGTTACTCACTGATAAAGTAGCTTTCTATTGGTAAAAGAATTTTGCATATCGGTTTAGTAGTTTCGGAGCCTATTAAATACAAACAAACAAACAATCAAATCTTTCCTCTTTATAATATTAGTAAGTATAATATAATCTACATGTAACAGTATTGATATTATCAGGTGCGTTATGAGCCTAAATATTAATTAGAAACTTGCAACGGCTATCAAAGCAATGTTATTTTAGTCTATGATCCAAACTATGTAGAAATGACCTTCACGCATCTGTTTAATAGATAAAAGGGATTTTATATCAAATTGATAAACCTATTAAAAAATATATCTCAAGTGGATTGTCTAAAATAATCCTGGTCAGAAAATTAAAAATGACTTTTGATTAAATATTGCACTCACGAGTTTAACGAATAAATTTAATACCGGGTAATAATCGACTTTTAACGGATTTTCCCCCAGGAGTTATGATATTTATGATCAGTACCAATTTTCGTGGAACCCCCAGAAAGGCTTCACGGTACCCCAGGGTTCCGCGGAACACAAATTGAGTATAGCTGCTTTAGAATATACAAACGTTACATATCTCGAGTGGTGACTCAAGATATATTTTCTGATATACATATATATGTCCCGGGTTGATCTGGGATTTCAAAATAATGTGCCAACTGTGTTTCTTGCCTAGCATGTCGTAAAAGGAAACTAATGGTATATCGGTTTATGGGTATGTGATTGTGTAGGCGACGAGCTAGCCAGTGGTCACTACTTTTACACAATTTTCCATCTAGCCCAGTCAGTATAATTTTTGGCTGAATGTGGTTAAAGGGGCCTGCTGCCCCTTTGGCTCTGTCTTCTTTTTCGGGGATTATGGGCGAGATGTTATGTTTGTATAGTAATTCAATATTTAATTTAGTATAAAATATTTTCATCCATTAAACAGATTGGTGAAGGTCGTTTCCAGTGTAAATCCTTTACGACATGTACCCAGGGGCAGATTTAATATCCTGGCCATTTCTTGCCTTGCTAGCATAATAAATATTTATAATGTAAATATGTTACAAAATATTTGTAGCATAAAACTGCTGTTTACAAGAAAACAATGACCATGTCGTATAAATAGCCCTGGCTTCGCGTATATGATAATTTAAGTGTACATTGTATTGCAGATTATAAAGTTACCTATAAAAACTGTTCGCTGTAAAGTTTTCTTTGTTATTGTATAATACATATATTTTATTTAATAAAATAAAATAAAATAAAATAAAAATAAAGGAGCGGTGGTAGCTCAATGGTAAGGACACGCGCCTCTTAACCGAGGAGTGCGGGTTCAAACCCGGCATGTACCTCTAGATTTTAAAAAATCTATGTACATATTTATACCACTAGCTCGACGGTGAGGGAAAACATCGTGATGAAACCTACAAATTCAAACAACTTTGAATTTGTAACCATGATCCAAAAATTGTCTGGTTCCCCTATCTTAGGGTTACGAAGGTCAGATCGGCAGTCGCTTCAATGTAATTACCAGAATCGCTAAATTCTGGATCATGGTCTAAGCGGACCCTGTCTAAGCACGGGACATAACGCTAGGAAGATGATGATGACATATATTTTATTTAATCTCTTATCTTATCTTAACATCACGCCCGTGATCCCCGAAGGGCTAGGCAGAGTCAAAGGTGCAGCAGTCCCCTTTAACCACATTCAGCCAAATAAAACTAGGCTGGGTTAGATGGAAAATTGTGTTAAAGTAGTGACAAGTGGCTAGCTTGTCGCCTACACAATCACAAACCCAAAACCGATATACCATTAGTCGCCTTTTACGACATGCTAGGCAAGAACACAGTTGGCACATTCTTTTTAAGTCCCAGACCAACACGGGACAATGGGCTGGGTTAGATGGAAAATCGTGAAAAAGTAGTGACAAGTTTAATGGCATTCAATTTTCGGCTTTATACGTATCATAATAGATTCGAACTTTTTTTTTAATGGATTTTTGCATGTGATATTGTCAGTATTGCCAACTCTTAATCAAGAAAAAAAAAACAAAATTGTCGAAAATGCAAAATGCCGATTCACACACTTAATATTATAGCCACAAACTAACCACATTTAGGTTTAAATATCTTTATAAAGGTTAGCTAGGGGCCACTATAATTGGATAGGTAAGGATGGAGTTTGTTGAAAATAACCTATAAACAGCCTTGACTCGCATGAATATCGATAGGTTCGATCGAATGGATATCGCACTGAGTCCGATTGTTAGAAAAATACAATGTGGATTAGTGGAATCACCTAAACCAGTGCTTCTCAAACTTTTTATGCTATGGAACCCTTTTAGGAAGCGGCGTATTTGACGGAACCCTAGAACAGCGCGGGCGGCAGCACGGGGGAGGGGGGGGGGGGTTTGTAATAATCGACTTTATACGGATTTTCCCCCAGGAGACTTAAATATAGAACCCCTTTATTTTAACAATTATGATCAGTACCAATTTTCGTGGACCCCCCAGAAAGGCTTCATAGAACCCCAGGGTTCCGCGGAACACACATTGAGTATAGCTGACCTAAACTGACCATGTTTATCACACAATTATTATATTATTTGCTTGATCTTATGTCCCATGTTGGTCTAGGATTTAAAAATAATGTGCCAACTGTGTTCCTTGCCTAGCATAGCATCTTGAGATTTAAAAAATAATAAATTTTTTGTACTTATTCTTTAAATAAAAATATTGACCCGTGTTTCAGCTTTCGTCTAAACTAAAAATAAACTTTGTGTAAACTTTGTTTTGTCAGGCGGGGGTGACCTGTGCGAGGATGGCGCGATGGCGGTGCGGATCGGAGGTGGTGCGCGCGGCGGCTCGGCCGCCCTCCGGTCGCGAGCGCTCCGTCAGGTCCGGTAGGCTGCCCATGCGCAGCGCTACGAGACGCTCTTGCGCATGCCTGCAAAAAGGTAAGTAATAATAAATATCAGACAACATGTTGTCTCATGTTGGTCTGGGACTTAAAAATAATGTGCCAACTGTGTTCCTTGCCTAGCATGTCGTAAAAGGCCACTAATGGTATATCGAGTTTTGGGTGTGTGATTGTGTGAGCGACAGTGTTACCAAACGGGCAATTTAAAATACGGTAGAACTACTTACGCTTCGAAAATCGGGAGAATTCGGGAACAAAGTTATTCCATTTTGCGAAAGATTATCGTGAATTTATCATGAATCACCAAAAACCGTGGAAATTAAGAAAAAAACATGGTAGTGTGAGGAAAAATATAATTAACAATGTAATATACAATCGATCAGAATATAGTAACGGCAAAAAACTTGGAAACGCTAGTTATCAAGTGAATCTTCAAGAAAATAAAATAAGACAATATTTCGTATTTTAGCTGAGCAATTTTATCTCCAACCAATCGGACCCAGGAATCGTGTCTATCGTCTTCACAATTTTGAAAGGCATTCTGAAAAGAAAAATATACATATTAATGGTTATATTCGTCACCTAAACTGCAGAAATTATTATAAAATAAACAAGTCTTATAATAAATAGTAAATAGTATAATAAAAGCATTTATTATTGTATGGAGACATTAAATGTAACTTTGTACCTAAACAATGAAAGAGACATAGTTGTGTTTGTTATTGTTATGTGAAGGTTCTTATAATAGGAAAAAAAAGTTGCGCGGTAAATTAAATAAAAATGGGTATTGAAAATCTGAGAACGGGCGTTATGATGTGCGCCGGGTCACCAAATAATGCAAAAAAAATAAGGATGGTACATTTGCTCACAAACTCTTTCGTACTTAGATAAAAATCATGTTTTCATATTTGAAGATTCAAATAAATATTTAACTGATTACACATAAACAAGAAACTTAGCAATTTCTTGTTTGCAATGTTGAGCAATTTGATTGAAATTAAATTAGTTGGGTATAAATAGAAATACACAAACAATGAGACAGTGTAAAAAGGAATTAACAGGGGTTTATAAATTCTGACAATGGATCCCTAAATAAAATGATCCTTAAAACATCAAAAGGCCGCTGTACTACCTTAGACTCTTAAGAGAAGATATTAATTGCTGATCTACACCTAAAAAAGTACAATAGAGCCTCAATACTACAATTGTAGAACCGAAAGGTCTACAACGGTGGATACTAGCGGCTTAAATCGATAGAACGGTTTTAGTAAACTCTAAAGGCTGTTGTAACCGAGACGCCATTATAAATTTTAATAAAAGCAATTCTCATGATTATTATAAATTTTTTATCATTATAAATATGTATAAAAACCGAATACCCGTCACTCTTTCTCAACCAGGATCCTAAAGAAACTACATATAAAGCTAAACTATCTTATAATAAACTAAATCCAGAATTTGCACCCGCTAATTAAATGTACTTTTTATACAAAAAACTGCATAAATAGCAGGCGCGTTAAAATTTTAGCTAAAACATATGTATATATTTACAATAAACTGGTACTCGCACTGGTATTTTGCATGCATAAAAGGAAAAATCAACATTTACTTACCTGTTGTTATTATTTTCAATCGTGTTTTCCGTCAATCACTTTCCAATTGGCATTATGGTCCTTGTTAAAAATTTATTAAGTTCCCCAAAAATATAGCTATTTTATACATAATACAGATCCGTAAACTCTAATCCAGAGATATAGTTGCGTCTAAATATGACGCAAGCGTTATAGTCGCGCTACAAGAACTTATTTTAGACACTTAGGCGCACAATACCGCTCGCATAGCACCTTTGTATTTCCGTACTAACACTCGTTTACGAACATTGTAGAGACATTGTAGAACCTCAGGCCGTATAAATCGGTGCCTCTTTCGGGGGTACAGCGGCGCTGTAGCCGCTTGTACATCTACAATAGAACTTGTATATAGAGCCAATGCCGTTATTAAGAACTTCTAACCGGCCAGTGTACAGCTTTTTATAGAGCTTATGTGCTACTTGGGTGTTGTATTCGGGAGCAAGTTTACATTGTTTTTTTCATATCAACGTTCTTTCAAAATAGCAGTCATAAATTTTTTTTCTACATTATAATCATAACAACTGGATTTGTCAAAATATCGCTTTGTATGGAGCAGACCTGCAATTGAAGAAGTCGATATTCTATTTATTTGCTTCGTTTAAATTAAGAGAATTGCCTATATAGAGGAAAAATCATTATGTATCGGGAGATCGGGAAATGAAGTACAAAATCGGTAGATCTCCCGTAAAATCAGGAGGTTCGGGAACGCTGGTGGGCGACGAGCTACTGTTTCACAATTTTCGATCTAACTCAGCCCAGTTTTATTTGTTGGCTAAATTTTAAGGGAGCCCTGTTGCTACTTTGACTCTTTCTACTCCTTAGGGGATTACGGGCGTACGTACAAATACTAGATTGCACAACGATACGACCATTTATAATGTAAAGGTTTATTACGACATTACGATATTTATTATGAAATATTTCAAATGCAGGATTTAATAATAAATATCGTTTGTATATTACTAACAAAACATGTCTAAAGCGTGTAGAAGCAACTAATCAACGCGATAGAATAAGGTACAAAATGTGTAGGATATTTATAATACGGCAACATTCAAATATTACGTAGTTTTATATAATACACTGAAAATCCCCTAATATAAAGCTATTGCTATTGATCAGTGTTTTGATTTAGTGTTGCGATGTATGTATATGTATATGTCTGGGATTAAACCAAATTTAAATATTGAAGAACATACCTAATACAAATGCAGTTACAATTGAGATGTGGACAAGAGAGTCCTTCCCTATTTATACTCCCTGATACGTCTTTGCAGTACAAACGGGGATTTTTAGTGTAGTGTTGCCAATTAAAAAATACAAGTCTTAAAATATTTCTATTTCTACAACACACAACAGTACGAATAAAATATCTTATCAATCAATAATTATTAATATCTTGGATTGAATGTGCAAAATACTGTACTTAATTAAGTACAATATTTTGAACTTATCAATTTCCCTGTTATCTATTTAAATAAACTTATCAATCTTTTACGAATTGCCTTGCATTATGAACGAGGACTTTCTTCATTTCTGTTTACAGAATGTTGCTAGTATGTTATTCTAAATATTCCAACCAGACATATATTTCACACAACTAACTAACTAACTAATTTACACATTAACATTTATTTTTACAGGCTCATTGGTGTAAAAACTATTAGAATAAAGTGGAAATAATTAAAATACAAAGTAAGAGGACCGATAGATTAGGTCCAAGAAGCTTTGTTTTCTTTTCACTTCAGCTTATATAGCTAACTACTAAATTCAGTTACTCCTCGAGCAGTGTTTCAATAACACCAGTTCAATAGTGCAAGCGATGTGCTAGTGTTAAGAGCAACAACTGCACGCAAACATAGACTATATACTAGTTCCGATAATAACCATGAGGTGGCTGAAAATAAAATTTTAAAAAGAAAGAATATAGAATATTAATTTACTTAAAAAATTATGCGAGAACAAAAATCTCTCTATTCCGTATACAACGTATTCTGTATTTAGTTAGTAGTAACAAAAGCGTATAAACAGCTGATTCAGTACAGCCTTTAAGGTGTGTTTGAATAACAAACATGCACAAATACAAGTTTTTACATTTGTAATATGAATATTCTTGGGCATATTTAAGCATTTTTTTATTTTTAGCTGGCAACACTTTCTTAATATAATTATCTTTTTGATTCGCCGCCATATTTAGGTACACGATACTATTATTATTTACACAAATAACTAACTAAAATTCACGCCACTTCCCTAGCGGGGTAGGCAGAGAGAACCGAACGTTATATGGCGTAATATTTATATAATATTATGCAATATTATGCAATTAAACAATTTTTTTCTCTTTGTTGCCTGTAAATAAAATAGTATGAGTAAAGTTAATATTTAGAGATTATTAAACTGACTAGGAAAAAAGTCAATCTTGGTCTAGTCACGCATCGTTGTGAATAATTACTTGCATAGCATGTCATAAAAGGACTATTGGCGAATTGTTAATTGAGTTTGTAATTATGTATGCGATGAACTAGCCACTAGTCTCTACGTTTTTACAATTTTCCATCTAACCCAACTCAATCTTACTTCGGGAATTGTGAAATAGGTGCTTTTGTCATTCATGTCTTAGTAAGACAACACTGATTGCTAAGCCCGTAACTCTGCCTACCCATTCGGGGATTATGGGTGTGATGTTATGTATGTATTTATGTCTTAGTAAACAAAGACATGGCAGCTAAGAGTTATTTTTAGGAATATCCGTCTTACGTAAACACGCGCAACAATACAACTTTGTTACCCAGCGGTACGGGTAGGTACCTCTGGACACATTATTTTTGTTATTACTTATCGTTGTTACTACAATTGAGTCATTGTTCTAAACTGGGTTGGGAGCCAGATTGGTAGAACTCCCATATATATGGGGGATTTCAGATTATACAGGAAAATATAGGAACAGTCAACAATGTGTACACTCATCGGTGTCAGACGTTTAATAACTGATATTTTTTTTGTGGACAAATTTCCCAATTTTATATTTTATGTTACGTATATAATGTTAGCAATTGAAAAGTAGCTCAGCTTGTACTGGCCAAGGCGGTCGCCAGTGGCACCCAGTCAGCGCTGGTTTACAGCTACTTCCTCTCCTCTTTGATGTTATGCGAGAGGTTCAGTCATGAGGTATACCATTTAAGGTAATAATATCCAAAAAAGTGAACAGGAAAATAAAAAATAAAATTAAAAACTAACTGAAATTACTAAAATTACTAATGACACTCATGTCTGTCGCGTCGCTTGTGCTTAGCAGAAATAGTTGTAACGGGATCAAACGACCTTGTGACAAGCGATGCACACGCATCAATAAAATTTTAGTTAGGTGTAACTTTATTAGGGTTTGTTAATATTATTTAGTCAAAATATAATATAATAAATTATTTTAATCGATTCTGAATAAATAGTTTTCAGGTTTCCGTTACTAAATAAGGTAGTTTTATGCAAATAATTTGTTTAGGTACTAATGGTTCAATTTCAAAAAACGATGGTTTGATTATGACGATGGTAACCCGAAAAAATAATAATAACGATGTAAGCAAATAATTGTTAAATCATTTCATTTTCACTATACATAAAAAATGCAATAATCGACGGTTACAAAAATTTGCCGCCGTAATAAGACAGGAGTTGCGTTTGTTAAAATTGGCCTAATGGCATAAACATAAAACACGTATTATTTAATATTTATTTATCTTAGTCATGCAAACAAAAATGTAAACAAATACAAGTAAAATTTATCTATATATATATTTTTTTCAATATTAAGATTCGGGTGACTTCAAGATGATCGCCTGGCAACACTTAAGAAGTACAATAAATAGTGCACAAATACGTAGCTATAATCAAAAGTGGGGTTTTCTCTGAATTAGATACAACTTCATAATATCTGAATGTTGCCATTTACAAATATCGTACACACTGTGTACCATAATATTACGCTTTAAAGCCTGATAAACATTTCAATTCAACATCTTCCTAGCATTATTTCCAGTGCCTAATCGGGGTTCGCTTAGACCATGATCTACTATTTAGCGAGTCTAGTATATTGAAGTAACTGCCTGTCTAACCTTCGAAGCCATTACATAAGGAAACCAGACAAATTTGAAAATAGTTCCGCATCCATAGTTAGTTAAACACGCTAAGCTAGTGTTGTAAATACATTAATTAATTGATGTGAAAAATCCAGGTGCAGGCCCGAGTTTGAACCCGCACTATCCAAATGTTCTGTAGGTAATTCTCTTAGCATAAAAAAGCATTAATATTTGATATTTAATAATCTTAGTTATGCAAATAAAAGTATTAATAAAATAAGTTAGATAAAACTGTTGCCGAAGCTGGCCTCATTTACTTTTAATACTTTTGAATAAATGTTTTTATAAAGTTCATAATTGTGATTTTATTATTTATAGGAACCCTTGTTATACATTTATTGTCAGTATTTTTATGAATACCTGTCTGTGCATATCTAACGGTTTCTATAATTTACATAAACAATGAATGTATGTTCTTCAATATTTAAATTTGGTTTAATCCCAGACATATACATATACATACATCGCAACACTAAATCAAAACACTGATCAATAGCAATAGCTTTATATTAGGGGATTTTCAGTGTATTATATAAAACTACGTAATTATTGAATGTTGCCGTATTATAAATATCCTACACATTTTGTACCTTATTCTATCGCGTTGATTAGTTGCTTCTACACGCTTTAGACATGTTTTGTTAGTAATATAAATTAATTAGTAATATAAATAAATTTTAAGGGAGCCCTGTTGCTACTTTGACTCTTTCTACTCCTTAGGGGATTACGGGCGTACGTACAAATACTAGATTGCACAACGATACGACCATTTATAATGTAAAGGTTTATTACGACATTACGATATTTATTATGAAATATTTCAAATGCAGGATTTAATAATAAATATCGTTTGTATATTACTAACAAAACATGTCTAAAGCGTGTAGAAGCAACTAATCAACGCGATAGAATAAGGTACAAAATGTGTAGGATATTTATAATACGGCAACATTCAAATATTACGTAGTTTTATATAATACACTGAAAATCCCCTAATATAAAGCTATTGCTATTGATCAGTGTTTTGATTTAGTGTTGCGATGTATGTATATGTATATGTCTGGGATTGGTGCCACTGGCGACCGCCTTGGCCAGTACAAGCTGAGCTACTTTTCAATTGCTAACATTATATACGTAACATAAAATATAAAATTGGGAAATTTGTCCACAAAAAAAATATCAGTTATTAAACGTCTGACACCGATGAGTGTACACATTGTTGACTGTTCCTATATTTTCCTGTATAATCTGAAATCCCCCATATATATGGGAGTTCTACCAATCTGGCTCCCAACCCAGTTTAGAACAATGACTCAATTGTAGTAACAACGATAAGTAATAACAAAAATAATGTGTCCAGAGGTACCTACCCGTACCGCTGGGTAACAAAGTTGTATTGTTGCGCGTGTTTACGTAAGACGGATATTCCTAAAAATAACTCTTAGCTGCCATGTCTTTGTTTACTAAGACATAAATACATACATAACATCACACCCATAATCCCCGAATGGGTAGGCAGAGTCACGGGCTTAGCAATCAGTGTTGTCTTACTAAGACATGAATGACAAAAGCACCTATTTCACAATTCCCGAAGTAAGATTGAGTTGGGTTAGATGGAAAATTGTAAAAACGTAGAGACTAGTGGCTAGTTCATCACATACATAATTACAAACTCAATTAACAATTCGCCAATAGTCCTTTTATGACATGCTATGCAAGTAATTATTCACAACGATGCGTGACCAGACCAAGATTGACTTTTTTCCTAGTCAGTTTAATAATCTCTAAATATTAACTTTACTCATACTATTTTATTTACAGGCAACAAAGAGAAAAAAATTGTTTAATTGCATAATATTGCATAATATTATATAAATATTACGCCATATAACGTTCGGTTCTCTCTGCCTACCCCGCTAGGGAAGTGGCGTGAATTTTAGTTAGTTATTTGTGTAAATAGTAATAGTATCGTGTACCTAAATATGGCGGCGAATCAAAAAGATAATTATATTAAGAAAGTGTTGCCAGCTAAAAATAAAAAAATGCTTAAATATGTCCAAGAATATTCATATTACAAATGTAAAAACTTGTATTTGTGCATGTTTGTTATTCAAACACACCTTAAAGGCTGTACTGAATCAGCTGTTTATACGCTTTTGTTACTACTAACTAAATACAGAATACGTTGTATACGGAATAGAGAGATTTTTGTTCTCGCATAATTTTTTAAGTAAATTAATATTCTATATTCTTTCTTTTTAAAATTTTATTTTTAGCCACCTCATGGTTATTATCGGAACTAGTATATACTTAGTCTATGTTTCCGTGCAGTTGTTGCTCTTAACACTAGCACATCGCTTGCACTATTGAGTGAAATTGAAGATTTGAGTGTTATTGAAACACTGCTCAAGGAGTAACTGAATTTATTAGTTAGCTATATAAGCTGAAGTAAAAAGAAAAAAAAACTTCTTGGACCCAATCTATCGGTCCTCTTACTTTGTATTTTAATTATTTCCACTTTATTCTAATAGTTTTTACACCAATGAGCCTGTAAAAATAAATGTTAATGTGTAAATTAGTTAGTTAGTTAGTTGTGTGAAATATATGTCTGGTTGGAATATTTAGAATAACATACTAGCAACATTCTGTAAACAGAAATGAAGAAAGTCCTCGTTCATAATGCAAGGCAATTCGTAAAAGATTGATAAGTTTATTTAAATAGATAACAGGGAAATTGATAAGTTCAAAATATTGTACCTAATTAAGTATAGTATTTTGCACATTCAATCCAAGATATTAATAATTATTGATTGATAAGATATTTTATTCGTACTGTTGTGTGTTGTAGAAATAGAAATATTTTAAGACTTGTATTTTTTAATTTGCAACACTACACTAAAAATCCCCGTTTGTACTGCAAAGACGTATCAGGGAGTATAAATAGGGAAGGACTCTCTTGTCCACATCTCAATTGTAACTGCATTTGTATTAGATAGCTTTGTGTTGATTTCTTCTATCAATTAAATATAGTTATTAGTGAAACTTCAACGCTACTAAGAATCTGCACACCAATTAAACGCGGATATTAACCAAGAAATACTTTCCTGACAAATAATTTCGACTTTGGCTTTATAAGTCGTAACTACTAAGGTACGTATTGTCCATTTTCATTTTCTTTAATAAGAGAAGTGCGGGTTCAAACCTAATCAGTACCTTTTCAAATCTATGTGTGTTCGTATTTCTAATAATAGTTCGGCGGTGAGGGAAATCCTTGGATTAAACTGCACATTTGAACAACTATGGATGTGTAACCATGATCCAAAAATAGTCTGGTGCTCGTTTTTGGGTTACGAAGGTCAGATCTGCAGCCGCGGTTGGAGTGTAGCCTAAGGGGCACTATGGGCGCCAGGGACTTAAAAATTTTCGTTAAAAAAATGTACTTCAGTAAAACCCTGTTTTTTTTATTTCTGTATATAGATATTGCTATTAGGAGCTATTTATGTTACATAACTTTTTTCGTATGACGCACTGTTATGTAGATATAATAATTAGAAATAATATTAAAAACATGACTAGCAACCCCCCCTTTTTTTACTTAATCATGTTAATGACATTATTTGGGACATTTTTTGTCCTGTAAATGATATGCCTGCGACCAATAGTTTTCGAGATATATGGTTTCAAAAAAATCAATTAAAAATAATTACGCCATAATTACACGAAAACTATTAGTCGCAGACAATTGGTCGCAACTATTGGTCGCAAACATCATTAGCACCATTTTTCGTCATGTGCATGATATGTCTGCGACCAATAGTTTTCGAGATATATGGTTTCAAAAAAAATAATTAAAATACTTATGCAGTAATTACACGAAAACTATTGGTCGCAGACATGTCATTCACATGACGAAAAATGGTGCTAATGATGTCATCAACACGTTCTAATAAAAAAAAGGGGGTGTTATCAGGACAACATAAAAAATCGCGAAAATTTTGTTTTACTCGTTGCCCCTATGCCTACAATGGGTGGACAAAAAGACTTAGAAAATTTTGTGAATTCGGGTGGTCCACATAACACCCACTTTTTTTTGTTTCAACGTATTGATAACATCATTAGCACCATTTTTTGTCATGTGCATGATATGTCTGCGACCAATAGTTTTCGAGATATATGGTTTCAAAAAAAACAATTAAAATAATTACGCCGTAATTACACGAAAACTATTGGTCGCAGGCATGTCATTCACATGACAAAAGATGTTGCTAATGATGTCATCAACACGTTAGAATAAAAAAAGGGGGGTTCATTTAGGTCGAAAAATTTTAAACCAAAAAAAAAAACTTTTTTTATTAAATCGATTTTTAAGCCTCCCATAGTGCCCCTAAGCGTATACTCCAACTTGCCCCTAAGCCTACCCTCTGACCGCAGCCGCTCCGATGTTCAGACTCGCTAAGTTCTGGATCATGGTCTAAGCGGACCTAGACTTAACTCGGGACATAACACTAGGCCCTAGCTCACGGGCCTAGCAATCAGTGTAAGCTAGTGTCTAATGTTGGCCTAGGACTTTAATATAACTGTGTTCATTGCCTGAAATATCGTAATAGGCAACTTATGATGATTATGATTTTGACTGGCTCGATGGCGCATTCGGTAGTGACCCTGCCCCATGCGCCAAGAGTTGTGAGTTCGATCATACATAAATTTGTGTGATGAATACTTGTGTTTGTTCTGTGTCTGGATGTTAGTATCCAATATTTAAGTATATATTTGTAATACCACTGTTGATTCTGATATCCGTAACACAAGTGCTTTAAGCTACTTACCTCGGAGTCAGATCAATGTATGTGATGTCGTCGGATATTTATTTATTATGATGTATAAGGCTAGTCAAGAATATTTGAACATGTTAATTTTAGATATGTCCCATGTTGGTCTGGGATTTAAAAACAATGTGCCAATTATGTTCCCTGCCATGCATGTCGTAAAAGGCGACTAATGGTGTAACCGGTTTTGGGTGTGTGACTGTGTAGGCGACGAGCTAGCCACTTGTCACTACTTTTTCACAGTTTTCCATCTAACCCAGCCCAGTTTTATTTTTTGACTGAATGTGGTTAAGAAGGCTAGCTGCCCCTTTGACTCTGCCTACTCCTTCTGGGATTACGGGCGTGATGTTATGTATGTATGCAGCGATAGCTAATTTTATTTAGAATAACATGTAGAAAATTGTATCTGGTTATTAACAAATTAAGATGAAAAAAGTTGGTATGGTTAATAACTCAAAAATTATTAATATTAATGTCCTTCCTAACCGATATCGGTCACGGCGGCCAATACCAACGAGAATTAGCCAACTGCGCAGCACATATTATATTGCACAAGTCTGTGCGCAAACACAGGTGCACTTTCTGTTCATTCGCTCTCATAGTCCGACGAGAGTGGATGCCACCCCTTCTCGGAGGTAGCATTTAGCAATTATTTTAATAAGAATCAATAGAAAGATTCTAAGCAAAATTGGTATATTAAGCTTTTGAAATAAATCAATACCTTCTGAGTTATTAAAGATCAAAAATTGTGATTTTTCGTGATAAAAATTAAAGCGGTTTTCATAAGTAACTCAAAAATTGTGAGTTTTTACAAAAAATGTGTCATTACCAAAATTGAAGCTAATAAATAAACAAACAAATTTCACTAATAATAAGGTAATTGTATGTATATTTTTTTTGGCGAGTACTTATATCTAACAATTCAAACTTAAATAACGGGAAACCGATGCATTTTGTCGCATACTTCCTGAATACTTTTTAAAGTACTCGGAAATACCTTTCAAATGAATACTGTAAAAAGTTAATAGAGTCAAAATAATTGAGCAAGTTATGACAAAAATAAGATGATTCGATTTTTTTTGGAAATAACGAAAAATTAAACCTTCACCATTTCCACAAACATTCAAATTTATGGTTATCACTAAAGGAGTTTCGTTTTTTTTAGAAGTGATAACCTCAAAAAATTTTCCCAATTTAATCTTTTTTTTAATTTTCGGATATTTTATTTTCTTTTGAAAATAACTTAAAAAATATTGGATATTCGTAAAATATTATTAAGAACAAAATTTGAATTCTTTTTGACAAAGATTTTGTTTTTTTTTTATAGGATGATAAATAACCGAGATAGAGACGTTTAAAGCCTAACTTTTACTGCGAGAACCATGTAACTAGGACCGTTTAACCTTTTATCTTTTAAAAATTAAAAAAAAAGAAATTCAAATGGTTTTTGGATGAACCTGATATCGTAAGTAGTAACGGAGTTATCGTACAAAAATAAATTTAATTTTTTTGGAAAAAAAATTGAGCAGAGATTTGGTATGCATATATTATAGGGAAACGTGTCGATAAGTACATACTAAATACACATGTATGGGTATGTGTTTGAAATATATTAATAAAATTTATCTTAACTACTTAAAAAAAAGTTTCTAACTAATTAAAGCTGATGAAAAAATTAATCCAATATTATTATGACAAAAGGTAGTTTTTAAGGGTGAAAAATTTCGCAATAAATAAATAAATATTTTAATACTCAGTAAATAAGATTTCACTTCAGTAATGTACCTACTATTTATTAGGTTTAAGTTTTTGAAACCAATTATCACAGTGATTCTGCAATAACGGGGTAGTTTTCAAGCGTTGAAATTTCACTGTCAACCAAAAATAATATCATAAGTATCAAACAAAGTGTTAATGTAATGTAAATATGCGATTTTAAAACTCAGAAATACAAAAAAAAAAATTTTTTCATGATTTTTGATTTAAGGGTTGGTTGCTAAAAGGGTTGAAATATTAATTTATATCATCAATCATGAATATAAATATTAAAAAACATTTATTTTATTTAATTAAACACAATTACTTAAGCCAGAATGGTTAAATCTATATTTTTTTCCATTTTTAATAAAAGGGGTGGATTTCACCCCTAAAATGCAAAAAGCGCAAGACGAGCATGTGTCACTTTTGAAGTAGAAGGTACAACATACTCAATCCTAAATTTTCATTCAAATCTATAAAGGTTTAACGAAATCGAAGCTTGTTGCTGATTTTTGCCTTCATTGACTGTCCTAAATATGCTAGACAAGAAACACAGTTGGCACATGCTTTTAAAGTCCCAGACCAATATGTAGTAGGGACAATTGATAATGAGAGTAAAATTATTTCGCATAGCGCCCCGCGGTTTTACCCGCGTAGTTCCCGTTCCCGTGATGATATGGGGATAAAATAGAGCCTATGTTACTGCTTGTTAATGTAGCTTTATATTGGTGAAATAATTTTTAAATCGGTCCAGTGGTTTTGGAAATAAAGAAACGATAAAATCTTTCCTCTTTGTATTGGTATGATGAAATCTTAAACCTAATACTCCATCTATCACCTTTAACGATATGCTAGGCAAAGAACGCAGTTGGTACATGTTTTTGAAAAAAAAGAAAGAAAAATGTTTTTTTTTTTGAGTTCAAGAATAACATAGGATTTATCTATACATCGCAGCTTAACTAAATAGCTAAATCCACTGAATAAAGCGTCATTGGCATTGCAGTCAACTAGGAAATCATGGTGTTGTGCCCCCCATCCGCCTTCTGTAGCTTAAACTAGGTTTTAACTATGACATTATTCCTATTTCAGATGAGGATCAAGGCATTCAGTAAGAACATTGAGCTGCAAGAACTGAACAATATCAAATTGAAAAACTGTAGTGTGGTTATCGACGGACAGAATTACTTCTACAATCTTTATCAAAAATCTGGCTTACCATATAAGTTCGGATGCGAAGCAGACAAATATGCGAAATTTTTGGAGGAACATTTATCTATGTTTACACAGGCAAATGTGACATGTTATGTAGTTTTGAAAGGCGGTCATGAGGATATAACTTCTATAACGAAACCTCGTGAAAAATCATATAATATTGTGCAACCTGTTTTTATGAAGAAGGTTTACAAAGAAGTACTGGAAAAATTAGGCATTCATTATGTTGTGTGCATGTTCGAATCCAAACAACAATGTGTTGCATTGGCAAACAAACTAAAGTGTCCAATTATAAGTAACGATATTGAATTTTGCTTCTCCGGGGAACCTTACATCCCTCTGACAACTTTGTCTGCCAATAAAGACGAGGGCAGTTTGGACTGCGCCATATTTTACTACGAACAATTCAAAACAAATAACAAATTGACTGATGAAAAAGTGGCAATATTTATTGCCTTGAGTGATATTAGTATAGGCACATTCCCTGAAAATATTTTTAAGGGACTCTATCAGAAACTAGGATTGAATTTACCTCCTTTCAAGTGCAATCAACGAATGCTGCAGTGGCTTTCACGTGTGCAGTTAGAAGATGCTTATAAAACAATAAACAGTTGTCTGAATACTTCTCAACAAAAACTATTTAGGGAGGTCGTGGAAAAAATATTAGCCTACATTTGCAGAATCGAGACTCCTGGCATACCTGTAGACTACCTATTGGATCGCAATCAAACTAATGTTCACGAAGAAGACCCAATATGGTTCGAGAAGGGAGTTGCTTTGGGTAATATAGATATAAATTATATTAATTTGTATCATTCTAACTTGCTATTCGGGTCTTGGTGCATGGAAGATACAGATGCTGATGACGCTATATTACTATCTTTCGATATAATTGCATACGCTTATAATTTAATGACTAACTACGAAAGAAATGAACTCGAGTTCATTAATCGCAATAAAGAACGTGAAAGCAAAGATGTGAGTTTATCGAATCCGGGAACAATATGCAAGCCTGATTATAAGGCGAAAGTAAGTCCATTTGAGAATGGTTGGGACCAAGTGAAGGATTTGAAGCTGTTCGAGCATTTTTTGATACAGTCATTGCAAGGATTGGATTTTACAAATCTTCATTCTCTCCCGGAGGACGCAAAGGTTCTCATGTTAGCACTGGTATATTTATCGCGTCGCAAACCAGATAACATGATCCGAGAAGTATACAGCATTCTACTTTCATATGTAATGCTAGGTGTAGTTCTACAGAAAGTGGATAAACCTGATAAAGATCACAACTTCAATAAGAAGCCTTTTATAGATCCGATCACTAAAAAAAACCTCGTCACGAGAGCCGATAGCAATGTAGCCAACGTTATTCTGCAAAAATATTTTGTGGCACATTTGGAATTGGACACTAAGTTGATTCATCCTCTTGTGGAGTTTCAGCATTGTTTGGAACAACTGAATAATTTGAATTGTTTGTGTGGAACGCCATTTACACCAACGTTGTACCACCAAACATATAATGGTACTTTTGTTTATCAAATGCTGCATTCGATGAAGGATTTACCGGTAGATCGAGTCCATAGATACATTGAGGAGCTGTTGTGCCCCGCGCCTACAGTTCTGGCATTCTTTTCCGGGCTCATAACAGCCTACGAAGAAGTCATGTATAGGTAAATTCTATGAGAATCTTTATTTATACATATACATAATATCACGCCCATAATCCCGGAAGGGGTAGGCAGAGTCGCAGGCACGAACTTTTAATGATATTTTTTTATGTTTGAGATATTTCTGAAAATAATGTATATTCCTTACTATTTTGTTGTTTTTGTAATCCTTATTAATACAATAAATCATTATGTACTTATAACATTTTTATGCGTATTATTTAAGAATTCAAATTAGGGTATAGGTTAGCGACCTTGGGTGCTCACTATATAATATATGTAGTAGAGCTAAGTTCTAAATATTGTAGTTCAGTAAATAAGGACTGACTTTCATACATACCTACATCGCGCCCATACGGGCAAAGCCCAAGGATCAAAATGTTCCTTAAACTACATACAGCCATAAATAAAATCGAGTTGGGTTAGATGGAAAATTATGCAAAGCTTTGACTAGCTCGATGGCCCATTCGGCAGTGACCCTGCCCCATGTGCCAAGAGTTGTGGGTTAGATCCCCACCCAAGGCATACATTCGTATGATGAATACTTGTGTTTATTCTGTGTCTGGGTGTTAATATTGAATATTTAAGTATATCTTTGTAATACCACTGATTCTGATATCCGCAACACAAGTGCTTAAGCTACTTACCTCGGAGTCAGATCAATTTATGTGATGTAGTCTGATATATTTATTTTATGGTAGCCCATAGGTAACCTAATACCCGATACACCATTTGTCGCTTTTACGACGTGCCAGGCATGGAACACAGATGGCACATTGGTATTAAAAAAAAAATTGCTGTTCTTTAGTCTCGCTAAAACAGAGAAACAACTTAAATGAACGATTTAAATATGTAAAATATATATTTTGCTCCTGTATCGTCGCTAGGGGGGCTAATAAAGGGACAAAGGGAAAAATAATAGGAAATATATTAACGAATGGAATACCTGAAGGCGACACGAAAATTGCTGTGCCAACTAGTATCTTTATATATGACATTTGTATGGACAGAAATTTTCTAGTTTAGACTCTAGGTCAGTTTGTTGAATAAAGGCATTCTTAAGTCACTTTAAAGATAGGGCTCATAAAAAAACATAGCAAATAACAATACCCCGCTAGGTAAGTGACGTGAAGTTTAGTTAGTTAAATAACGATAACATACATACATAACATCACGCCCGTAACCCCCATAGTAGAAGACAGAGTCAAAGGGGCAGCAAGCTCCATTAACCACATTCAACCAAAAATAAACCTGGGCTGGAAAATTGTAAAAATGTGGCAAACTCGTCGCTTACACATTTACAGACCCAAACCCCATGGAACGAATAATAATAAAATAGTCGAATAGAATGTCCACACGAATGTTAAGAACACACAATCGCAAGCAAAGACAGAACAGTTATTTGATAGATAGAGAATAGTATAAACATACTATAACAGACGAGGTTAACTTTACGGCCCGTTTGTAACAGTCTACGTATTCTTACCTCTACAACTTGAAAGCTTGAACAATTTACCCAGACTTGGTATTCTATGGTTTTTTCATCACAAAAATACTCAACACATATCCATTACCACCGACACTATAAGAATGTCCACATTTTTCTCACACATTTCAGTTGCTGTAAGCAATGCTTTAGATGCTCTCTGCCATTGCGGAGTTAACACAACTGTTAACTGTTAACTGTTAAATGTTACTGTTTAACACAACTACTGTTTAACACAACTACTGTTTAACACTGGTTTAGCGTATATTACAGATTTGGGATATGTTTCTGTTTCACGTGTATCTGCGGTGGCGTTTTGTGTTCGACACGGCGACTGAACCATGGAGATGGGATGAGCCGTCGTACTAGGATGACCAAAATTTGTGAAAACATACATACAATACCAAAGAGAGGAAAAAAATTGGCTATTTTACAAAAAAAAATTAGTGTATTATTGGGATTACAAAAAAATATTGCTTGCCAATATTTCCTTTTGTTTAGCAACCTGAAAATTCTGAAGATACAGCGCGTTAAAATACAGCGCGACGTCACGAGGTGCGTTAAATTTTACCGTCCAAGTGACGTGAAGCGCCTCATTTCAGCTCTTTAAAGCGCTGAAATGGGGCTTAATCTTTGTAATTTTTCGAGTGTCACATAAATATACATGTTCTTTTCTTGTTTACCTTCTTATGTGTCTTGTTTTTAATATGAGTTGAATGCCATGTACACTGTTAATTTGGTACAAATCAGATATATTTCCTAATGATGTCATATTGCAAGTGTATAAATATGTATCATGTGGCTGTACAAAATAAATAAATAAATAAAAAAGCTTGGTCGCCCTACTAGTCTAGGGTTGCTGGGGAGGGGCAGGGCTCTGGGCGCATGCGCTGTGGAGCGCACCGTGGCCAAGCGGCGGAGAGGTCGCTTCACTTGCGTGCATCGAATGTTAACGCAGCATCCACTTGACCAAGTATATTTTACGATAGATATGTCACGTTCGCATTTCCACCGAAAAAAAAAATATCCAAACACATTGACAGGTATATCTGACAACATTGAGAATAAATTAAAAACATATATTTTTATTTTATTATTTGTTCAAAATCCACAGCTCTTAAAATGAATTACAAATAAGATATAACTAAATATACGGCAAATAATGGATTTCACATAAGTAGAATCAAAATATATTGAGAAAGGAAAATGATAGTGTGATTTAAACAGTAGGATTCAAATCCCGTGTTGGACCATTATTTGTGGCTGGGTATTTCAATATTGAAATTACTCAGTAACAGTCAGGAGTTAGGAAGTTGGCAATTTAATCACGTTAAAGCACGTTAAACCGTTGGTCCTGCGCCTGACCTCTCTAAGGTCATGTCAAATTACCGTCTCACTGGACTATGAGCGTGAAGGAATAGAGAGTGCACCTGTGTTTGTGCAGACACTTATGCACTATAATATCTCCTGCGCAGTTGGCTAATCCTAGACAGAAAGACAAGTTTGACGATGTAAATAATGCTCTCTCACAGATACTATATTGGTTTACAACCAATAATTTATTACTAAATGCCAAGTAAACCAAATGTATTAAATTTTCAATGCCCAATGTAAGGCAAATTGACACTAATATTATTATGAATAATGAACCTATTGAAGTTGTTAATTCTACTACGTTCCTTGGAATCACAATAGATTCAAAACTTCAATGGGCTCCCCATATTGCTGCCCTCGCAGGGAGACTTAGTTCAGCTGCATATGCAGTAAGAAATATAAGAAGTCTAACTGATATTGAAACGGCAAGGTTGGTATATTTCAGTTACTATCACAGTGTGATGTCATATGGTCTGCTGCTGTGGGGATCTGCGGCCGATATTCAAGTCATTTTTATATTGCAGAAAAGAGCCATCAGGGCCATATACGGCCTCAGACCACGTATTTAAGGAAATCAATATTTTAACAATAGCCTCGCAGTTCATTCTGGACTGTATCATGTATGTGTACAAAAACATACACATGTTTGCTAAAAAATCAGAAACTCATACTTTTAACACTAGGAATAAACACAAGCTTGCTGTTCCAAGTTATAGACTTCATAGGAGTGGTAATTCTTTTATTGGTCTAAGTATCAAAATGTTTAATAAGCTGCCACAAAGTCTCACTGATCTACCTGAGCATAAGTTTAAATTATATATTAAAACTTGTTTGATTTAAAAGGGCTACTATAAGGTAGAAGATTATTTAAATGATAAGAATATATGGCCAGTCGCAGAATAGGCTGTTCGTCTGCACTGATAGATTAAAATTGACAAAAAAAATATTGTAACTACATAATAGCTTTTAAGACTTGGCATTTAAAAAAGTAACTATCGAGTTTCTTGCCGGTTTCTTCTCGGTAGAATCTGCTCCTTAAACCGGTTCATATATATATATATATATATTTATTTTGTTCTGACGATTTATAAGTGCTTTTTGTAAGCCTATAAAGATAATTTCATTTCATTTCATTTCATCTCGTTGAGATTGGCCGCCGTGACCGATATCAGTCAGGAGGATATTATTTATATGTAATATCCTTGTTTAGAGGCAATTCCCTATATTCGCTTAAGCATTCATGGTTGCTATGGATACTGTTCTCTACTCAGACATCCTTAAATGGTTAAATCCATTTGACTAGTCCGATGGCGCATTCGGTAATGTCATCTGCGTTAAGACTTGTGGGTTCGATCCTCATCCAGACCGAACATTCGTGTGATTAATACTACTTGTCTTTGTTCTGTGTCAAGGTTTTAATATTAATATAGTTATACAAGCGCTTACAAACATAGATCTTAGTCAGATCAACGTATAAGTAAATAAATAATCATAATAATTTCTCCAGGCTGGCACACCAATTCCCTAGTTCCAAACTAAGCTTAAGCTTGTGCTATGGATACTAGGCGAACGGATAAACATACTTAAATACGTTTCTAAAGATCCAAGACTCGAGTACAAATGTCCATGTTCATTACACGAAACATTTGCCCCTAGCGGGATTCGAACCCGCGACCCTTTCTGTTCAAATTGAAATAGATATAACTTGTTAAACTAATAACAGTACCTCTCGGGGCCTCCTGCCACAGGTATACCAATACTTACTAGGTTGGCTCCAGCCTCCCATTGTTAATAACGTTATGTTACCGAAATAATTTTTTTTTTTTTTTGGTTTCGTGGTCGGGGTCTCTGACCACTCGACCAACGGGCCAGTCAAGTATGTCTGATATTTATTTATCCTTACATTTTTTTATAACATAATGCCTGCTTTTCCCGATAGGGTAGATAGAGTCAAAAGGGCAGCATCCTCTTTTACAAGTGGCTAGTTCGTCGCCTACACTGTCACATACCCAACACCCAATATGCCATTAGTCGCCTTAACGACATGCTAGGCAAGAATCCTTACATATGTTTAAAAACATCAAAGATTCGATTACAAACCGATACGGTGTCCACGATCATTTTACCTCTTTAAGGATTCAAACCCACAGCCGTTGCTTCGGTAGCCAGAGTTTAAACATGTCGTTACAATGCTGCAGTTATAGTAAATAGGGACTTCTGTTTCACTCAATTGCATATGCTTAACTACTTATTAGATAACGACGTTCAGGAAGTGGACTGATAAATACTATGTACATGCATACACAACATCACGCCCATAATACTAAATACTTGGTAAAACTAGAGTTACTTAGGTCATGATGTTTGACGGATACCATGAACGCGACATCTCAGAATGTCCCATGTTGGTCTGAGGACCAATAAATAATGTACCGTATTCCTTGCCTAGCATTGTAGCGGTAGCTCAATGGTTAGGACATGCGCCTCTTAACCGAGGAGTGCGGGTTCAAACCCGGGCACGTACCTCTGGTTTTGCAAGTACGTATTTATACCACTAGCTCGACGGTGAAGGAAAAAATCGTGATGAAACCCGCAAATTCAAACAACTTTGGATTTGTAACCATGATCCAAAAGTTGTCTGGTTCCCCTATCTTAGGGTTACGAAGGTCAGATCGGCAGTCGCTTCAATGTAATTACCAGACTCGCTAAATCCTGGATCATGGTCTAAGCGGACCCCGTCTAAGCACGGGACATAACGCTAGGATGATGATGAAGGAACAACTTCTAAATCGTCTAGTGTTCAAAATTTTTAAAGTCCCTACAACCCACTGAGTTGGCGTCGAGTTTAATACCCAATGCTACAGCAACACCATCGCGATAACGCGAATTGGATTGACTAACTCAATGGAGCATTCGGTAGTGACCTGCCCTAATCGCCAAGAGTTGTGGGTTTTTCTCCACCCAGGACAAACATTCGTGCGATGAATACTTGTGTTTGTTCTGTTTGTGCTGTTACAAATATGCACTTTAATGTCTAAATGTCCAACATTAAAGTCTATATTTGTAACAGCACTGCTGTTTCAGGTTTCTGGTATCCGAGTTAAGATGCTTAACTCGAACAGATCAATGTATGTAATGTATCTTGGATGGTCACTTATATAAAGACGTTTTAATTTGAATTCATACGGGATTCTTATGTGAAACTGTTCTCGCGACTTCGTAATTGGACTTAAGTAGCTTAAGTGATATGACAAATGTCATAGTAGATAATGATTGGTTATCATATTTCAGATAATACAAGCTGAGATATAATATGAGCGTACCTACTGATATCGAGGAATGAAGTACTTTGCTAACACTGACTGGCCCGTTTGTAGAGTGGTCAGAGACCCTGGTCACGAAACCGAGAGTCGTGGGTTCGAATCCCGCTAAGGGCAAACATGACATTTGTACTCGAGTCTTGGATGTTTATATATATATTTAACTAAGTAGACACCGTCAATAATCACGACTAAGTTTAATGTACCTCCAATCCCGATACTAGTGATAGATCTAGTGTCCGACCGAAATAGTTTTACGACCGAAACCGAAACCGAATTTTAGCGACGGTCTCGGTTTTGTCCGAAACCGAAACTGAAACTAGCTTACAAATATCATGTTTTGAGGGAAAATATGGTTTTTTTTTAATATGAAAACCAACCGCTTTTTATCGTAGGAATCGGTATAAGAAATCATCTTCCTAGCGTTATGTACCGTGCTTAGTCGGAGTCCACTTAGATCATGATCCAGGATATATCGAGTCTGGTAATGACATTGAAGCGACTGCCGATCTCACTTTCGTAACCTTTAGATAGGGGAACCTCAATAGCTGTTGGAATGTGCAGGTTTTATCACGATGTTTTCCTTATCGCCGAGCTAGTGGTATAAATACGTACGTAGATTTGATAAATCCAGAGGTATATGCCCGGGTTTGAACCCGCACCCCTCAGTTCAGAGGCGCGTGTCCTCACCATTGAGCTACCACTGCTCATCGATTAATTGATAGATCGCCCATCAATCGGTATAAGAAAATCTTCAGATAATGTGAATGATTAAATTTATTGTTCTCAACTTCAAAATATTGAAAAAAAAAGAAAATTAAAAAACGTTTATTGTAATATTATTGTCTTTCAGTTCAAACAACTTATAAAACCTTGATAAAATGTTTTTCTAATGTCATGGAAAGTTTTTCTTAGTCAGATTTACCCAGTGTTTATAACTGAATTGTCAATCGATGCACTATTTTCATGCGAATTAAACGATCCTATCACCAGTCGCTATAGAACGTAATTGTATTTTATAAGCAAGTCAATAATCACTTGTCTTATAAAAACTGTCCTTTTAATTCGATTTTTATGTAAGTAATAAGTTAATTAAATAAGATTATTTAGTAAACATATTTCTATTACCACGCATACTGAAGTTTATCTATTCGTAATCTGAAACAGTTACGTTCTATGTCAACTGTCAAAAAGAAAATAATAAGATTGACAGAGTTTATGCACGTGGACGCGACAAAATGTCTTCGTTGCTTAGAATTCAACACCGAATAACCGAACATGACCGATCGCAGCGCGAGCACTCCTGAATGCAGTTTCGGTTTCGTATGTAGTTTCGGCAGGTTCCGCCAAAACCGAAACACGTTTTTTCTGAAACTCGACCGAAACCGAAACCGAACATTCGGTCGGACACTAATCAAGTCTAAATATTAACCAAATCTTGGAACATTTTAAGTCCGGTTCGTCATAATAACTTGATTATTACGTAGCTATCACGTTAGGTATTTAATTTAATCACTTGTTGATTCATATAAGACGCAAATCTCTGTCGTCTCAGTTTATTCTCTCATTAATCGTGGCTCGACATGTCGGCTGTTCTAATATTCCTATTTACGATTTTAATTGCCGCATTTTACACTTATTTTTTGAGAAAGAGGAACTATTGGAAAAACAAGAAAGTGCCATATGTGGGACCCACTCCTGTTTTGGGAAACTTTGGTGAATACATACTCTTGAAGAAATATGTAGGACACGTGATGCAGGACATATGCCGGACATTCCCGGACCAGCCTTACGTGGGGGCATACTACGGGTCCGAACCAGCCCTCATCGTCAAGGACCCGCAACTGTTAAAACTGGTACTAACGAAGGATTTCTACTACTTCAGCAGTAGGGAAATATCCAAGTACACGCATAATGAAGTGATTACGCAGAACCTATTCTTCACGTACGGAGACAGGTGGAAGGTGATCCGCCAGAACATGACGCCGATATTCTCGTCGGCGAAGATGAGGAACATGTTCCACTTGATCGAGAGATGCTGCTACGTGTTCGAAGGTCTTCTGGACCATGAGACGAGCCTGTCTGAAGACATTGAATGCCGTCACCTCGCTTCCAGGTTCACTATGGATTGCATTGGCGCATGTGCCTTCGGTATAGACACGAAAACTATGGAGAAAGGTTCTAGCAACAATCCCTTTTTTGTTATAGGCCAAAAGATATTTCAAACTTCTACCTCTTTGGCTATGAGGTGGATCGCGCGAGCCATGTGGCCTGCTATTTTTTATGGGTTACGACTCAAGACGTTCTCTACAGATGGCGACGATTTCTTTAAGAATCTTTTGATTAACGTATTTAAGGATCGAGAGACCAACACTACCATGAGAAATGATTTTATTGACTCCATTCTCACTTTCAGACACAAAAAATGTATGATTGGAGATAGCATCGTGAATTCCAAGACAGGAGGGGACAAGAAAGTGGAATTGGAGGCTGACGACGATCTGTTGGTCGCGCAGTGCCTTGTGATTTTCCTTGCTGGGTACGAGACGTCGTCGACGACTTTGGCGTTCACATTGTTTGAGCTGGCGAAGAATAAGATCGCGCTGAAGCGCGCCCAGGAAGAGGTCGACGCGTACTTGCGCCGTCACGGCAACGCGATCAATTACGACGTGATCAAAGAGCTGCCCTACACCGAGGCGTGCGTGGACGAGGCTCTCCGGCTGTACCCTGTGTTGGCTATGATCACGCGGGAGCTCGTGGAGGACTACACCTTCCCAACGGGACTGCGGCTGGAGAAAGACGCGCGTGTGCATATACCGATTTACTACCTGCACCACAACCCGGACAACTTTCCGGAACCAGGAGAGTTCAGACCGGAGCGGTTCTTGCCGGAGGAGAGGCTGAACATCAAGCCGTACACTTACATGCCTTTCGGAGAGGGACCACGAGTTTGTATTGGTGAGTAAAAGGTGTTTTATCACAGTAACATCGTGGATACGATTGCGCTTGGTCATATCGCGATGTGGCCTGTTAAGTGATCAAATGGTGGCATTGTCTATAACCGCTACACCAAATACTTCTCAGTTGCATAGTAACGAAAAGAAACATTCGCGGCTCCCGTCTAAAATTAATTAGATTCCATCAGGTAATATTTTTACATAGTAAAATACATATAACTGACTGACTACATCACATATGTACATTGACCTGCTACCGAGGTAAGTACCTTTAGCACTTATGTTACGGATATAAGAATCAACAGTGGCATAAAAATATATACTTACGAGGTCAGAGGCCAGAGGCCTGACCACGAAACCAAGGGGCCAGTCGAGTCGTTTGTTGCAAACATGTGTTAAAGTAGCGGCAAGTGACTAGCTCGTCGCCAACATCAACCATAAACCAATCTGTGTAAACTTAATATACCTAACACAATTAGTCACCTTTTACGACGTATCAGGAAATAGCCAGGTGGACGCGTACACACTTAAAAATCGATTATCTGTGCTAATATTGAATATGAATTGAATATTATAAAGAGGAAAGATTTGATTGTTTGTTCGTTTGTATCGAATATCCTTCGAAATTACTGGACCGATTTAAATAATTCTTTCACCAATGGAAAGCTACTTTATCAGCAAGTAACATAGGCTATATTTTTTCTCCGTATTCCCACGGGAACGGGAACTACGCGGGTGAAAACGCGGGGCGCTGCTAGTTAAAATAAAAATATATCATTCCCATGTTGGTCTGGGACTTAAATAGAATGTGCCAACTGTGTTCTTTGCCCAGCACGTTGTTAAAAGCAACTAATGGCGTATCGGGTTTTGAGTGTGTGGTTGAGTTGGCGACGAGCTAGCCACTACTTTTTCACAATTTTCTATCTAACTCAGTTTCGTTTTTTGGCGGAATTTGGATAAGGGGGCTGGCTGCCCCTGTGACTCTGCTTACCCGTCTGGGGATAACGGGCGTGATGATATACATATATGTATGTAGGAAAGGAATACAGTTCGAAAATTATTTCTAAGTTCCAGACCAACATAGGACATGGTACATGTCTATTCTTAAAACACTAAAGTAGTACTTCCGATTCTTTTTCAGGCACACGATTCGCTAAGATGCAAATACTTGCGGGGCTGGTGACGATCCTGAAGAAGTTCGACGTCGAACTGGCGGCAGGCATGCCAAGTGTCATCGAGTTCGACCCGCGTTCCATTGTGAGCCAATCTACGACTGGCATCAAACTCCGTTACACGCCTCGCCCTCGCAGCCAACAGACAGTTTTCGCCACAAAAAATTAGTGCACCTGTTTTCGATTAAAAAAATATATTTATTGCTTTATTTTGTGTATTTGCGCTTCCTCTCTTTTGGTTTAGTGGTCAGCCTTTTTTAACCCTGGTGAATGCGCTTTGCACCGTCCCGCTGAAATCGGAGAGAATCAGCATGGTGTGTCGGACTCTTGTAACGCTCTAGGTGGTCGAGCTAGCTTACCACCTACCTAAGTAAGATAGTAGAAGTAAGAAATAGGTAATAGTTAGAGGATATAGTGTGTTAAAATGAAAATGTTTTTTTTATGTACATACATACATAAATAACATCAAGCCCATAATCCCCGAAGGGGTAGGCAGAGTCGAAGGGGCAGCATGCCCCTTCAACCACATTCAGCCAAAAATAAAGCCGGGCTGGGTTAGATGGAAAATTGTGAAAAAGCAGTGACAAGCGGCTGACCTGTCGCCTACACAATCACACACCCAAAACCCGATATACCATTAGTCGCCTTTTACGACATGCTGGGAATAACCACAGTTGGCATATTATTTTTAAGTCCCAGACCAACATCAGTGGGCTGGGTTAGATGGAAAGCTGTGAAAAAGGAGTGACAAGTGGCTAGCTCGTCGCCTACTCAGTTACATACCCAAAAGCCTGTAAACCATTGGTCGGCTTTTTCGACATGCTAGACAAGAACCACAGTTGGCACTTTCTTTTTTTTTTGTCCCAGATCAACATGGGCCAAGTCCCAGACTAACATGGGACATTATTTTATTTATTAATGTAATATATCAGTTATATTTGGTAAAATAAGGTAAAATTAATGTGAAACATAACGAACTAAGTGTATTTATTAAATGTTGTAATTTTTTACTTGGGTATAATGAAATGATTATCGACATTTTTAATCATCAGATTTTTTTTATCACCCGGCATTTTAATCTTAGACATTTTATTTTTAGGCACATACAACCATTTTTGAAATTTTGATACATCCGATAGGTATTTAAATTTTAGATGTGTTTAATTTTTTTATTTTATCCGTAAGTATAGTATTTTTTTTTTCATTCTAATATGTGTGCCTTATATTTTTAAGGATAACTGTGAAGAATCACAGTTATCCTTAAAAATATAAGGTAAATTAATAAAACCAGTTTGTAAACTAAGAATAGTTTACAAACTGGTTTTATTGATTTTATTCATAGAAAACAATCGTTTTATATATTTCTTAGTAGATACAATATCACACGTTCATAAAATTTCTAGTAAATGTATACTTTTCTAGTATACGTGTGTATTAAAAAATCTTTTAAAAAATATTTTATACATTTCCTAGAAATTGTATATTATACTATATTATATATATTATAAAGGAGTGAAATAAATTATTATAAAGAAATAATTCAAAAATGTGTTCAATTTAAAAATTTTGATTATTTTGTTTCTGTAATTTCATTGTAGGATTTGATAAATTGATTAATTTTATATTAGATATGTTAAAATTCATGGTCTTCCTTTGATTTCTGACAACACGTTAATTAGTAAAAAATAATCCTTATGATGAAGCCTTTCGATCGGTATGATAAAGCTACAGGGTAATTTTTTTCTCGTGTAGCGGGTTCGATTCCCCGTTCAACCATGTATATATTTAAAAATCTATGAATGCAGTTTAAATTGTTTTTAATCGACTTCAAAAAAAAGGAGGAGGTTCTCAATTCGACTGAATTTTTTAAATTAAAATAATGTCTTCTTTCAGTAAAATGTTCCATCTACAATATTCCATGTTGAATTCCAATCCTCCATGAGGCATAGCCGTGGGACGCCCTGTATATATCTATCAATATATGTATTATATAAATATTTAGACTTGGAACCTTTTGTAATACAAAGTAGCAAGAGCAATTGTCACCCAGTCTAGTTATAATAGGCTAGTTGACGGAAATATTTTTTTTTAATCCGTAAGTTAGACTATCAAAAACAATTGAATACGTAATTTTGCATATCTAAAAAATTAAGGAGTTTTAGCACTTCAAAGATCTGGTGTTGGGCACTTAACATCAATTTTACGGACCTAGGGACGACACGTGGAAATTTAACTTTTTATCTTCATAATTTTTGGTTTGCTGATGAAAAATGATGATTGAAAATAATGGACTATAGAAGTATTTGAGTGATTTTATTAATGATATATTTTATTTAAAACTATGTATTGTCTTGCATCGTCCAGCTATCGTAATTAATTAGTACATACACATCAGTAAATAAAACTTCGTCTTTTTCATAGATGTCCTAAGATAGATGGAACACATTTCAGCATTAAGAAAAACCAGTTGTAAACTACTATAAGTTTTGTTGATGACTTTAGTCAGTAAGAACTCAAGAAATAAACATACCTGGACTGCGCATCTGACCTTCGTAAACGTTAAGTAGGAGAACTTGACAATTGAAACCTGCGCCCCTCTGATATTAAACACCATAGGTCTACCACCGCTCCCATTCGCACTCTTGGTCATATATCCTGGCCTCATCGATGTTTATAAACTATTGTAAGTAGGTATATCTATTGGTCGGCTGTTAATAATAATAATAATAAATAATAAATTCTTCAGACTGGCACACCAATTGCCTAGTCCCAAACTATGCTTATAAGCTTGTGCTATGGATACTAGGTGAACGAATAGACATACTTAAATACGTTTATAAACATCCATGACTCGAGTACAAATATCCATGTTCATCACACGAAATATTTGCCCCTAGCGGGATTCGAACCCGCGACCCTTGGTTTCGTGGCCAGGGTCTCTGACCACTCGACCAACGGGCCAGTCAATAATAATGTAACTCTTAAAAGTTTTATTCAGTCCACTTTAATATAAAATTGAAACTTTAATAAATCTACTACAATTAAAATTCAAACTTTAATAAATCTAACTACAATCTAAAACGTAAATAGATCTGAAATACACTTTTTACCGTACGGTAGATTAGTGAATAAGAACATTCACTGTAGATGCTGGTTCGACTCTCAGCAGGCCAGGCATCCTCTTATATTTAATCGAAGACTATGTCTAACGAAAATATCGTCAGACTTCCTTTAAGTACACTAAAGTCTACGTTGATAGTCTTCTGAAATTTAAAGTAGTTGTTAACATCATAGAATAACTATAATACAGTAGAATTAGTCTTCTAACTTTAATAAACTAAAAAACTATGCTGAACGCAAAGTACCTAAGACACATTATTTTTTGTTCATATTTTGATGTTAACGTAAATTCGGCTCCCTACGTTATGTACGTATTAATTCAATGAGTACACCTTCATTGAATTAATTTTCTAAAACGGTAAAAATAACACGTTTTTTCTACCACGAAGATGTTTTATCAGACATATGACTGGGTATGGTAAGCGATCACCGTAGGGGGTTATTTATTTTACTTAACTAATGAAAGGAGCGCAACATCTCAAAATTGAGAAATAGATCAAGAAACGTATGGGTCACTTTCAATTATTAGGCTATTTTACTCAACAAAATTATATACTCCATTATTAACATTACAAAACATATTACTTATGTATTTTTTCTTTTATTCAGCAAGCTAATTATGATTAAGATACAGCGCGTTAAAGTACCGCGTGACGTCACTAGGTGTGTAAAATTTTACCGTCCAAGTGACTTGTAGTAATAAATTAATATAGAAATTGATCACAGTAATTAGGTACGAATGGATTTGTTGAAAAGGACCCATCTACTCAGTACAAATCTTAATTTATACTCATATTCGGGGATCGTGGGCGTGATGTATGTATGTATGTATTTGTATGGAGATTGCTAAAAATCCTACATACATACATACATACCTGCATACATATCATCATCACGCCCGCAATTCCCGAAGGGTTCTAGCCCTAGGTAGCCACATTCAGCCAAAAATAAAATTGGGCCGGGTTAGATGGAAAATTATGAAAAAGTGACAACTGGCTAGTTGGTCGCCTACACAATCGCACAAACTTCTTACTACAAATTCTGTTCTTCATATTTAAGTTTAATTTACTATTCCTATATTATACATAAGCCTTCAGATTTTTAAATGATTGTTAACTTTTTGGTAACTCGATGGTCGAATGTACTACACACTCTCCTCTACGAGTCTTGGGAACAACCTTTCCTCCCAACCGCTTCGAGGAGTGAACTGGAGGTAAATCAACTCCTGGGGGATGGTCACGATGGCGCGGGGGTCGTAATCCAAGGTTTTAGGGGTTTTCTCTGTTACATTCACCTCGAACTTCTTCAGCAATGTCACTAGTCCAGCTAACATCTGCATTTTCGCGAATCTCCTGCCTGTAAATATAATTACACAAACGTTAATTTTATTGTGGAGCGGTGGTAGCTCAATGGTAAGGACACGCGCCTCTTAACCGAGGAATGCGGGTTCAAACCCGGGCATGTACCTGTGGATTTATCAAATCTATGTACGTATTCATACCACTAGCTCGACGGTGAGGGAAAACATCATGATGAAACCTGCAAATTTAAACAACTTTGGATTTGTAACCATGATCCAAAAATTGTCTGGTTCCCCTATCTTAGAGTTACGAAGGTCAGATCGGCAGTCGCTTCAATGTAATTACCAGACTCGCTAAATCCGGGATCATGGTCTAAGCGGACCCCGTCTAAGCACGGGACATAACGCTAGGAAGATGATGAAACGTTAATTTTATTGTAAACTACCTGTGCCAGCGGTCTCATACGCTTTTATGGCTAACGTTACATAGCTTATAGTCTTCCTCGATAAATGGGCTATCTAACACTGAAAGATTTTTTCAAATCGGACCAGTAGTTCCTGAGATTAGCGCGTTCAAGCAAACAAACAAACTCTTCAGCTTTATAATATCAGTAAGTAAAGATTAAACCGCACTGCCTCGTTGGTCTATTCAAGCGTAACATTCCAAAGACCCGGTCCCGGGATCAAATCTCGGGTTGAGTAAAAAATTTGTGGCTTAGTATTTTCAACACACCAACATGCCTTTATTTACGCCAGGGCGGTATTTCACCGTCGGGCCTCGGAAACCGTTAAACCGTTGGTCCTGCGCCTCTCCGGTCATGTCGGTGCCCTGTCACAGGACTATCAGAGTGAAGAGTCAGAGAGTTCAATAGTGTTTGCGCACACACTTGTGCACTATAATATCTCCTGCGTAGTTGACTAATTCTCTTTAAGATTGGCCGCTGTGACCGTAATCTGGAGGATTATTAAACTTACCGACGCAGATCCTGGGACCGTCTCCGAATGGCATATAGTATTGGGGTTTGATGTCATTCTTGTTCTCCCCAAGGAACCGCTCTGGACGGAAGCTTTCGGGCTCCGGGAAAAACTCGGGGTTGTGATGCAGATAGTAGACGGGTAGGTGGACGCGTACACCCTTAAAAACAATTATTAACATATAAATATCACATTTCCACGGTGGTCTGCGACTTATAAAGAATGTGCCAACTGTGTTCCTAGCCCAGCACGTCGTAAAAGGCGACTAATTGACAATGGTACATCGGGTTGGGCAGGTCATTGTGCAGGCGACGAGCTGGCCATTTGTCACTACTTTTTCACAATTTTAAGGGTCCCGTACCCAAAGAGTAAAACGGGACCCTATTACTAAGACTCCGCTGAAGATCTCATGAACCGTGATAATAAGACAGTGAAAAATTTCACAGATAATGTATTTCTGTTGCCGCCTCAGATCATTCTGTTGATCTGAGGTTGCCGCTATAACAACAAGTACTAAAATATATAATAAAATTATTATTTAAGGGGCTCCCAAACAACAAACGTTATTTTTCGTTTTTGTTCGATATTAATAACTGCAACAGGTATCTACCTGTTGCAGTTATTAATATCGTTACCTGCTGAAATATTAACTCAAAATACATACATACATACATAACATCACGCCTACGATCCCTGAAGGGGTAGTCAGAGTCGAAGGGGCAGCAAGCCCCTTCAACCAAATTCAGCCAAAAATAAAGCCGGGCTGGGTCAGATGGACAATTGTGAAAAAGCAGTGACAAGCGGCTAACCTGTCGCCTACACAATCACACCCCCAAAACCCGATATACCATTAGTCGCCTTTTACGACATGCTAGGCAAGAACCACAGTTGGCATTTTAACTCAAAATAAAAAGTTAAATTATAAAAAAACAAATATTTAAGGTACGGGACCCTTCGTCCGCGAGTCCGACTCGCACTTAGCCGGTTTTTAACTAACCCAGCCTAGTTTTATTTTTTGTCTGAATGCGGTTAAAGGGGCTCTGCCTACCCTTTTAGGGATTACGGGCGTGATGATACGTTTGTATATATGAATTCACTACTATTTATGTATATGTAAGACTATCCAAAATAGTATTGAGAACCTCCATGCGCGCTGCCTATGGAAACGGAACCAGTCTCTTGGCCTTGTTTGTTGTTTTTCCGGTATTATGTAATAAATAAATACATCCAACGGTACATAGTGGCTCTAATGGTATTGTTAGAGAAAACACTAAAATAAAAATAAAATCAATTATATTATGTTTATTATTATGAATAATGTTTTGCTCCCTGGACAGGAAAAAAAATGTATTGCGGCTTCTACATTCTTCCACTTTCGCATTGTACCTTATCTGTTTAGTCAATCTTTCGTCATCCATTCTTTCCACCTGTTCGAACCGGAGCATGCCTCTTCTTACCTTGACTCCGCCGCTGTCTTTCAGACCGACTCTCTTTCTTACATCATCATTCCGAACGCAGTGAGCGATACTGCGCACGCATCTCGACCGCGTTTATTCTACTTTTATGCTCTTTTTGCCATACCCAACTCTCGCTTCCATAAGCTAGCGTATAGGTACTTAATGTATGTATTACATAAACAAATTTATGTTATTTAATACCTTTTTAAATGCTAATTAACAGCATGTGATGTTTACCACTTTCTTTATCATTTCATTGACGTCTGAATTGTCTTGGAAATGATGAAATTTTATGTAATTATTCAATAAATTTGTTATTTAGTATAATTTATTTCTACCATTAATATTCACTAATTATGCTATTATTACTAGCTTTGCCCTTGGACTCTGTCTGTTACAGAGACTACCATGGGCCCTAGGATGTATATTATTTTCCGTTACCCTAGCCACGAAACCAAGGGTCCAAGACAAGAACATGAACTCTGAATTTGTACTCAAGTCATAGATGTTTATAAACGTATTTAAGTATGTCTATCCGTTTACTTAGTATCTATAGCACAAGCATAAGCTTAGTTTGGAACTCGGGAATAGGCTAGTTGACTAAAATATTTTTTTTAGTCCGCTAGTAAAAATATTGAGTTCGTATTTTTTGCTTTATCAAATGCTCGGAAAATAACAAAGATACAGCGCTTCAAAGATCTGGAGTGGGGCGCTTTTACATCACTTGTTCCTAAAATTCTACAGAACAAGTGACGTCACGCGCACCTTTAACGCGCTGTATCTTCGTAATTTTTGGTTTGAATAAGGCCAAAAGTTATCTAAATGGTCGATGAATAATATATAAATAATATACGGATGATCCAATATAGTGTTTGAACTCTAACTAGATCATTAACCCATTAGATAGCAGCAATGTGGAAGATGCTTAATGATGTAAACAAATAATAAATTCTGCTTAGATATTTATTTACTTTATTTTTTATTATTTATTAATTCGACTGGCTCGATGGCGCATTTGGTAGTGACCCTGCCCCATGCGCCAACAGTTGTGGGTTCGATCCCCACCCAGGACAAATATTCGTATGATGAATACTTGTGTTTGTTCTGTGTCTGGGTGTTAATATCCAATATTTAAGTATATATTTGTAATACCACTGTTGATTCTGATATCTGTAACACAAGTGCTTAAGCTTCTTACCTCGGAGTCAGATCAATGTATGTGATGTTGACGGATAATTATTTATTATACTTATTTATTATTTACATAGTACTAGCAGCGACCCGCGGTTTCACCCGTGTATTTCGCGTTCCCGAAAGAATGTCGCAGGCAATTTGTATGACTTTTCAATTTGTGTGGCATTTTACAAACGGCGTCGTCCGTTTAAAAACGCTCGCTGTTCTGAAATATGCCGAAGGCATATTGGCGATTCATTCAATCAGTTGTTATAATTTCGACATTGGTTGTTCTTCTTCGGTTGTGGCTGTAGGGTCGCAGTTGTACCTAACACTCCTCCTCGCTTCGCTCGTCGTCGTACCTATTATTTTAACTACTACCTAACCTGACCTAAACTGAATACTTGCGGCATACTATATAATGACCGCAATATACTTTTTGCTTTCGGCATATTTCAAAACAGCGAGCGTTTTTAAACGGACGACGCCATTTGTAAAATGCCGAATCATACAAATTGCCTGCGATAGAAATACGGGGATAAAATAGCCTTTTTTTATCGGTCCAGTAGTTTCCAAGCTTATTCAATCGAGCAAACAAACAATAAAATTTTTCCTCTTTATAATATTAGTGTGATTAGTATCGGAAAAAATGTGGCAGCATCTTTCTGTTGCTCAGATAGTTTTAACTAGGAATGTTGATGCGGTTTTCGCTGATAGATAAAGTGCTTCAGAAGATTTATATGTAGTATCGCATTAGCGATGCAATCGATATGCATGGTAAAATGTATAAATAAAACAGGATGCATTAAACATAATGTAGTCTCTGTACACAAATTAAAACCGGCGAGGGCAAAAACTAGTTCAATATTAATAACTAGCAGCGCCCCGCGGTTTCACCCGCGTAATTTCCGTTCTAGTAGGAATATGGGGATAAAATGTAGCTTATGTTACTTGCTGATAAAGTAGCTTTCCGTTAGTGAAAGAATTATTTAAATCGGTCAAGTACTTTCGGAGCATATTCGATACAAACAATCAAATCTTTCCTCTCTTTTCCTATTAATATTAATTAACTAATATATAACGTGTTAAGGAGATCAGATTATTTATGTGTTACGGTGCGAGTATCGAACCTACACCTTTTGGAGCCTCTTACACTATTATCATCAACTATACGAGTCCATCATGCATAAATAAACGATCAGGAAATACCATAGGTTACATATATTTCGTATTTAAATGTTTTCTTGGCTTTTTCTAATTGTTGATCCCAGCCTACTGTCCCGTGTTGGTTTGGGACTTAAAAAGAATATGTCTACTGTGGTTCTTGTCTAGCATGTCGTGAAAGGCGACTGATGGTATATCGGGTTTTGGGTGTGTGATTGTGTAGGCGACAGGTTAGTCGTTTCTCACAGCTTTTTCACAATTTTCCATCTAACCCAGCCCGGCTTTATTTTTGGCTGAATTTGGTTGAAGGGGGCTTGCTTGCCTATCTTTGGGGATTATGGGCGTGATGTTGTTTATGTATGTATGTATGTATGTATACTAATTGTTTCGAACGTGAAATAACTTGTTTGCGAACTGATACTTTTACATGGACTCATTTGTAGGCAAAAGTATATAAAACGCGTCAATTTGCATATATGCGTACTCATGTAGGTTTTACAAAAGCGTGGCCCGTGTGTGGTAATAGGCAACTAATGGTAGATACATCGGGTTTTGGGTGTGTGACAATGTAGGCGACGAGCTAGCCACTTGTCACAGTTTCACATCTAACCCATCCCGGTTTAATTTTTGGCTAAATGTGGTTAAAGAGGCTTGCCCCTTTGACTCTGGCTACCTCTTTATGGATTATGGGCGTCATGATATGTATGGTATGTACATGATAGGTTCACTAGCCCGTTGGTCGAATGGTTAGAGACCGTGGCCCCGAAACCAAGGGTCGCGGGTTCGAATCCCGCTAGGGGCAAGTTTCGTGTGATGAATATGGACATTTGTAATCGAGTCATGGATGCTTATAAACGTATTTGAGTATGTCTTTACGTGCACCTAGTGCCCACAGCACAAGCATAAGTTTAGTTTGGAACTAGGGAAGTGGTGTGTCAGTCTGGAAAATTTATTTATTATTTATAGGTTATGTAAATAAAGAAATTGTTGCGTACCTTATTAAGACTGAGGCCATTGGGCATGGTGTAGTTCTCTACCAGCTCACGGGTGATAACGCCCAGCACCGGATGTATTCGCATAGTTTCATTGAGACAAGCCATAGTGTATGGCAGCTCGGTCATACAATCATAGTCCAATCTATTCCCACGTGTCGCTAGATACCTATCCACCTCTTCCAGAACCTTCTTTTGAGCCTCAGGCTTCTTCGCCAGCTCATACAGCACGAAGGTCAGCGTTGCCGAGGACGTTTCGAATCCAGCAGCGAAGAAGACAATACACTGGGATACTAATAGATCATCAGTAATCGGCACTTCTATTCTATCTTCTTTCCCAGTTTTTAGGTTCGATAAACAATCAGCAACAATATGTTTCTGTTTCCTCAAATTCAAAATGAGATCTATAAAATCATTTCTCGACGTCGGCTGGTATTCGCGAGACTCAAACACACCAGTCACAAAGTATTTGAAGAAATTTATCAGCTCATCCGGGAAGTTCTTCAGGCCCAACCCATAGAAAATAGACGGCCAGATAGATCTGGCCAGGGTCAGATACGCTCTTGTGTACGTGTTCAGGAATATCAATCGGCCGATGCGAATGAATGGGCTGTTCCTGTTTTTCCTGTTGAGCGTGTCCACCTCCGCACCAAATCCGCACGATGTAATGCAGGCCATGGTGAATCTGGTCATGAGGGTCCGCACTTCCATGACGTCGGACGCGCTCGTTTCGCTGTCGACGTACGACTCGAATGAGAGACAGCACTTCTCTATAAGAGGGAACATGTTCCTCATTTTCGACGATGAGAACAAAGGCGTCAATTGTTGTCGTACAGCTTTCCAATTGTCACCGTAGTTGAAGAACACGTTTTGAGTAAGAACTTCTTTGTGCGTGTGGTCTGCTATTTCCCTGCTGTTGAAGTAGTAGAAATCCTTTTTGGTCACGAGTCTGATGAACTCAGGGTCCTTCACGATGAGCGTGGGTTCGGTCCCAAAGAAAGCGCCGATGTAGGGCTCCTGGGGAAACTTTTGGCACAGCTCCTGGACCACTCGCCCGATGTGGTGCTTCATGAAGACCAACGGCCCATAATTCCCGACGATGGGAGCCGGCGGTACGTGGGCCACATTGCGAATTTTCCAGTAGTCAAATTTTTTTGTTGTTATTTTGTACAGAAGGTAGAATATAAAGATAATAAGAACTACGTATGCGGGCACCATTGTTCACGAGTAGTATCATATGTTAATAGACGAATTTTTCAAAGGTTTAAGTTTATATGTGTTTATTTCGTAGGGTAGCCATAAATTTTTCTAAGTGAACGGGACAAGTGTCTTTTTTTATACTTTCTAACTGAAGTACGTAATTATTTTAAATTACATTTAGTGGTATCAAGATGTTTCCGTTTTTAATAATGAGGTTAAAATGGGAAGTTATCAGTGCTTTGGGTTTCGCATTAGCTAAGCCCGCGGTTTCACCCGCGTTTATGCTTAATTTTATATAGCTTTTTTCGATAAATTGACTATCTAACATAGTTCCTGAGATTAACGCGTTCGAGCAAACCAACAAACAAACTTTACAACTTTATACAAATATCATAAATTATATGAGGATTATTAGAATACGACTATAAATAATATTTTATTAAAGTACCAAAAATTGGTGACCAACGAGCATGATAAACGGGCAGAAAAACAGACGTTATTACATGTTTTTATTATGAGTTATTTAGCTTCAAATCGTCAAATTATGGTTAACCCAAATTTCCCGCGAAAATGTACACAAAATTTTATGAAATCAGTTAAAAACCAAATGTGTGGTTTACTTAATATCACAAGATAAGACGGTCAATAGTCTTCATTCGCCTAGATATAATAATATTTTGTTGACCTTATCATTTAAAGTTCCGAAAACTATTTGTGCAAGTCTGCACTAGCCTTTTATATATTTTAACCTTTTTATACCTTTTTGTCTATGTTTATTGATAACTATTCGTTATGCTTTTTTGATAGACATATTACACTTTTTGTTTTACTACCAAAAGAACCAGCGCCTTTTATTTCGGTAGTTTAATACTATTATTAACGTTTAATTAGGTACATCTTATTTTACTCAAAGGATTAGCGCTGCCTAATTTAATATCCATAATTGTATTTATTATTATAATATATTTTATTAAATGCGTAATTTTATAAGTTTTCAAATCAGTGCATTTAGGATATTTTCTAGAGTTTTATACAGTTGCCTATTACAAGGCAATTAATGGGTACTGTTTTAATAAGCGTGTCAAAAGATGAAGTTATCTGATCTGTTGACATTGCGCAGTATACACAAAAGCGCGCTAAATAATTATATAAATATCATCACGCCTGTACTCCCCGAAGGGGTAGGCAGAGGCCAGTGGCGGATTTACCCTAAGGCCCAGTAGGCCCGGGCCTAGGGCGGCCAAGACTGTAAATCAGCCACTGGCAGAGGCAAAGGGCCAGTTAGTCCCTTAACTACATTCAGCCAAAAAATAAAACTGAGTTGGGTTGGGCGGAGAATATCACTGTTACTTAGAATAAAAAAGTTTAAATGTAGATTCAATAGCTATTAAGATATTTTTACAACAGTGGGTACTAGTTACAAACACTCATATTAAATAATATAATATTATTATCTTCTCCAAAATCGGTGCTTGACTGTACAGTATTATGTTAAAAAATGTTACCTGGCCGCCGTGATACAAGCTGTGCTTAGTGCAGTGGTCATTATAATAGGTTAAAACATGTACTTACCCTTTTTGGAAATAAAGTTAAAGTTAAAGTTTCGCCGAGGCTCCCCGAACCAAAAATAATAATTTGAATTTCACATGTTGGGTCGTGAATTGTCAAAATTGTATAACATCGATTGATGCCTGAATGGTATACAATTTTAGCACAGTTAAATTACCTACGCGTTGAGTAGATTCTTCATTCGAAATGCAAACGTAGACGTACCTATTACGCATCCCCTGATATTATATCATAATACATACACATACACATACATAACATCACGCCCATAATCCCCGAAGGGGTAGGCAAATTCGTATTCTATATAAATAAGAAATAATCGCCAATGTAGGAGCGCGCATAACGAGTGCATTGGATTTGAAAGTTCACAAGAGGGCTTAAAATTGGGTTAATATCATTATATGAAATTACATAATTTTATTATGTTATAAATGCACGTTCGTATAAAATGACAATGAAATAAGTTTGTGAGGTTGTAGGGGGTAATCCATAGATGCATTCTTTACACGCATTCATTCCACATGGACTGACCCAATTGTGAAAATACTTTTACCAATAGAAATCATGAAAACGATTTCTCACTAATAGTCTGTAGAACTTTGCTGTTTTTCCTTTTGGCGGCGAGTATGGCTCAGCGACCCCCCTGGGGGTCGCGACCCACAGGTTGAAAAACACTGGTGTAATCGTACCATCATTGCTCAATCATGTAATCATCGTTTTGGTTCTATTCTTATTCATGTCCTGAGCCGAGGCGGGTCCCCTTTGACCTTGATCCTACGTTTAACGATGTAATTCATTGCCTAAATCTAATCTGGACCAATTTGGGTATTAGGTCTACATCCGTATTGAGATGAATGTATTATGTTGAATGGTTTGTTTATCGTCACTGCTGAGTAGTAATGACTTATTTATGTATGGTATATAAATCATAACTACTAATCTAGATCAGTAGGTACTTAGATTTTAACTGTATAAGGATCTTGCGCCCCGCAGTGTCACCTCTCCCCAACCTTAGCTGCTTTCTAGTGTTGCCTCCTTGCCGCGTGTATGGCAGCTAGTTAGAGATAGTAGGGATAGTAGTGGCTAGCCGGTGATGTGACCGGGGGGTCCATCACCAGCATTCTATAGCCCAGACGTGGGCGTCCCGACGTGTTCCCGGGGCGCCACGGAGAGACGCTCGATGGAGCATTTGAGAAAGGCCTGAAAATGGCGTCCGAACGGGAGGGGTTTCGTTGGAGCGCTATGCGATCCCAGGCCCCCTCCTACTGCGATTCGACGAAACACCGCGGGGTTTTAGTGGGTATACCCCGGCCACTTCCTCCTTGAGCTGGAACAGAGACCTCCTTTCCCTGAGGTCCCCGGGAGTCCCACACGCCACCCTACCCCCCTCTCCCCCCCCCCCCCTGGGTAGGAAGACGGGGCGTAACTCATTTCCCAGCGTAAAAAAAAAACCAACCCAAATATTGTTTACAAGCGGCCTCCCACGACTTCATCTGTATAGAAATATTAATAAACATAGTAGGTTAAACGTAACCAACCACTGACATTTAGTTCATATCTACATGTAACCAGCGAAATAAATTGAAGTGAAACTTAATAAAATGAAATCATAAGGATAAAACGACTGAATGAAATGAAAATAAATTAAACACAGTAAAAATTTAATCGTGTGGTCACCCTGTGGTTACGGCTGTCGCCTCATGGCGCGTCCAAATGGCCTTCAATTTAGTATCATCTATTATGGTTGAAAGTCAAAGTTAGAATCTTTACTAGCTTTTACACGCGACACCGCCCGCGTCTTCAAAGAAAGCTCTTATAAACAGAGTTTAACATTGTGTTTTGGCTTTATAGAAGTTAGATGATTATTTTGCGTATAAAACCATTTACACATTATAATTAATAAAGCATTATTTGGTTTTAAAATAAAAGTGACCATATATATACTAACTTTTATTTTAAAACCAAATAAAACTTTTGTCCGCCACTGAGGTTTTATTAATATTACTGTAACGCAAAATACAGTTATTATTATATATTATTGTCCAACGGAATGTTATCGCCATCAAATATTTATTCTCATGTAAATGATAATTACAACTTTTATGAGTAAATAAATATCTTAAAACTGAAATTGTAACAGACAGACAGACAACAGTACTTGAGTATTGATATTTGGCATAACTAAGGATGAGGAAAAAACAATGTATACTTAATAATTTATTCACTATTTAAATAAGTTGATTGGTACCGCATCCACGTGGAGGTTTGAATAATAAAATATATTATGTTTGTTATGCATAAGCACAGAACAGAAAAAAACTAGTAGAAGTGGAATGTCACACAATTAGTATGAGAACTGATGAAGCTAAACTCACACATACGCCACCAATCACATACTTACTACACTACAGACAAGCAATGAGCTGGATTGGCCATTCGTATGTTAGTCAAAAATAGCTTATCTCATTAGTCTTACATCAGAAAACGTACCTTAATCATTCTGAATAATGGTTCAGTTTACCTACTATACATAACTTCACGCGATTCACAGTGACAGCAGGCTTCTATTCATTTAGGTAAAAATAAAACATAATGAATATACTCTTTTTTATTCATAGATTAAACAATAGAGTTTCCACAGATAGATGGGCCCGTTAGTCAAGTGGTCAGAGATCCTGGCCACGAAGCCAAGGGTCGCGGGTTCAGATCCCGCTAGGGGCAAATGTTTCGTGTGATGAACATGAACATTTGTACTCGAGTCATGGATGTTTATAAACGTATTTAAGTATGTCTATCCGTTCACCTAGTATCCATAGCACGAGCTTATAGCTTAGTTTGGAACAAGGGAATCGGTGTGTCAGTCTGGAGAATTTATTATTTGTTTATTATATTTGGCACGTGAAATATATTTTCCGCCTTTTTTAATGACATTACCTTGTCTCCCGCAGGATTTATTAATTTTGCTGGAATAGTAACATGTGGTGAGGTGAGGAGGTGAGTGTAAGGTTCGTGCCATATGGCGTTCGGTTCTCTCTGCCTACCCCGCTAAGCAAGTGGCGTGAAATTTAGTTAGTTAGTAACATGTGCTATTCCAGACTATAATTGTTCTTTTCTTCTCTCTGTCTTTTAAGCCGAAGCCGAAGGTTGTGATATGGCCATCAAACTAATTAACTTTTATTATTATATTATAGAGGAAAAATCAAGGAGCAGTGGTAGCTCAATGGTAAGGACACGCGCCTCTTAACCGAGGAGTGCGGGTTCAAACCCGGGCACGTACCTCTAGATTTTTCTAGTCTATGTACGTATTTATACCACTAGCTCGACGGTGAAGGAAAACATCGTGATGAAACCTGCAAATTCAAACAACTTTGGATTTGTAACCATGTTCCAAAAATTGTCTGGTTCCCTTATCTTAGAGTTACGAAGATCGGCAGTCGCTTCAATGTAATTACCAGACTCGCTTAATCCTGGATCGTGGTCTAAGCGGACCCCGTCTAAGCACGGGACATAACGCTAGGAAGATGATGATTATAGAGGAAAAATATAGAGCACAAAAATACCCAAGTATAAATCAATTAAGTTTTCATTTATTCCATTTAAATTACAAGTGAATATATTTTAGAAGGATAATAAAAACAAAAAAAAAACCATTTAAATGCAAATTAATTGATAACTCGCTTAATTAAAAACTAACATGGTTAAGTTTACAAAATATAAAACAGTCTGTCTACTTCTATAGTTCTTTGTTTAGTAAATGCCATATGTACCTACTTACTATGTACTATTAATGCGGAAAAAAATATCTGTTTAGTAAGCATTCAAGATTAGGGCTGAGTGTTCCATGACCAGATAAAAATGACTCATAAGGAACTCAGATCAATAGAAAAATTGATCTGAGATAAGGAAGGAAGGGAGACAAGATCGTACGTCACAGTTGGCATATTTCAATTCAAAAAGCCCTCATTGATTCATGGGAGAAACTGGATTATTTCTTGAAAGAAAGACCTTTATCTTTTAAAAAAATATGTATAACTATGTAAGTCCGAAGTATATATACAAAATCATTATACATATGTTAGCAGTTGTGCTTATTTTAAGTAGTTACAAGTGATCCCCTAGCCACAAGTTAAGAAGTTGTTTTCAACTGATTTTTACTCCATTAATTATATGAAAGATATACTGCAATGTATGCGATTGAAGACACGTATGTTTTTTTCAGATATTCCGAAGTAGTTCAATGTAGTGAGATCTAATAAAAATATGTTGATTGATTGATGGTTTCACACATCGGTTATGAGGTGCGTGTCCTTACCATTGAGCTACCACCGCTCTTCCTTGGCTAAATCTATTATATAGAGATTCAAAAACAAAGAGCCTTCTGATTTTCTTCCTAGCATGTCGTATAAGGCGACTAATGGAGTATTGATTTGGTGATAATGTAGGCGACAAGCCACTTGTCACTTCTTTTTCACAATTTTCCATCTTACCGAAGTCAACATGTTTTAACTTAAAATGTGATTTAAGTTGCTTGCTTCCTGGGAGTAGCCTATAGGCGTGGTAAATGTATAAGTATAATAATAATTATATTATTACTAACAATGAACTATAACGCCAAACAAAAATAATAGCAACAATTCATCTACTTGCTACTTATTGTCGATGATACTGCAATTAACGCTTGATCATAAGGTTTCACTTTAAACTCGACTGGCTCGATGGCGCACTCGGTAGTGATCTTGCCCCATGCACTAAGAGTTGTGGGTTCGATCCCCACCTAGGACAAAAAATTGTGTTATTATTATTTGTGTTTGTTCTGTGTCTGGGTGTTAATATCCAATATTTAAGTGTATATTTGTAATACCACTGTTGTTTCTGATATCTGTAACACAAGTGCTTGCTACTTACCTCGGAGTCAGATCAATGTATGTTATGTCATCGGATATTTATTTAATTATTTATATTTTGTCCCATGTTGGTCTGGGACTTGGGCCAGGTTGATTTGGGACAAAAAAATGTGCCTACTGTGGTTCCTGCCTAGCATTCATGTCGTAAAAGGCGACTAATGGTATATAGGGTTTTGGGTTTGTGATTGTGTGGGCGACGAGCTAGCCAATTGTCATACTTTTTAAAATTTTATAGTAAAATAAAAAAAAAACAGCTTTTATGTTTTATCTGCCTATTTGTTCTGGTTAATCTCGGAAACTACTTAACTAAACTTCACGCCACTTCCCTAGCGGGGTAGGCAGAGAGAACCGAACGCCATATGGCACGATCCTTACACACCTCACTCGCCTCTTCAACATTCATAATCCTTTTCATACAAGCTCTACGGTTTTTATGACTCCTAACATCACCTTCTTTTAATACACGACCAATCTGGTCGTGGTAGGTGAGCCTGGGCCTTCCGCGGCTCCTACATCCTTCCACATTCGCATTGTATATCTGTTTAGTCAATCTTTCGTCATCCATTCTTTCCACATGTCCGAACCACCGGAGCATGCAATTGAAACTACTTGACCGATTATAACAGGGCTTTTGTTCAGAAAGTTATTAAGCTTTCCCATAATATTTCCCAGGCCGACATAGTTGCTCATATAGACCTATGGTGTGTTTGTTAAGCAGTAATCCGTGTGAATTTAAAGATAAGAAATCTAAAATGATACGTGTTAATACAGATATTTTTTTTATAAAAAGATATTTTTTTTACAATATGTGTTATATCTACATCGGTCGTAAACCTCTTATCAGTGATAATTATCCCTTGTATACAATGCAGACGTAATGAAAGAAAAATTGTTCAGATTATATTCTATTTTGTACATTGCAATTATGAGATATTAGCTTTAGTCATATTCCTAGCGTTGATCTTGGATTTAGCGAGTCTGGTTATTACATTGAAGCGACTGCCGATCTGACCTTCGTAACCAGACAATTTTTGGATCATGGTGACAAATCCAATGTTGTTTGAATTTGCATCGTCACGATGTTTTCCCTCACCGCCGAGCTAGTGGTATATATGTACCTACATAGATTTGAAACTCCATAAGTATGTGTTCGGGTTTTGAACCCGCACCCCTCGGTTATAATGCGCGTGTCCTTAACATTGAGCTACCGCCGCTCTTTAACTTTAGTACAAAGTCACAAACAATAACTTTAAAACTTAAACACTATTAATTTATATGTATTTACAATGACACCATTTCAATTTGTTCAGATATTCCTTAGATTTTCCCGCTTACCAGGGCTTCCAATCCTGGTATACGGGATTCCGCAAATACTGGGATTAAAAACGGGCTGCGGGATTACAAGCTGTACTCAAACTGTAACTAGTAGTCTAGTATTAATATATTTGTCGTCTATTTTTCGATTAACCCTGATGTGTCTATTAAATTCACAACTATTTTGCATATTGATTAAACAATACAATTAAATTAATAGAATAAGTTTAAGCTTTAACGTAACGTCTCTTCTCCCACCCTTCTCTGGCGGTCACTTTCAGCCTCAAGGGTTCCTTAGGGGTGGGTATGATAGACAAAGCATCAAACACAGGGGTTTTTTGAATGCCGTCATCGAGAGCCAAGTCGAACTTCTTCAATAGAGTCACCAAACTAGCTAGTACTTGCATTTTGGCGAATCTGCTCCCTGAAAAAAAAAAAACTATTAAAAAAAGGTAAAAACACGCTTGACCTTTCGTTACGAGTATTAGAGTTAGACAGAGACAAAGGGACAGCAAGCCCTCTTAAACCCAAAAAATAAGACTTGGCTTGTTTAGATAGAAAATTATGATTACTAAGTAGTGACAACAACACAGACCCAATATTCCATTAGTCGCCTTAACGATATGCTAGGCAAAGAGCACAATTGGCATATTTTTTTATTTAATTTTTTTTTATTTATTTATTGACAAAATGAGCATACACAGCACAATGTTCACAAACAATATTCGCACCAATACAATTTGCACAAAAAAAATTATATAATATGACACGGAAGGTAGAACAAGAAATATCTTTGCAAGCAGTGACGAAGTAACTTCTTGCAAAGTTCGACCACTTGAAGTATGAACCTAAATTTCTGGTACATTTTTATTTATTCTTACTTATCTCTTTCTTCTTTATTCTCTTTATACCTAGTACTAAACAAATACCTAGCCACAATGTTTTGGCTCGACCCGGGATTTGAATCCGGGACCTCTTGGTCTATACTACTAGACAGACCAACGTGGCAGTCAATTTATGATTTATTTAGGAAAAGTCAAGAACTCACTACTTACTTATTGTAACAGAATAAAATCGCGTCCTAGCAAGACAATTAATGAAAACCCTTCCAATACATACATTTAAAAGGTTAAAAAAAACGAGCACTCTAAGACCTTCTTTAAAAGAATATATTTAACTTCATAATGAAGTGTTCACCTGCTATCTATCGAGTTTCTTGCCGATTTCTTCTCTATAGATTCTACCTTCCGAACCAGTGGTAATAATCCTTTTTTCTGTTTAAATTGACTATTTATAAGTGTTTTTTTGAAGCCTATATAAATAAAGAGATTTTGAATTTAAATTAAGAAGATAATTGAATGGCCACATTAATGGATATTGTGCCATACGCTCACAGACAAAAATTTTAAAAACTAGTTAAATATCGACAAGACATATGGCTAGAACAAGAAGAGTCAAAATGAAAACAAATAAAAGTGTATTTATGAATTTACTTACCAATACAAAGTCGAGATCCTTCACCGAAAGGCATATAGCTGTGTGGAACTATTTTCTGCCGTTCCTCGCCAAGGAATCTTTCTGGACGGAACGTATCAGGGTCAGGGAAGAACTTGGGGTCTCGGTGCATGTGGTATACTGGTATGTGGATGCGAGTGCCTTTCTCCAGATGCACACCGGTCGGCAGTGTGTAATCCTCCACTACCTCCCGGGTCAAATTCACAATGACTGGATACATTCGCATAGCTTCCTCCATGCAAGCATATGTGTACTGCAGCTCATTGACAATATCGTAAGTCAGTTTATTGCCGTATCTCTCGAGGTAGTCGTCAATTTCCTCGTGCACTTTCTTAAGACAATCAGGATACTTAGCCAACTCGAATAGAATGTAGCTTGTGGTAGTTGCGGAGGTCTCGAATCCAGCTATGAAAAAGAATGAAGATTGCGAAGCCAACACATCATCGTTTATAGGCAGGTGAACTTTTTTCTCTCCACCAGTCTTCAAATTGGTAATACTGTCACCAGTGAGATGGCTTTTCTGCCTGAAACTCAGAATGAAGTCCACGAAATCGTTCCTTTTTGTAGGCTTAAACTGCCTCGCTTCGAATATTGCTAGCATGAATTGCTTGAAGAATCCCTCAAATGATGCCGGAATTGATCTCAAGCCCAAAGCGTAGAAAAAATTCGGCCACAAAGTTCTGATTGCTTCTTTGAACGTAGTAAACTTTGAAGTTTCAAAGATTGAATTTCCGATTTGTGCCAATTGATTATTTCCTTGGCCTTCTGATAATGTGTCCGCGTCAACTCCGAAGATGCAGGAGCCGATGCAGGCCATGGTGAATCTGGCTATGAGAGCTCGCACTTCTATCACGTCGGTCAATTTCATCTCTGTTTCAATTAATTTCTCGAACTCGTAGGAGCACTTCACTATTAGATGGAACATGTTCCTCATCTTCGCCGATGTGAACACAGGGGTCAGGTTTTGTCGCATCACTCTCCAGTGGTCACCGCTGGAGAAGAACATACTCTCGTTGAATGGTTCTTTGTGAGTGTGATCTGCCATTTCTCTGCTGCTAAAGTAGTAAAAGTCTTTCGTCGTAATTAATTTAAGGAGTTCAGGATCCTTGACGACAAGTGTGGGTTCAGTGCCATAGAAAACGCCAAAGTAAGGTTCATTCGGGAATTTTTGGCACATGTCTTCTAAGATGTAGCTTATGTGTCTCCTCTGCAGGATGAAGTCCCCATAGTTACCGACTATTAGGGAAGGTTCTAGTTGGGGGACGTTTTGCTTTTTCCAGTAGTTGGATCTTCTCTTTGAAGTGAAGTAGATCGCTATAGCGATCGCTATTAAACCGTACAAAAGTATCGACAACATGTTGCCGTCACAGCGCACTGTTTTTGTGAACGCCGGCGAACATACACTGGCCTCCGTCTCAGTTTATTATTATTTATATACTCCCGCCCGGTTCGATAGAGTTCGCGTTATCACTATGATGTCCATACAGCGCAGTTTAGCAGGACAGCGCGAGTTAAAAACATTGTGTTTAAAAACTTATTATCTTACACTCGGTCGACACGGCAGTAGTTACGACCTTGCTAAGTTAAATTATACGATAAGTGCCCAGACTGGTCAAAGACATCAAATCTCAAAATGTGTTGCACATATGCCCCTTATTGCGTAGTAGTATGCTATGACGTAAATACTTGGTGAGAGTTCTTAAACAAACATACATACTATAACGCCCTTAAACCCTGAAGGGATAGGCAGAGGCCTTAACAACATGCTCCATAAACCGTATTTAAAATTGACAAAATGTGGATTACTCGTCACCTACATAATCATACTCAATACTCAATACACAAACAGTCGCCTTTTACGACATGCTAGGCAACGATCACTGTTGGTGGTTGGTTGGTGGTAGTTTTTTAGTCCCAGACTAACATGGGACTTAGTTTATCTCTTAAGACAACGTTGTTAAAAACGTTTAGTCATTTTATGATAATTTTTTTTTGTTTTTTAAATGACCTAATGCTTGTTTTATCTTATCTATGTGAAGACCGGCCAAGTGCGAGTCGGATTCGCGCGACAACGGTTCCATAGAACCTAGTCATCACGGGGTTGTGAGCACCGAACAATGAGTACACTCCTGAATCGCTAACTAATAAAATAAATAATAAATAAATTCTCCAGACTGACACCAATTCCCCAGTTCCAAACTAAGCTTATGCTTGTGCTATGGATACTAGGTGAACGGATAGACATACTTAAATACGTTTTATAAACATCCTTGACTCGAGTACAAATGTCCATGTTCACCACACGAAACATTTGCCCCTAGCGGGATTCAAACAAGCAACCCTCGGTTTAGTGGCAAAGTCTCTGACCACTCGACCAACGGGCCAGCCAAATTATTATTGACCTCTTATTATCGAATGCATAGGTACTTAGTGCCCCATGTTGGTCTAGGACTCGAAAGGAATGTGCTAACTGTAAATCTAACATCACGCGCATAATCCCCGAAGGGGTAGGCAGAGTCAAAGGGGCAGAAAGCCCCTTTAACCACATTCAGCCAAAATTGTGCCAACTGTGTTTCTTGCATATTGCAAATCGCTGGCTGTGTGGTTATGTATGCGACGAGCCTGCCACTATTATTCAAGATTTTCCATCTAACCCAGCCATACTCAACCTTTTCTTTACAGCGGCCACAACACGTGTCGAGGGCCGTAAGCAGGAAGTTCTTAATTAAAACGTAATTCAATAAAAAACGGTTTACAATGTAACTTCATATGGGCCAATAGTAAAGGCCGGCGGGCCGCAGGTTGGGAATAGCTGATCTAACCTAACTCTATTTTCGGCTAAACGTGTTTTAAGGAGCTCATCACTATATCATAGCTGCAAGGATCTGCAGACTATAGTGTACTATTAGAATTTATTTATTTTGATGTCATCATCTTCCTAGCGCTATTTAGACGGGGTCCGCTTAGACCATGATTCAGGATTTAGCGAGTCTGGTAATTACGTTGTAGCGACTGCCGATCCGACCTTCGTAACGCTAAGATAGGGGAACCAGACAATTTTTGGATCATGGTTACAAATCCAAAGTTGTTTGAATTTGCAGGTTTCATCACGATGTTTTTCTTCACCGCCGAGCTAGTGGTATAAATACGTACATAGATTTGAAAAATCCAGAGGCAGGTACGTGCCGGGTTTGAACCCGCACTCCTCGGTTAAGAGGCGCGTGTCCTTACCATTGAGCTACCACCGCTCACTGTACGGAACCCTAAAAGTATAGTAGATATTCATTGTCATGATTACGAGGCTTGTTTACATTTACCTAATCTTATATCATTTGAGTAGGTGGTGCCCGCGACTTCGTTCGTGAGAAACTTGAGTAAAACACGTATTTTGCGCGGAGTACTAATTCTTTTCCCAAATAAAAACAGCCTAAGTTACCTTTGTAAAGTGAATGTAACTGGTAGATGACTGAAACCCTGAAGGGATGTTACAGATGCAAAGGAGCAATGAAACCAACGCACACGCACACGCACACACACACGCACACGCGTTAGTCGATGTTAAGGACACCACCGTCGCCTGGCATCGGACGCACAACACCAAGCACAACTTTGAGACGTGCTAGGCCACCCAGCACGTCTCAGGGGGGGGGGGGCTTCCACCCAGTGACCCAAATTAAGAGCGAGGCCCTGTACGCGCGAGAGTGCCGGTGTCTCCCGCGCAACGCATTAGCAGTGCGCCCCTGCCGGTTTGCCTAGGATAGGGAGGAGGGCAATGACAACACCCAGCTCCAAAAACTACGGCCGTTGCCGCGACTGGCTGGCAAGACACCAGTCGCGGCCACCTTGGAGCCACCTTCTCCCGTTTTCCCAACATTTCCCTTCACTACTCTGCTCCTATTGATTGTAGCGTAATGAAAAGTATACTATAACCTGCCCAGGAGTATGAAGAATAATTGTACCAAGTTTCGTTAAAATCCGTCGAGTAGTTTTTGTTTCTATAAGGAACATACAGACAGACAGACAAAAATTTTACTGATTGCATTTTTGGCATCAGTATCGATCACTTATCACCCCCTGATAATTATTTTGAAAATATATTTCATGTACAGAATTGACCTCTCTACAGATTTATTATAAGTATAAATTATGTACTTACATGTAAAATCATATCACACAAGATACAATGATCCGAGTGCTAGAGTCCAGCTGCAAAGAGAAAAATTAGGTATACGTTCTTCGAGTGATGCGCGATGCGATGAGAGATGCGCATGCCACACGTCGTGCGCAATAATGACGATGCCAAATGACTTGACGATAATATCATTGATTTTTAACAGCTCCATCTTGCATATCAGCAGATAGCTGATATGCAAGATGCTTATCGATTCTGTTTTTTTTGACGCGGAGGTGGTGGTGTGTGGAAGTCCCAGGGCCTCTCCTTGGAGAACCCTCTCCGGCCACAGAAAGTCGAGATATACCTACTAAACCCAGCGGTACCCTTCAACCCTCGAGTGGAGGGTGTTATGGACGCTGTGCCGTGATCTCCACAACACCCTCTAGCGATTTATCGATCCCCCTTCGATAAAACCCATATAGCCCAGTCATATAAGTGGTTAAACCTCGGAATGACTGGCTTTGACTGGCTCGATAGCGCATTCGGTACTGACCCTGCCCCATTCGCCGAGAGCTGTGGGTTCGATCCCCACCTAGGACAAACATTCGTGATGAATACTTGTGTTTGTTCTGTGTCTGGGTATACCACTGTTGATTCTGATATCCGTAACACATGTGCTTAAGCTACTTACCTCAGTGTCAGATCAATGTATATAATGTCGTCAGATATAAGTAAAAAGTTGAAAAGTCTGTCTCAAACCTCTCATAAAATAAAAGGCCCAAAATGTTTTATTTTATTTATTTGTAGATATAGATGTACGTAAATACATAGATGGTTTAAGTATATGTATACATATATAGACATAAGGTGTAGATACAATCTGTGGAATGCTATTAGTCAATAGACAAGGTGACTAAAAAATCTGTTTAGTCCGTCAGTTAGATTATAAAAAAATAAAATAATGAACGCGTATTTTTTTATTTATTTGTCAAACAAACATTGACGAAGATACAATGCATTCAAGTTATGCGTGACGTCACAATTTTGTACAATTACTAAATAGTGACGTCGCAAGCCCCCACAAGCGAATAATATGTGTCTGATATTTTTGTATAATCTAACTGGAAAACTAAATAGAATTAGTTTTTTATTGCAGCCATCATCCCTATTATAGCAAAAAAAAAATTGACATGCTGGCCTGACATCTTTGGTAGATAAGGATGACTCGGCTCAGCATAACTCTGGTACTAGGGCTTGCAATACAGAAGCATATTTCCTGGCTCCAGCAGAGCTAAAATTGTACTGGACCCAGCTGAATTGCTTGATCCCGCATTCCTATCCAACCTCTAGTAGGAATTGAAATCCAGCGACATTAAACCAACACACGTCGAGAACGGTGGTAGCTTAAAGGACACGCGTCTCTTAACCGAGGAGTGCGGGTTCAAGCCCGGGCACGTACCTTTGGATTTTTCAAGTCTATGTACGTATTTATACTACTAGCTCGACGGTGAAGGAAAACATCGTGATGAAACCTGCAAATTCAAACAACTTTGGATTTGTAACCATGATTCAAAAATTGTCTGGTTCCCCTATCTTAATCCTGCAAGTCCCGAATCCCGCAAGGACAAATGTTTACTGTGATGAACATGGACATTTGTCATGGATGTTTATAAGTATTTATGTCTATCCGTTCACCTAGTATCCATAGTAAAGCATAAAGCTTAGTTTGGAACGAAGGAATTGGTGGGTCGGTCTGAAGAATTTATATATTTATTTACTGTTGAGTTTTGACTTAATAAATTAATTGCTTTTTAATGAATATATTTAGATGGTCAGGAGACGGCTCATCATAGGAAATTAAAGTGTACAACTAATTAACCATTGCTTATGTTTCATAAATACTTATTATTTAAGAATTGGGTGTTTGTAAATCAGATATATAGTTTTACACAGATACAGATAGATAGTTTGTAAAATAGACAGTAAAACAGTAGATTGGTGATATATTTTTTTTAATCGTTCCAATAGTTTTAGAGCCTATTCAATACAAACAAAAAATATTTTTTTTCCTCTTTATAATTTTATTTTATATTATTTTATACTAATTTGATAATTTGATTAGTTTATACTAATATTATAAAAAGGAGAGATTTCATTGTTTGTTTGTTTGTATCGAATAGGCTCCGAAACTACTTGACCGATTTGAATAATTCTTTCACCAATGGAAAGATACTTTATCAGCGAATAACATAGGCTATATTTGATCCCCGTATAGGTACGGGAACTTATGATATAAAACAAATAACTAAGGCAGTTAGGCAATTATATTGTAGGCTAGTTAACTAACCTGCGTTACTGTATCATATCACATGTATTGATAGCTCAATGGTAAGGACACACGCCTCTTAACCGAGGGGTGAGGATTCAAACCCTGGCAACGTATCTCTGGATTTTTTATCTATGTACGTATTTATATCACTATCGCGGCGGTGAGGGAAAACATCGTAATGAAATCACACTCAAACAACTTTGGATGTGTAACCATGATCCAAATTTGTCTGGTTCCCCTAACTTAGGGTTACAAAGGTCAGATCGGCCGTCGAGTCAATGTATTACCAGACTTGCTAAATCCTGGATCATGGTCTAAGCGGATCCCGACTTTGCACGGGACATGACGCTAGGAGGGTGATGTTACTGTATCATATCAACAACATATACAATATATCTTTTGTGTCGGGTTTTTTCTAATTATTCATTTTATTTGACCCCCGACAAGGAAATACAATGCAACGCTATAAAGTAGTAAAATAATATTAATAAGAGTTATTCATAATTAAAACGACATTATTGTTTAATATTTTATGGGTACAAATTTTTACTTAAAGGTCTTTGTTTAACAATAAGTGTTATATTTACATCAGTCATTGACCCTATAATCATTATTAACCCTTATATATAACATAACCATAATTAAGGGTAGGTACATGTTTTTTTATAGTAATCATTCATACACACTAGGGCTCCTGTTACAAAAAGTTTTTACCATTTCAAACTGCTCGGCTGTTTTTTTGGACTAATTACTTTTTGTGAATGGGCCGCTGTTAACCTAAAAATAGTAAAAAAAAATGTTTTTACCTGCCCTATTAGCTTATTAGAAGTTTGACACATATAGTTAGCCAATCACGCCCGCAATCCCCGAAGAGGTAACCAGAGTTCAAGGAGCAACAATCTCTTTAAACCACATTGAAACAAAAATTTAATTTACTTGGGCTTGATGGAAAACTGCGAATATGCCGAAACAAGCTTTAAACAAGTTTAAACTCGAGCGAAACATCTGCTCTCCCACCCATCTCTAGCGATCACTTTCAGCTTGACGGGGTCCTTAGGGGTAGGGATGAGAGCAAGGGGATCAAACTTAGGGATTTTCGGGGTGCTGTCATCCAACTTTATGTCGAACTTCTTCAATAAGGTCACCATACCAGCTAACACTTGCATCTTGGCGAATCTATTTCCTGAAAAAAAATAAGAAAAAAACGTTAGCATAAATACATAAATATATTTCGTCGCGCCCGTAATCTCCGAAGGGGTAGTCAGAGTCAAAGGGGCCGCTAGCCCTCTTAACCATATTCAGCCAAAAAACAAAACTGGGCTGGGTTAGATGGAATTGTGAAAAAGTAGTGACAAGTGGCTAGCTTGTCGCCTACACAATCACATACCCAAAACCCGGTATATTGCTGCTTGTTCAAAATTTTCAAAATTTTCGTTTAACAATTTAATAAACTGTGCTCTATTTACTCTCAGTTTAAAGCTGATAGTAATTTCTAAAATTAGTTCCATAGAATAATGAATTAAATAAGTAGGTAAGGCAAGGTTATAAACTGAAAATATATTAACATCCTCAGATTAGAGAACAAAAGGCAGATAGACCCGTCACAGACACGAGAGTGCGGCCGCCAAAGCAAATACAAAATGGAAAGCAAATACAAACTCAAGACAGTTCGAAACAAAACGTTGCGTTGACAGTACGTCACATCTGTGTTTTAAATTAATTCTTAAAAATGCCGTCTTGAGTGTTTAAACTACACTATAGGAGTACAGTTTCATAGTTAAATAATAATTATCTAAATATTTTGATATTATATTTCCGTGTTATTTGTTTCTAATTACTTGAAATAAAAACTTCAATGAAATTTGGGTAGTGTTGCTAGGTTACATTGAAATATTTTCCTTGAAGTAAGGTAATATGCAAATACTAGTAATCTACACTATTATTATAAAGATAAAATATTATTTGCATGTATGTAACGAATAGACTACTAAGTAGGTATATATTTTATCCCCTTATTCCCACAACCGGGAACTACACGGGTGAAACCGCGGGATGCTGCTAGTATGAGTCTCATATATAGATGCCAAAAGGCAATATTTCAAGAAATTGGTGCAAAATAAAGGCTGCTAAGATTGCATGTTTTGTATGTCGATTATAATTACAAAGTTTTATATTTCAAAATTAAATTTTAGATGTACATTTTAATGTAAAATATAAATAATTAAATATAAGTATGTTACAATACTAACCAATATTATAGGAAGATGATGATGATGATGATGTATAAAGGTATACGTGATATATATCAAGGATTTAATGTACATATCGTTTAGAAAAGTTTATATACGAGTACAATAGCATAGTTTCACTTACCAATACAAATTCTGGATCCTTCTCCAAAAGGTATATAGCTATATGGAACGATATTTTGCCTTTCATCACCAAGGAATCTTTCTGGACGGTAGACGTCAGGTTCAGGGAAGTACTTAGGGTTTCGGTGTATGTGGTATAGTGGTATGTGGATGCGAGTGTCTTTCTCCAGATGCACACCAGTTGGCAGCGTGTAATCCTCCACTACCTCCCGAGTCACATTCACTACGACTGGATACAAGCGCATAGCCTCTTCCACGCAGGCGTACGTGTATACCAGCTCGTTAACAATGTCGTATGTTAGTTTATTGTCGTATTTCTCGAGGTACGCATCTATTTCCGCTTGCACTTTCTTTAGGGCTTCAGGGTGCTTCGCCAACTCGAATAGTGTATAGCTTGCGGTAGTTGCAGAAGTCTCGAACCCGGCTATGAAGAACAACGCAGATTGTGAAGACAGCAGATCGTCGTTTACGGGCAGCTGGACTTTTTTCTGTCCACCAGTCTTCAAATTAGTTATACTGTCACCGATGAGATGGCTCTTCTGTTTGAAAGTCAATATGAAATCGACGAAATCGTTCCTCGTTGTAGGTTTAAAGTCTCTGGCCTCGAATATTGCTAGCATAAACTTCTTGAAGAATTCATCAAAACCCGGAGGTACCACTTTCAAGCCCAAAGAGTAGAAAAGACCTGGCCAAATAGATTTAGTGGTATTTTTGAATGCCATATATTTTGTAGCAAGAAAGAATGAATTTGCAATTTGTGCCAATTTATTGTTTCCTTGGCCTTTTGATAAAGTATCCGAGTCAACTCCGAAGGCGCAAGAGGCAATGCAGGCCATGGTGAACCTGGCTATGAGGGCTCGTACTTCTATCACATCGGTCAATTGTATCTCTGTTTCGATCATATTCTCGAACTCGTAAGAACACTTTGCTATTAAATGGAACATGTTCCTCATCTTTGCCGATGTAAACACAGGGGTCAGGTTCTGCCTTACCACTTTCCAGTGGTCACCGCTGGAGAAGAACAGGTTCTCGTTAAATGGCTCCTTGTGGAAGTAAGCTGATGCTTCCCTGCCGCTGAAGTAGTAGAAGTCTTTCGTTGTGATCAGTTTAATGAGTTCAGGATCCTTGACAATGAGTGTCGGCTCTGTCCCGTAGAAGACCCCAATGTACGGCTCATCTGGAAATTTCTTGCATATATCGTGTAAGACGTAGCTCACGTGTTTCTTCTGCAGAATTAAGTCCCCATAGTTACCAACTATTGGGGTAGGTTCTATTTGGGGGACCTTTTGATTTTTCCAGTAATTAAACTTTATCTTTGAATAGTAATATATCCCCACGACTATCGCTATTAAAACGTACACTAGTATTAACAACATTTTGTCGACGCAACACACTATATTTTGCGAACACTAACGAATATATACGATGGCCGCCGTCTCATTTGTTATTTATATACTCGCTGGATTAGGTAATAATTGTGTTATCACTGTTAATATTGTGTAACAAAATAATATCATAAACGTAACTACTATCGCCATCTATGTTATTTCATGTGCAACTAATAGAAAATAAATGTTAGTCTATGGAAACGCCACTCTGTGTATTTTATTTTATTGTATAGGGTAAGGGCCCAGGCAATTAAAAAATATTTTCGTTATAAAAAAAGCCCGTAGTACTGTGTGGTTTTGTGTAAAATGTATGACGAATTACATCGCTAGCATTCCGAAATTGAAAAGACGCGTGAACTATGAAGATTGGTGTTTTGCAGTGCAAAATGTGTTGGTGTTAGAAAACATAGCATCCGTCCTTACTGAGAGGTTACCGGATTCATCTACAATAAGCCAAATAAATGAAGATGCAAAAGCTTAGGCGAAACTAGTGTTAACAATCGACCCATCGCTTTATGTACACATAAAGCACGAAGCAACAACCTATGATTTATGGAACAAGTGGAAGAATATGTTCGATGACACCGGCTATACAAAAAAGATTGGCTTGTTGCGTAATCTTATCAACATTCGACTTGATAATAGTGACTCGATGACCCGGTATGTTACTCAAATGGTTGAAACAAGCCAGAGACTTTAAGGTACAGGTTTATCATTGGTAACATTTATGCACCTAACCACTGATCTCAGGCAACAGATGAGAGCTTAGGTGCATTAATGTTAGCAGGACTCTCTGAAAAATATGGTCCCTGATAATGGCTATAGAACATTCGGGAAACGATGTTAGTGCTGACGTCATTAAAACGAAGTTGTTGGACATATGTAGTGAAATTGGAAATGATTCGGATGCGAAGGATGCTTTTGTTGCAAAAAGTGCACAACACATGAAATATGACCATACCTCTAAAAATACCATAAACATGTGACAGAAGAAACACCAAAGGCTGGCACTAACAAAAACCAATGTCCTGGTTCCTAAACAAGCAAAAGAAAACAAACCAAAGCCTTTAATGCTATCATTCTAAGTAGAAAATTTAATTGCGAAGATTGGTATATAGATATATACCAATCTTCACAATTAAATTTTTGTATATAGATAGCGGGGCCAGTAAACACATAACAGCCAAACGAGATTATGTTGTGAATCCATCATATAAACATGAAACCAAAGAGATTATTGTTGCGAACTAAACAGGTGTCCCGGTGCTGTGTTCTGGTGATGTCAACATCATTACAGTTGCAAATAGTGAAGAATATGATATCACAGTTTCACATGTATTGTGCATACCAAGTTTAACCACAAACTTGCTCAGTTGATTAAAAACGGCAATAAAGTAGTTTTTAAGGAGAACATTTGCTATATTTATTATCCACAGAAAACTCTAGTTGCAATAGCAGAATTAGTAAAAGGTGAGTACAGATTATATACTAAGAAAACAGAACATAGGCAGCACAGCGAAGGCATCGAGTGAACCTTGGCATACACGGTTGAGTTGAGACACATCAACAGTAGGTACTAGTTTAAACAAAATAAAGAATGGAGCTGCTGAAGGTATCTCGTACACAGATATAGCAGACATAGACAAATATAAGTGTACATCCCTTTCAGACTCGCTTGACTAAAACACAGGATGTTTTAGAACTAGTTCACTCAGATGTGAGCGGTCCCATGGATCAATTGTCCATTTGAGGATCCAGATACTATGTACTGCTCGTGGACGATACAGCAGAATGATTTTTTTAATATTTTATGAAAGCAAAGTTATTTAGGTTTTTTGAAGAATTTCAGTCAATGTTAGAAAACCAGAAAGACAGAAAAATATAGACAGACAATGGTGGGGAGCTCTGCAGTCAAGAATTTGAAATATATCTATCATATCATTAAAAGACCTACACGCCTCAACAAAACGGTGTGTGTGAAAGAATGAATAGATAATTAGTTAAGAAGGCTAGATGTCTAATTTTCGATGTTGATTTACATAAAAAGTTTTGGGCAGACGCCGAAAATACCGCTATATATTTAAGGAATCGGTCAGTTGTTACCGGATCAAATAATATTACTCCATATGAAGCCTGGGCAGGGATCAAGCCCAACTTAAGTCACGTCCGTATTTTTGCAAGTAAGGTTATGATGTACATTCTAAAAGAAAAGCGCATAAAGTGGGATGTGAACTTAGATTAAATCAATTTAATCTAAGGATGTGAAGGCTAAAGAACTTATTTTGGTTGAATATTCAGAAAATTTTAAAGCTTACAGGGTCTATGACCCAGACAATAACTCTGTCACAACCAGCAGAGACATCATTATAATGGAAACAGCAGAAAGTGCATTAGATATTCCTATTGAGTGCACAGCTTCAGCGGAGGAAGAAAAATACAAGTCATCATCTTCCTAGCGTTATGTCCCGTGCTTAGACGGGGTCCGCTTAGACCATGATCCAGGATTTAGCGAGTCTGGTAATTACATTGAAGCGACTGCCGATCTGACCTTCGTAACCCTAAGATAGGGGAACCAGACAATTTTTGGATCATGGTTACAAATTCAAAGTTGTTTGAATTTGCAGGTTTCATCACGATGTTTTCCCTCACCGTCGAGCTAGTGGTATAAATATGTACATAGATTTTTTAAAATCTAGAGGTACATGCCCGGGTTTGAACCCGCACTCCTCGGTTAAGAGGCGCGTGTCCTTACCATTGAGCTACCACCGCTCATAGAAGAAAAATACAAGTAAGAACACAAAAATACAGATAACACAGTTACTGATGTTGAATGACGATAATGACATTACATATGTTCCAGAAGTTTCTTCGGCAACTGACTCATACGACAGTTCTTTTGAAAAATCGTCAGAACCAGAATTCATTCAAAAATCTTAATATTCCAAACAAAAGAGTAATAAAAGTGCCTGATAGATTTGGCTATAACAACTTATGTATTGCAAAGCCAGACGATCCAAATCTCACAGATTTTACACTTAAATAAGCCTTAGAGGAGCCTGAAAATTAATTTTGGAGAGCAAGCATGGAGGAGGAATTGGAAGCATTCAAGAAAAAATATGCGTGGGAGCTAATTGATAGACCTCGTGACTCCACAGTAGTGCAGTGCAAGTAGGTGTTAAAAATATGATAGTGCTAGCGATGCGCGTTATCGTGCGAGACAAGTAGCAAAAGGTTTTTTACAGAAAGGTGGTCTAGATTACCATGAAACTTTTTCTCCTGTGCTCCATTATACAACTTTAAAATTTCAGATTATTATTTTCTTTAGCAGTTAAACTAAGTTTAGACTGCATTATTTTTAAATGGTTTCTTAAATGAATCTGAATACATGCAAAAACCTGTAAAACGAAGGATGTAGTGATGATAACGAAGTATTAAAGCTTAGACATGGCATCTATGGACTTTAACAGTCATAACGTGCTTGGTATCAGAGAGTTAATGATTACCTGGTAACTTTAGGATATTTTAAATCTAAATATGAACCTTGTTTATTTTCAAATTTAAAGGAAATGTTAAAGTCTTGTTTGTTGATAATTACATGTTTTTATTAATATAAAAAATATTAGTACAATATAAATGTGTAATATCTCATTTAAAAATGTCTTTTGATTCTGACTCGTCAGAAGTGCCTTCATAAAAATCTAATTCAACTTCTTCATCGAGTTCTTTTCTCTCCAATACTGTCAGTCAATACATCCTCAACTTGCAAAGGTGTGGGATCTCCTTCGAACCATCTGGATTTCAAATAGCCATCTAAAAACCAGCCACAATCTTCAGGTTTTAATTTGACACAGCTAGCATCATTCCACTCCTTTACAAAGCAGTTCTTATGCGCACAGCTGCCTCGCATCATCATTGTCTTTCACTCACACAATCTTTATCACTCTCACCACTCGGATTTTAAACCGACATACAAAATCTAGGAAACCATGAACTAGATCAACTTTTAGTTTTTATTTAGTTAGTTTGTTTAATAAAGCAACCTTTTAACTAGTGTACGATTTTCTTAAAGTAACCAATGAGGGAAGTAGATTGAATAAGTGTAATTAAAAAAAATATTATTTAATATAACTGACCAGGCATACTTCGTAATGCCCTATTATTTTCCATTTTTTTTATGTTTCCGCGCAAATTCTACAAAGTATTAGAAAACATTTAAAAAAAGATAAATGAAATCGGTAAAGCCGTTCTCAAGTTATAGCGTGACCAGGAGAAATGGGAGTTAATTTTAACCGACTTCAAAAAAAAGGAGGAGGTTCTCAATTCGACTGATTTTTTTTTAGATATATATACATTATCCGAACGCAATTCAACTAGGCAACCTATTTGTAATGTGTCAATGTGAATATTATCTAACATTTATTTCTTATTACTAAGTAATGAATAACAGGTGAGGGGGTATTTCTTAGACCGGATATCCTACTATAAGCGCCATGTAATTTTTCGATATACATGCTTCTCGATCCGCTTTCTCATATTGTATTGCTAAATAATTCAAAAACCTTTTAGAATTAAAAAATTATATGTTTTAATATACAAATTATTTGTCCAGTTAAAATAGATTGTCACCCTAAAGTTTAAGAGTTTAATAGTGGCCACTGAAGAGCTCACTATCTACTTCCTGGCCCCTACAAATATAATAATTTGACATCGTTGAGCGACTGCGATACCAATCTATTATATTGTTATCTCATACATACATAACAAAATTGTATTTTAATACAATAATAGGCATGATGACACCGGATTAAGTTATTCCAGAATATAAATGGCTCAAAATAAAAAAAAACCTTTTTATGTATCAAATACAAATTCAAATTACTTTTATGTTTTGATGGTTTGCTTTAAAAATATTTTGTAGATAGGTATGCCAAACTGTGACGTCATCCATTTGTATGTTGTTTTAAAATTATCATAATTATTTTGTTTTTTTTGTACGTCTGTTTGTACGCGTGTACATACATATGCGCTTTGTAAGTGAGTGTTGTTATCTATATTATAATGTAGTATACTAAGCTTTTTATACTGCATGTTCTTATACTATATTATATAAAGTTATATATAAAATAAAAGTATGAATCAATTATGTTTTATTTTAGGTTGTCCTGGGTGAGGATTGAACCCACAACTCGAGGCATAGGGCATGGTCACTACCAAATGCGCCATCGAGCCAGTCAAAACAGTACGTATTACCACAGAGTAATAATATACTACGTATTACGTACGTATATATGTATGTCAATTGTGTGAGAGACAAGCATATCCTTGGTAGATATTAAGCGTGCTTTTGTGTTTACATGGTCAAAATGAAGAAACATAATCATTTTGTGTTAATTTCACAAAAAATACCTATTTAACAGATATTTTTCTTAACCAAAACTGATACCTTATTATGCATTACATTAAACGCATAGGAATTTTGATCCCTGGGCGATTGGTAATGTAGTGTCCGGAAATGTGATAACGAGATGGTCACTCTAGTTTCTATAAACAAGGTGCGGAGTAAGAAACAGATGAATCTAAAAATTGTGTTGTTATTTAATTTTGTTTAATTGTTTATATAAGATAATTTGTTATCTTATCAGCATAAAAAAATGGTAGACCTTATATAATAATAACTCTCATTGTTACTTGGTTATTTAACCTTAAATAAGATAAAATGTAAGTATGTAAGTGGATGGAATTTTATTTTTAACTAGCTTTTGCTCGAGACGTCGATCAAAAGCTAGTTAAAAAAAAATCGTTATCGTAATTGTCATATCGTCGATCGTTACATCATACAAAGAACACACTTCCAAGTTTCAGGTCTTTACGATCAGCGATTTAGTTTGTGTTGTTTCAAAGTACAGATAGCGCGCGAGTTGAATGCAGTCGGATGTGACGACGCCTGAGACGAGACATACCTGAGCTCTGCATTCAACTCGCGCGCTATCTGTATATATGAGTCTGGTCAAAGTATTGTATATAGATCACAGAGTAATAATATACTACGTACAAGTATAGATAAACAAAAATGTTTTGACATGTGTATATGAGAGATCACTAAAGGATGGCTGAATCAATTTGCAAAAATTGAACAATGATCTATTTATTTTTATCAGGATGGCTGAAATAACATTTTTTAAAACTCTAAGGAAAATTAATAAAAAAATCTTAATAAAAATATCCTTATATTAACGTATTTAATAAATAAATATAAATAAATTCTTCAGACTGACACACCAATTCCCTAGTCCCAAACTAAGCTTTAAGCTTGTGCTATGGATACTAGGTGAACGGATAGACATACTTAAATACGTTTATAAACATCCATGACTCGAGTACAAATATCCATGTTCATCACACAAATATTTGCCCCTAGCGGGATTCGAACCCGCGACCCTTGGTTTCGTGGCCAGGGTTTCTAACCACTCGACCAACGGGCCAGTCAATTTGTTTTTTATATTAAAATTTCAATATCCAGGCTCTGTTCGAGGTTTATGTCCGCAGATTGTTTTATTAGAAAAATGTATGACGTTTTATGAATGATTTAGAATTAATCGGTAAATTTGTTGAGCACAAAAATTACGGTTTTTATCAAAATAAAGTTTTGGTAAAGTTCATTACCGCGGTCTCTAAATTGCTGAACAGCACGGAATGCGAATATCTTGTTTAAAATTAAAATAGATACGACTTAAACTACTTTTCGTAAAAGGCGACTAATGGTTTAGAGGGTTTTGGGTGTGTGATTGTGCAGGCAACAGGTTAGCCGCTTGTCACTGCTTTTTCACAATTTTCCATCTAACCCAGCCCGACATTGTTTTTGGCTGAATGTGGTTGAAGGGGCATGCTGCCCCTTTGACTCTGCCTACCCCTTCAGGGATTATGGGCGTGATGTTATGTATGTATGTATGTATGTAGATACGACTTACATTTTTGCTTTTTGCGTGACAGTATATAAAACCGTCAGATAAAATGAAACTGGAAAGGAAAGCTAAACTAAACTAAATATTACAAAGTCAGTTTGCTTATTACTCTTTCAAGTCTTATCTACTCAACGTATCTTAATGTCTCGTTGGCGTATTGGTAGTGTGGAGGCTAACTTCCAAGGGTGTGTGTTGAGAGATTAGTCAAACTCGAGCACCGGGATGGTAATGATTTTATTTACAAGATTGTTGCATATTTATACAATTGTTAGACAGAGAAAACAATATCATCTATTGCAATAAAATGTAAGTTTAGCCTAGTTACGCCCGGCGTCGCTACTGCGTCGATGTGCGCGGCGGAGATGCGCGCAGGTCTCGCGATGCGTGAGCGAGACGGCATGTCGGACGTCTCGAGCGGAGGTCATAAATATAAGTCGCCCTCTCGCGAGACGCCCTCCAGTACGACGACTGGGTTGATACGCGATGCGTCTCCCACAGTAGTAAGGATTGCAATACTGTATCCAGGAACAATGCCGGTTCAATGCCGCTGGATTTCAATTCCTACTAGGGATTGGAATGCTGGATCAAGTAGTCCAACTGGACCTATCATGATTTTAGCTCTGCTGGATCCAGGGTTACGTGCTTGACCCAATAAAAATACCGCTAAATTGCAATCCCTAATTGGTAGCAAGCGCTCCCTATAGGTTAAAAAATCGGGCTAAAATTTCATCTTCCTAGCTTTATGTCCGGTATTTAGACGGGGTCCGCTTAGACCATGATCCAGGATTTAGCGAGTCTGGTAATTACATTAAAGCGACTGCCGATCTAACCTTCGTAACCCTAAGATAGGGGAACCAGACAATTTTTGGATCATGGTTACAAATCCAAAGTTGTTTAAATTTGCAGGTTTCATCATGATGTTTTCCTTCACCGTCGAGCTAGTGGTTTAAATACATACGTAGACTTGAAAAATCCAGAGGTACATGCCCGGGTTTGAACCCGCACTTCTCGGTTAAGAGGCGCGTGTACTTACCATTGAGCTACCACTGCTCTCAATTTGTGGCTGGGTATTTCATACATTTAAATTTCTCAGTACTAGCCCAGAGTCAGGATGTTGGTTTCGATCTCCATCCACTCCAAACACGTTAAGTCTTTGGTCGTGCGCCTGACCTCTTGCCGGCAACCTGACATGGTTTGCCATCTTGGCAAACTATGAGAGTGAAGGAATAATGAGAGGCAACCGGTCATTGCTTATTAAATTTTGCATACACATACTCTTATATACATCATAAGATGAAATGAAATAATATTTAAAATGAAATTAAAAAAATTTGAAATTAAATGAAATTACTTGCTCACCATTTAAAAAAATAAGTAAAAGGATATTAGTTTTTTTAATAAGAAGACTGGCGAATTGATGCCTGAACTAAGAATGTTCCTATGTCTGATAAGGCTACAAGGTGTATACACAAGATCACACTGTTTTCAAGTGATATAAAAACAAATACACGAGCCGTTTTTTAATGGTCAGATAAGAATTAACCGACTGATAAAGTATAAAGTCACCAATTTGCGGATGTCATACGGAATTTTACTTATGAAACAGCCAATGACATTTTACAATCATCCGGATTGTGATTTATTCGATTTTTATCTTTTATCAGCCTTAATGCGAGCAAAGCTGCAAGATAAAACGGGGATTATGGGCGTGATGATGTTAAGCATAAAACATGTGTGTAAAATTTCAACTGATTTCAGGAACTATCTACCTACATATTTTATTTGACAGGCCCGTGGATTGAGTGGTTACAGATACTGGCCACGAAACTAACGGTAGCGGGTTCAAATCCCGCTAGGGGCAAATGTTGCATGTGATGAACATGCACATTTGTACTCTAGTCATGTATGTTTATAACGTCTTTAAGTATGTCTATCCGCTCTCTGAGTATCCGTTACACAAGCTTATAAACTTAGTTTGGAACTAGAGAATTGGTGTGTCAGTCTGGAGGATTAATATATTTACAAAACATATCACCACATTAGATATGTGTTTTAATATTTTTTATTTGATTACACAATAACAAAACGTACAAAATATAAACTAATAATAGTAGGTATTATTGAGATTACAATAAAATATTGCTTACGTATTTTTTCTTTTGTTCAGCAAACTAAACCTTCATAATATAGTACCGCGTGACGTCATTAGGTTCGTAAAATTTTACTGTCCAAGTGACGTAATGCGCTCCATTTCAGATCTTGGAAGCGCTGTATCTTTGTCATTTATCGAGGATTAGCTATCACAATATCAAGTAAGTTAATTATCATATTAAAATAATAATATCATCATTAAATAATCTAACGTACGGACTATAAAAAAAAATTGAGTAAAATACCCCATTCGAAAAGTAACTGTCTATCTGTTGCATTTTGCGCATAAACCGCTTAACCGATTGTGATGAAATTTAGTACGCCGAAATTATGAACTCATGCTACTTTTTATCCCGGAAAAATGTATATATTTTGCAGAAATTACACGCGAGCGGAGCCGCAGGGAAAAACTACTTCTTAATAAATTTGTACATTGTACACGGTGTTAGAACGTGACGTTTAGAAAACTATGCTAGAGATTAAACTTCTACAAATCATCTAAACATGTCCACAAACATTGGCAGTCACGATGATATGCGATTTTAATGGACCGTTTGTATTATAAATAATAGCTTCTGTCTGTCCAAACTACTCGTATTTAATAGTGCTGTAATACTTTAAGAGCTGGTTTTTTAACCTCCATTACGACTCATCAAATGCAATTATTTTTGGGCGAAGGGTTGCTACGTCTTCTATCAGAAGCCAAGTCTTATTTAAGCTGATAAGCTAATGTAAGCACTAAGTATTGTTTATGGCATAATCAATTTCTCAGTGTTACCCAAAAACAACATTAATTCGTCCCATGTTGGTCTGGGACTTTAAAATAATGTGCCTACTGTGTCTCTTGCCTAGCATGTCGTAAAAGGCGACTAACAGTATATCGGGTTTTGAGTATGTGATTGTGGAGGCGACGACCTATCAACTTGTCACTTGCCTAATTCTCCATCTAACCCAGCCCAGCTTTATTATTGAGCTGAATGTGGTTAAGGGAGCTAGCTGCCCCCATGACTGCCTACCATTTCAGCTCGATTACGGGCGTGATGATATATATGAATGTATGTATGTATGTAGGGAACCACAAACTCAGTGTCATGTATACCATTCATTGCCTTTTGTTATACATGACGCTACACACAGTCACAGTCAAGGAACACGGTCCCAGACCAACATAGGATACAAGGACACAAATACTATGTTGACAAATCACAAAAAAAGGATAAAAATCAACATACGACAGACGACTAAAGCCTAACCAGACCGTGACTCATAATTATTAAATAAATAAATAATATCCGACAGCATCACATACATTGACTTTGAGGTAAGTAGCCTAAGCACTTGAGTTACGGATATCAGAATCAACAGTGGTATTACAAATATATACCTACTTAAATATTGAATATTAACACCCAGACACAGAACAAACATAAGTATTCATCATACGAATGTTTGTTCTGGGTGGGGATCGGACCCACAACTCTTGGCGCATGGAGCAGGGGCATTACCGAATGCGCCATCGAACCAGTCAAAATAGCATTAACATAGTTAATGCATTCAATTTCATTTTCTTTTATGTATCTCGTATAAGTAAGCTTATTTTCTAGGCGACCATTAAAACCAGTTGTTGTTTTTGTCTAAGTTAATGTTTATTTAAGTAGCTTGTTGTCAAACTGGATATAAAAAGAATTATATATACCTACTTAATAATGTTTATATCAACATGGTTTGTTTATATAGGTACAATTACTTAACACATATGGAATTCGCTTATCTAATTCAATGTTTGTCTTGACTTGACGAACTTTGATGAAAATAAAATGCAAGTCATTATATTTGTATCTTTACCATCATGGATACAATTGACATGTCGTCACTACATTACAAATAGTTTCAAAACGATGATCAAATAAATATTAGTGAAATTTTATAAACTACCAGCGCCAAATTGATGGTGTATCACGTGGTAATGTCAGGAGCCATTATAACCATAAAGTATATTCATGCAAAACAATGGGGATGTTGAAAGCCAAGTCAATTGAGATACTTTTTGAAAGCTCACATAACGTCAGTTACGCTCACGTCACTAATTCAAAAAGTTCGTAGACAAATAGAAAAAGGAAAGATGGAATTAGATTAAACGAAACAGAGTATGTACTACCAACTATAATTATAGGTCCCAGCCTCAGCTGCATAATGCAGCTACGGCGTCGGGCCAACACCGTAGAAGCGCTAGTAGGCTGGCGGGACCTAATGTAGCAGTGTTTGTCAAAAATTTATACACGAGACCAAACCATATATTTAAACATGTGAGCGACATGGAGAGGTGTCTGGTGGCCTTGACCTTATATACCAGTAATAAATTCAATAGTGCTATCAGTAGTACCAATAAAATTTCTTATACAATCGATAGTACCAACAGTTTATAGGCAAAACTATCAATAGAATCGATACTATTGGTATATGACATCAAACAAACTGTAAAAATACGTTTAGCTATATATGATAAATACGATACGATATTCCCATGTTGGTCTGGGACTCAAAAATAATTTGCCAACTGTGTTTCTTGTTTAGCATGTCGTAAAAGGCGACTAATGGTATATAGGGTTTTAGGTAAGTGATTGTCTAGGCGAAGAGCTAGCCACTTGTCACTATTTTTTCAGCTCAGTTTTATTTTTGGCGTCAGCAGGCTCCTTTGACTCTGCCTACGCCTTCGGAGACTATGGGCGTGATGTTATATATATATATATATATATATATATATATATATATATATATATAATACGATAGTATCAACATTTGATATGATACGACTATGACTATCGATAAACACTCTAGTACTGTACCTAAACCAACTAGTTTAAATAGATAGGTACTTAAGGCTACGACATTCCCAAAATTGTTGATCTAAAATACACATCGCTCAAAAAAACAATTTCAAGGTGGAGGCCTCTACAAATACGCATTACGTAGGTACATATTATGGACAACGCAAAAGATGTTAATATCGTGTGTGTAAGTCACTTGTTTATTATCTTCCAGATATATTTAAGGCAATAGGTTGAAATTCTGGCTTAAACAGGCAATACTTTTTTGTAATTGTTAATGTAAGGTCTTCAAATTGAGAACTTTTGGAATATACAAAAAGAAACCAGCACAGTTTTATTTTGATGATTTTATGTGGTTATAAGGGCTGGCTGTCCCTTTGGCTTTACCTACCCCTTCCTTCCCCTTATGTAAAAGCGTTTTGACAAGCTCGAGGGCGCATTCGGTAGTGACCCTGCCCCATGCGCCAAGAGTTGTGGGTTCGATCCCCACCCAGGAAAAATATTCATATGATGAATACTTGTGTATGTTTGTTCTGTGTCTGGGTGTTAATATCCAATATTTAAGTAGGTTCTTTTATATTAGTAGTATCACTGTTGTTCCTGATAGCCGTATCACAAGTGCTTAAGCTACTTACCTCCGAGTCAGATTAATGTATTTGATGTAGTCTGAATGATTACCGAAATTGCATTTTATTTTTAATTGCATAGCATTTCAATATAATATTTTGGGACAGTTGTTTTTTTAACAATAAAAAAATATATATTATGATGCCTTTATAAAATTAAATCATTCATTAAAATTTTATCATTTAACTAGATTTTAGAAAGAGCATAACTAGGTTTTTTATTCGGACATTGCTGACCTTGTATAGAACAACTTTGTTAAATATAGTTTACTATAATCCCCGCAGATTGCTGATGCGCCTGGCCGCCATATTGGTGACGTAATCGTGACGTATTGAACACTCGGTACCGTTCGCAAAACTGACCAGCGAGTATTGCGGGTGACGTCACGTGGATGTTAATTAGACAAGGTTCCAGCGCATTAGCAATCTGCGGGGATTATAACTTAATCTTTAACGAATATTCTGCTTTCCCACCCTTCTCTGCTGGTCATCTTAAGCTTCAAGGGTCCCGTAGGAGTTGGGATGGTGGCCTGGGGTAAAAACGTAAGAGTGTTCGGGGTGCCCTCGCCCAGTTCCGAAGTGAATTTCTTCAGAATAGTCACGAGTCCAGCCAACATCTGCATCTTTGCAAATCTCATTCCTGAAAGTAAGGTTGAGGTGAAAAATGAATCAAAAGTAACCTGGTTGCCCCAGCTGTTAATTAAATGATTCTTGTAACTAATAAAGCAATCTTTGTTTTTGTCTTTTAATAATAATTTAGACCTTTACTCTATATGGTTCCAGCCAAAAATAATAATTAATACCTATGTGGATAATATTAATAAAGAGTATTTATTTAAATGTAACATTTTCATTAACTGAAACATATAAAGAAGACAAAATATAGAGTGATGACTTCTTCCACTATTTTAATCAATCGGCACCGGCATCAATATAAATAAACTAGCAGCTCCCCGTGGTTTTACCCGCGTAGTTCCCATTCCCGCAGGAATACGGAAATGAATTTTAGCCTATGTTACTCGCTGATACAGTAGCTTACTATTGGCGAAAGATTTTTTTAAATCTGTCCAGTAGTTTCGGAGCCTATTCAATACAAACAAACAAACAATAAAATATTTCTTTATAATGTTAGTATGATGATAACACTTACCTATACAAATTCGGGATCCTTCACCAAAAGGTATGTAGCTATGAGAAACTATATTTTGCCTTTCTTCCCTTAGAAAGCGCTCAGGACGGTACACTTCAGGATCCGGGAAATACTTCGGGTTTCTATGCAAGTGGTAAACAGGGATATGAATACGTGTGCCTTTCTCAAGGCGCAAACCAGTCGGGAGTGTGTATTCTTCAGCAACTTCTCTAGTCAGGTTCACCAGGACTGGATAAAGACGCATAGCTTCCTCAATACACGCGTAAGTGTACGGCAACTCATTCACAATATCGTAGGTCAATTTGTTATCGTATTTTTTGAGATAAGCATCTATCTCAGCTTGCACCTTCTTCTGTGCATCAGGATGTTTTGCCAATTCGTACAGAGTGTAGCTTGCCGTTGTCGCTGAAGTCTCAAACCCAGCAAGGAAGAAAAGCACCACCTGTGACAACAGTAACTGATCGGTTACGAGCAATTTTGCTTTCTTGTCACCGCCAGCTTTCAAATTGGTGATGCTGTCGCCGACCATGTGAGTATCCCTTTTGAAAGTCAATAAGAAGTCTATGAAGTCGTTTTTACACGTCGGTTTGAACTCACGCGACTCAAAAATTGAGATAATGAACTCTCTAAAAAACTCAGTCACTTGGTCTGGAATCAATTTCAGGCCCAGCGTGTAAAAAATACCAGGCCAGATTGATCTAGCCACAACTTTGGCAGCTAGCACTTTCGAACCAGAAAAAAAGGCGTCACCAGATTTTGTGAATGGATTATCTTTGTACTTTTCTTTCATGGTTTCAGAGTCTACTCCGAAGGCACATGAGGTGATACAAGCCATTGTAAATCTGGTAATAAGGGCTCTTGCCTCTATAACATCGGATACTTTCGTTTCTTCATCTAGAAGTCTCTCAAACTCGTAGGAGCATTTCACGATGAGATGAAACATGTTCTTCATCTTCGCTGAGGTAAAGACGGGGCTCATATTCTGCCGGAGCACCTTCCACTCATCACCGTCAACTGCAAAAAGAGTCTGCAATGTCTCTTCCTGGTGAACGTATCCTGATATTTCCCTGGCGTTGAAGTAATAGAAATCCTTCGTTGTGATCAGCTTGAGGAGTTCAGGATCTTTGACGATGAGTGCTGGTTCTGTACCGTAAAAAATGCCAAAGTACGGTTCTTTTGGGAACTTCTTGCAAAGCTCATCAGTGACGTAGCTTGAATGTTTCTGTTGCATTATGAAATATCCGTAATTTCCAAATATAAGAGACGGTTTTACGTAAGGAACGTTTAGATTTTTCCAATGATTATATTTTCTCTTTGTAAAATAAATGAAGGCGAAGATTGCTGTAATGACGCACAGAATTACCATCGACATGGTGGGTATAGAACTGATCGTAGACTATGAAGTAAGATAATGGTTTTGATATTTATATATACACACAAACACAATTGAGGTGCAGTGGTAATTATAACACACATGTACATGTTGCAGATCACAAAGATATTAATCAACATATAATAGATGCATTAACTCAATAGATAGCACTTGATATACTCGTACAATTGGCTAATTAAAAACAAAGCTAGGACTAGCAATTAAGATAATTTGCATGAGAGCATTAAAAATTAAACCACGACAATGCATGTAAATTACATTATCTACGTACACAAGACTGTTATGATCGAGTACATACATATCACATATCAACAATGACTTGCTATTTTCAAGAGATTTGTATTGTATATGGAGTGGAGATTTAAAGGACTACATATTCACATTGTGCGATTGAAAACCTCTCCAACGTAAAAACCATTTAAGATCAGTTCAGTACTTGTGTCGATAGATATTGAGTATCATCTTCCTAGCGTTATGTCCCGTTTTTAGACGGGGTCCGCAAAGACCATGATCCAGGATTTAGCGAGTCTGGTAATCACATTGCGACAAGCGACTGCCGATCTGACCTTCGTAACCCTAAGATAGGGGAACCAGACAATTTTTGGATCATGGTTACAAATCCAAAGTTGTTTGAATTTGCAGGTTTCATCACGATGTTTTCCTTCACCGTCGAGCTAGTGGTATAAATATGTACATAGACTTGAAAAATCCAGAGGCACGTGCTGGGGTTTGAACCCACATTCGGGTTATGAGGCGCGTGTCCTTACCATTAAGCTACTACCGCTCTCCTTAAACCATATCTAACCAAAAATAAGATCGAGTTGGGTCAGATAGAAAATTGTAACTAATTAGAAACGAAGTAAAAACTAGACTCGCTAAATTAAGGACTCAAGTCTGGACGGACCTCAACTAAGAACGAGGCATAGCGCTAGGAAGATAAAGAAGATGTTCTTACCTGATTCTAACTCATTTTTTGTAAAAGAACCCTAAGCTACCCTATAGGTATCTATCTAAGTATCGAAAGTAACACAAGGAACTTTGGTGACAACAAGCTGATCTGATGATGGAGCCTGTAACTATTCAGTCTCAGGTGTCAACACTTCTCGTTTCAAGATATCCCGTGGTTTGAAACCTCTAATAAACTTATTAGAATCTTGTCCTGTCTAGGGCTTCCAGTCCCTCTACAGTCCTCCTGGGGTCCCAGAATCCCGGTATACCGGGATCCTATGTCATCCCAGTCCCGTATGTTGCAGGATTCTGTGGAATTTGCGGGATTGGAGGGTCCTTACCATTGAGCTACCACTGCTCCTGTGATACGTATACTGTTTACATAAAGGAAACCGATCTAAGAGCTTATTAAGATCCCCTACTTGTAAAAATTCAATAATTCAATGAGATCATATTCACAAGCATTTAAATACATTTTTTTTATATGTACTTACTAAAGGACAAATTGAGCGGTGGTAGCTCAATGGTAAGGACACGCGCCTCTTAACCGAGGAGTGCGGGTTCAAACCCGGGCATGTACCTCTAGATTTTTAAAAAATCTATGTACATATTTATACCACTAGCTCGACGGTGAGGGAAAACATCGTGATGAAACCTGCAAATTCAAACAACTTTGAATTTGTAACCATGATCCAAAAATTGTCTGGTGCCCCTATCTTAGGGTTACGAAGGTCAGATCGGCAGTCGCTTCAATGTAATTACCAGACTCGCTAAATCCTGGATCATGGTCTAAGCGGACCCCGTCTAAGCACGGGACATAACGCTAGGAAGATGATGACTTACTAAAGGACAACCCAAACAAACCCGGACACTCAGCGGTGACGGCAAACACCGTGATGAAACCTGCACATGCCAACAATTACTGGTGTGTAATCATGACCCATAAATATCTGGTTCCCCTTTCTAAGAATTACCAAGGTCTACCAGACTCGCTAAATCTTGGATCGTGGTCTAAGCGGACCCCGCCTAAGCACAAAACATAGCGCTAGGATGATGAAATAGTATTCTATCAGTATAAGAGTGGGACCACAAATACTGAGATCCTGCGGGATTTCGATATCCAGACCAGCACATCCCGGGATTGAAGATGAATTGCGGGATAGGAAGCTCTAGTACTGTTCCATCTACCCAGTTATTATTCAAAGTTTGAGCCCGTTTTAAGACTAAAGTTTGGTTTGTTACGGGCCATAAAGGGACAACAAAGGGACAACAAAGGGACACAACGTCCCCTTTAAATTATGACCTATAATAAGCTTCATTTTGAACCTTATTCCGGTAGGCAGAAGGTGGGGAGTGAAAACTTCACCGCTGCGAAACTCTTTAGAAGTTTCGGACGCGGTGGTGAAACATGTATTTTCATTTGTGTTTCATTATAGTGTACGAAGTTGGTAGTGACAAGTGACTGGAAATAGACAATTCATGGGAGATTATCAATAGTGGTGTCTTTTTGTCTTTAAAAGTAAGTATTGTAAAGTGATGTACGCGTAGATGTAAATAATAGTTTTTGACCGCATTAAAAACTAAAATTCTATTTAGTCCGTTAGATAGATTTTATTTACAAAAATACTAGACATATATGTTTCGCTTTATCAAATTAACAAAAAATCACAAAGATAAAGAGTATCAAAGTTTTGGAGTGGGCTTGCGACGTCATTATTTAGTAAAAATTTTATAGTATTCCCATGATTTATATCTACTGATAGAGTTTATAGTGACCAATTATGGCATACGGCATTTTAAAACCATCCGGATTGTGATTTACTCGATTGTTATATTTTACCTGACTTTTGAAAAATCAGCTCTTTAAACGTTACCTGCGTCTAAATGCAGTGGCGTAGCTAGTTGACAAAGGGCCCTGGGGCAAAAAAGAAACTAGGGCTCATGGGCGTACGCAGCTTTGGGTCCAGGCCCCCCCTACTGCAGGGAGGGCACTAACATTTTCTTCCTACGTTAGACAGAGTCAAATCGAACTCAAATGAAGAGGTGTGCTTATCAGGCTTTGGGCCCCGGGGCACTGCCCCGCCTTGCCCCTGGGTAGTTACGCCACTGTCTAAATGACATTTATCTACGCGCTTGTCATTTGTTGACATTGACACCACAGCGTTATCTTGGCGGGCTAGATTGGGTTCATTTAAAAAAAGAAGTGTTACAAAAGTCATAGCTAAGATATGTTGCTCGATAAAGAGGCCAGTATCGGCCATCTCCAACAGAACGCTATTTCTCGTCTCCTGTCACGGTTCCGACGCGTCGGCATCAACACAGGGCCCTACTCAGGATTTTAATGAAATTGTATATAAGTATTGTGACAACTTGCTCTTTAGTAGAACTGCTCATAAACAGGAATTCGTAATTGGATTTTTATAAGATTTAATAAAAGATATACTTACTAGTAAAAACTGTTTAAGGTTTGTTAAAATGCTCTTAAATAGGATTTTCTAATTGATAAAGCGAAAACGATAGCGATAAGCCTACTAGGACAGTAATGATCTTAAAAGAGGGTTGTAAGTATGGCACAGCCAGAAACATATTTTTACATAATACTTCCATGGGTTCTGACCCGGCGCACTTCGTAACGCCCAGGTATCAGATTTTCAATACCCATTTCTTTTAATTTACCGCGCAACTTTTTTTTTTTTCTTTCATAAGAATCTTCACAATAACCAACACAACTAAAAAAGAATAGCTTTGGGGTGGACCACCCTTAACATTTAGGGGTGTGAAAAATAGATGTTGGCCGATTCTCAGATCTACCAGATAAGCACACAAAATTTTATCAAAATCGATTCGGCCGTTTCGGAGGAGATTGGGAAGGAACACCGCGACACGAGAATTTTGTACATTAGAAGATAATCAAATTAAATACATATGAACATTACATCATTTTTATACCTACCTAATATTCATGAGATAAAATACATTATATAAAACTTTAAGTTTCAAGTAATCAAAGATATGCAATATATGAAAGTAACAGAAAACAGAATTAACAATAGTTCAAATAATAAAATATACACATTATACAATGTCAATTATAACCAAATAAAATGTTAACTTCTAGCCTAGTCGGCGAACTCTAACGTCTATGTTTTCTACAATTTGAATTTGATTGATAAAGTCGATAAATTTGTTTATCTATACAGATTGCTATATATTCGATTGATGATAGGCTTTTTAAATCTTTTATCAGCTTAAGTTCAGAAAAATCCATTCGACTAGTGACTATTACTTTTATAGTAATCAATATTCGCAATGCTATCTCTTCATTTGAATACAGCCCCCCCCCCCCCCTGCAGGGAGGGCACTAACATTTTTCTACCTACGTTAGACAGAGTCAAATGAAACTCAAATGAAGAGGTGTGCTTATCAGGTTTTAGGGCCCCCCAAGCTAAGGGCCCCGGGGCACTGCCCCGCCTTGCCCCTCGGTAGCTACATATTTATATTTTCTAGACAAGCGTTCTCGACGGATACCTCCTTATTCTATGCTCCTGTGTCTTATTTTTCTCGATAACTTGTTTTTCCAAGCAACTAGAAGCCTAAAAATACCATATTTTTATCACTACTAAAAACGTTTGTGTGGAGATTCAGTAAGTATTACAAAAAAAGCAAAACATAGAGGTCTACTACAAGTACCTACTTATTATTCCATGGGTGAAATTTCTTTTACATAAGTCTAATTTTAAAGGAGAAAATCGTCGAGAGCCTAACCTGGAACTATGAAATTTATATTCGCAATATTTAAATTAAATTCGCTAAATATTTTGAATAAGTAGTTGAACTATGGCATTTGAAAATAAGTTGAACCATGCATTTGAACGAGGATATCAATTATTGTAACATTATATATAGTCTCTTTCCCACTGATACCATAAAACAATTGCTACTTTATCTCTTATCTCAGCACTTGAACAGTGTTAAAATGAATGTGTCTATACCAAGCGATTGAACATATTCTACTTGATAATGAATGTACTACGTACGTAATTTGTTCTGTTTTTGTTTTTCTTATAAAAACTTTTTAACAAAAAATTAAAGCGCCGAAAAAACTAATAAGCGAAAATTAATAAACCTTTTCTATTTAACCCTAATAACTAAGTTCTTAAGTTAATGTAAGTATAGGCAAATATAAAGAGAGTTTAATTAAATTTAATAACTAAGTTGATTTTGAGTCGGCACTAAGCTAGCAAATTCATTTATTACATAAAGCGTGATACGATTTTTGGAATGTTAATCTTTATCGCTGGAGATATCACGTTGCATTGTTTTGATTTAGTTCATACATTACAATCAGTGAGTGAATAATCAATCATCTCCTGTTTTCCTACCCTTGGGGTTAGATTTTGTTTTTACCAACAAAATCTAACCCCAAGGGTAGGACCAACGTCGGGGTATGCCCTTCCTAATAAAAAAAGAATTATCAAAATCGGACTACTCTGTAAAAATATATGCGAGGTTATACTTAAAAAAACTTGACTTAAGAACCTCCTCCATTTTTTTCGTCGGTTAAAAAATTGCATCAACTATAGCGATTTACTTTTACTCGGCGATTAGATTATTATTATTGAACTAACTAACTAACTAAACTTCACGCCACTTCCCTAGCGGGGTAGGCAGAGAGAACCGAACGCCATATGGCACGATCCTTACACACCTCACTCGCCTCTTCAACATTCATAATCCTTTTCATAGAAGCTCTACGGTTTTTATGACTCCTAACATCACCTTCTTTTAATACACGACCAATCTGGTCGTGGTAGGTGAGCCTGGGCCTCCCGCGGCTCCTACATCATTCCACATTCGCATTGTATATCTGTTTAGTCAATCTTTCGTCATCCATTCTTTCCACATGTCCGAACCACCGGAGCATGCCTCTTATTATTGACTTTTTATTTACATTGCTAGTAAAAGTTCGAAAAGAAAAGTGTAGGTACTCGCAATCGTTAGGTATAGACACATAGAAAAATACACTGAATAATTAATTTTAAAGATTACCTTGATATGAATATAAGTAAGTATCTATCATTTAACTCACTTGTGTATATGAATATAATAGGATGTAGATAAATATTAGCAGATAACAATAAAATATTGATCAAAACAACATATCAACTCAATCTGACGGTATTATATGAAAGATATGGAATTAATTCTTAATCTAGACGCTGTGTGATGCAATCGCCGAAGGGCAGAGTCCAAGAAGACAGCTTTTTTATCTTAAGCCAAAATTAAAATGATATAAAATTATATGGAACATTTAGAAAACTGTGGCGACAAGTCGCCTATCCTGTCGCCAACTTAATAGGGATGAATTCTGGGTAAAAAAAAACTATCATTCTATTTAGTCCGTCAGTTAGATTATACAAAAATACAAGATACATATTTTTCGATTTATGATGCCAACAAAAAATGACAAAGTTAAAAAGCATTATAGTTTTGGAGTGGGGGTTTGGTATGATAATAAGTAAAAATTGTACCTAGGTGTGACTTCAATTGCAACTTGAATGCACTGTATCTTCTTAAAAAAAATACGTGTTCAATATAAATATTTTTTAATCTAACTGACGGAATAAATTTTAGTCGCCTAAAACTAACTTCACACCACTTCCCTAGCTACGTAGTCAGGGAGAACCGAACGCCATAAGGCACCTTCTTTTAATATAGGAATGTTACACCATTAGTCGTCTTTTTAATCCTTGCTAGATAAGATCCAAAAAGGCAAACCAAAAATTATGGCGATACAGCGCGTTAAAGTACTGCGTGACGTCATTAGGTACGTAAAATAGGCTATTTTCCTAAAAAAAAATTCTAAGTCCACTATTAAGATTACGAAAATATATTGCTCACATATTTTTTATTTTGTTCAGCAAACCAAAAATTATGAAGATACAGCGCGTTAAACCGTAAGCGCGTTAAATCGTACCGGGTGACGTCATTCGGTACGTAAAATTTTACCGTCCAAGTGGCGTAAAGCGCCCCATTAATATCTTTGAAGCGCTGTATCTTTGTAAATTTTCTAGTATTAGATAAAGCAAAAAATACGTATTCAATATTTTTTTAATAATCTAACATACGGACAATAAACTTTTTGAGTAAAATAGCCTATTGAGCTATTCTATATAAAATATTATTTATCATCTTCCTAGCGTTATAAGCGGTCCCCGTCTAAGCACGGGATGCTTAGACGGGGTCCGCTTAGACCATGATCCAGGATTTAGCGAGTCTGATAATTACATTGAAGCGACTGCCGATCTGACCTTCGTAACCCTAAGATAGGGGAACCAGAAAATTTTCAAATCATGGTAACAAATCCAAAGTTGTTTGAATTTGCAGGTTTCATCTCAATGTTTTCCCTCACCGTCGGGCTAGTGGTATAAATATGTACATAGATTTGAAAAATCCAGAGGTACGTGCCCGGGATTGAACCCGCACTCCTCGGTAAGGAGGCGCGTGTCCTTACCATTGAGCTACCACCGCTTTACATAAAATATTATTACGAGACCTTAATACAGCCCCAACACATTTCCCGCGGGAGCGGATACGGCTGACAGGAACAGGTAACTAAAGGAACATCGCCGACTATTCCCATTCGTGTCGACACGTTATACTTGCCTACACAAATAAGTATGAACATAGACCTATGTATTAATAGAATATTACATAATAGAGACAGGATTTTTCCCTATAATAATGATATGGTCGAGCTTACAATGAGGGAGCAAGCGTTTCTAGTCGATGTTTTTTTGGTAGATTTTTTTTTCATCTATGAGTTAAAAGACTTACCATGATCCAAAATTGTCCGGTTTCTCTATGTAAGGGTAAGGAAGACCAAATCAGTAATCTTAACGTAATTACCAGATATGCTAAATCTTGGGTCAAGGTCTAAGCGGACCCCATCTTAGCGCAGACATAACAAGATGGTGCATTCGGTAGTGACCCTGCCCCATGCGCCAAGAGTTGTGGGTTCGATCCCCACCCAGGACAAACATTCGTATGATGAATATTTGTTCTGTGTCCGGGAGTTAATATCCAATGTTTAAATATACGTTTGTAATACAATCAAATGTATGTGATGTAGTCGAATATTTATTATTTATTTATTATTATTATTACTTAAGTCTCAGATTAGAGATAATCTGAGACATAAGTAGTGAAGTTTCATCCAGTTGCCCTTAGTGTCGCAACCAAGAGAACCAAGAAGTTTTGTGTATACCCCAGGGTTTTTCTTCTGTACAAAGGGTCCTGTGAGTCTCGCATTACCCAATTAAAAAATAAACGGTTCAGCCTACATACCTTTTGATGTACCTACATACATACATACATACATAACATCACGCCCATAATCCCCGAAGGGGTAGGCAGAGTCAAAGGGATAGCAGGCCCCTTTACCCACATTCAACCAAAAATAACACTGGGCTGGGTTAGATGGAAGATTGTGAAAATGTGGTGACAAGTGGCTAGCTTGTCGCCTACACAATCACACACCCAAAACCCGATATACCATTTAGTCGCCTTTACGACATGCTAGGTAAGAAACACAATTGGCACATTCTTTTTAAGTCCCAGACCAACACGGGTCAATGGGCTGGTATCTGAATATGTAAAACAACTTGTAACTTAACTTTACATTAACGAATACGACTTTAAAAACATCGACGATAACATTCGGTCGTCGAAAGGACAGACTGGATTATAAACATTGAATTACAAACAAGGTTATTCGTATGAGTTTGTATCTTAATCATGAAGTCCGGAATCTGTTTAAAAATAGCTATGTTTACTTTTAATTGAAACAAACACATTGATTAACGAACATGCCTTAACTAAAACTATGATGCCTACTTTTAATGGTTACAAAAGTACTACAACATATATACTTGCTTCTGCCCGCGGCTTCGCTCACGTGGTACATCGATAAAACATGACCTTTATGTATGAGCTATACTAATCTAAAGTTTCATTAAAATCCATTTAGTAGTTTTTGTGTGAAAGAGTAACAAACATCCTTCGTCCATACATTTATCTATCTATCTATGAATCATACAAGTTTTCGCGTTTATAATATTAGTAGGATTCGTTCAAAAGGTAGACTTGCTAAAGATAGACGATACCGTAAATAGTACAAGATAAGCTAGTTATTTTTACAACCCATAATGATCATAAAAGTAATTCAAATGATACATATTTGCAGGTATTAAACCCTTAATGAGGCGCATCGGTTTCAGCAAGACTGGGCCGGTTCAAAAGCAAAATACCACCATGCCAGAGCAAACCAGCCCAAGTGTCCGTCTTAGTTAATTACTGGTATTTTCCTTCCACATAGATGGCATATTTATTTCTGCATCAATAAACCCGCCATTTTGACCCACACAACATGTCGGGACTAAGCCTAAAATGCAGTTTCGTCCAGTGACAGTGCAGGATTAACTAAACTCAAATATCGGTATCACAATCCTCATGTCCCATGTTGGTCTGGGACTTAAAAATAATGTGCCAACTGTGTTTCTTGTCTAGCATGTCGTAAAGAGCGACTAATGGTATATGGGCTTTTGGGTATGTGATTGTGTAGGCGACGAGCTAGCCACTTGTTACTACTTTTTCACAATTTTCCATCTAACCCAGCCCAGTTTGTTTTTGGCTGAATGTGGTTGAAAGGGCCTGCTGCCCTTTTGACTCTGCCTACCCCTTCGGGGATTGTGGGCGTGATGTTATGTATATACAATCCTCAGGAAAATGTATAGGACTACATTCAAGCCTGCAAAGTAAGATTTAAACTAGTTGTAAGCTAAACTTCCACTTTTTACTACTTTTTCACAGATTTTCATCTAACCCAGCCCAATTAAATTTTTGGGCTGAATGTGGTTAATGGGACTAGCCCTTTTGACTTTTCCTGGGCGTGATGTTATCTATGTATGTTTGTAAGCTAAAGTCAAATTTTTATTACAGTTGTAAAAACTTAAGTATCGTTTTCTAGAACTAGCCTATACAAGTAATGCCGATTAATGTTATCTTCTTAATGATTTGCCTATCATTTCCTATAAGGCGTTTTGAAGCCTGCTAATATTTATAAAGCATGAGGTATCAGACAATTAAATATTTAACGCAGCTAGGACAAATAATATCTTCTCCCAATGACAAGCTCGATAGTGCATTCGGTAGTGACCCTGCCCCAAGAGTTGTGGGTTCGATCCCCACCCAGGACAAACATTCGTGTGATGAATACTTGTGTTTGTTCTGTGTCTGGGTGTTAATATCCGATATTTAAGTATACATTTGTAATACCACTGATGTTTCTGATATCTGTAACACAAGTGCTTGCTACTTACCTCGGATGCAGATCAATGTCTGATATTTATATTAAAATGGCCCATGTTACAAATAAACGTCAAGGCTCAGCACATTAGTAAATTAATATGTTTGTGCGTAATAAATTTCGAGGACCCAGTTGTTATCTCAAAATAGGGGGCTCTTTAGATCTTGGGGGCCCTGGGTACGTGTCAAAACTGTCCAGTGGTAAAGAGGGGACTGGCCGGTGTACGTCAAAACTCAAAAGTATGTACCTACGTCCGCAGGTCTTTAATCACCCGTTTTCCCAATATTTCCCAGGCCTGCATTTCGCTACAAACACCATGTTTCATACAAAATAAACCGTACCGTTTTCCACAGGGTACGGCTTCGACCAACGCGTGAAAGCCAGCCAGCCGAGAGACGATCGCCATCCAGGCATACAGCCACCGCCCCAGATCTGGACCACCCTTACAGCGGAATAAATAAGGTTCAAATTGAAACGGCGTACATGATATGCCATCCCTAACAAACTAGAGAACACCTTTAAATTTATGGGAATAGAATTCAAATTGGAATGTTAAAGCAAAGGCAAATTGGGTCAGAGGTTCAGACGGATTTGCACTAGTATTTTCAAGTTTATTAGCAAATTTGCTTAGTCTGTTATCGATATTTAATAATTCGAAAATTGGCGCTTCGTTTGTCTTAATGTAGATTTTGTTAATGCATGTTTTATAAATAAATATCAGACTACATCACATACATTGATCTGACTCCGAGGTAAGTTGCTTAAGCACTTGTGATAAGGATATCAGAAACAACAGCGTTTTTGATGAAAACATTGCGAAAAAGTACCTAGTAAAAAAATCCAAGCTTGTCGCCTACACAAGCACAATAGGGATGATGACTGCATTAACAAACTATAATTCTATTTAGTCCGTCAGTTAGATTATACAAAAATATTATACACTTATTTTTCGCTTAATCAAATTAAAAAAAAATCACAAATAAAGAGCATCAAAGTTTTGAAGTGGGGGGCTTGCAACGTCACTATTTAGTTGAAATTTTACGAATGTGTTACGTCACGCGCAACTTGAATGCATTGTTTGACAAATAATAAAAAAATACGTGTTCAATATTTTTTTATAATCTAACTGACGGACTAAACAGATTTTTTAGTCATCTTGCCTATTAACCCAACACCACCTATGTATCGCCTTTTACGACATGTAAGGCACATGCACATGCATTTTAATTCCCAAACCAACGCGGCACAAATTAGCGATTAATTTTTATTCATAAAGATTTTAATTGTTTCACGCACATAATCTGGTATCTAATTGTTAATTATATTTTTCTAATAGAAATAGAAATAGAAATATCTTTATTCATGTAGGCTCCACAAAAGCACTTATGAATAGTACTAATAGCATAATAATACAAAAAAATGATTCTACCGCCAGGTTCGGAATGTTGATTCTACCGAGAAGAACCGGCAAGAAACTCGGTAGTTACTCTTTTAAATCGCCATGTAGGTATACAATAACAATTCTACTTAATATCTACTTCTGCTAAGTAATTTATATAAATCAAATACAATTAATGTAATACATTACTTACAATAGAAGCGTAGACCATGCAAGAATTAGAGCGCAGATTGTAGATTACTATCATTTAAAATAATCTTAAATTCTATAGTAGCCCTTTTTCATGAGAAATGTTTTCATATGTGATTTGAATGTATGAACAGGCAATCAAATTACATTATCTGATGATAATGATAGGTTCTCTCCTGAAGTGGCATGAAGTTTAGTTAGTTAGTTAGTTAATTGTTGAATATAAGTGTAGCGCGACTTAAAACACTTACACTCGGAGCCGTGACCTACGCGCCTTATATGGTAATGTTCGGGCTCAGCTTACTTGCGCCTCTGCGCCAACCAATGGGCGAGCGCCAAGCTCGCGCCGCGGGATTTAAGAGACCCGATCACCCGTCCGCCTATGGCCACGACGCGTGCGCTATCTAACGCACAATCCCTATTGTTGTTATTTATTGTTAAACTTGTATTACCAATTATCCAATATACCGTTCTTACGCTTAATACCGTGCCTTGAACATATTAACCTACACGCCCTGAGATCCCACTGAACCTTTCTACATAAGTCAATAAGTCGCTGATAGTCGTGATTTCGCTTAATACTTAATGTCACTCCATATCGCAAGGTCTCGCAATATAATAGCACCACGAGTCTAGAACACGTTGTCTTACGCTATTGGCATTGTTGATCGAAGTGACAGTTGCTACTTCCGTTTCCGTTAAACAGCTGATCACGACTTGTAATCTGATATCCGAACAGATGACAATCAATCATAAAATCAATTGTCCTGAATTAATGATACAAGTCAACTTAGGAGTGTTGATTGTATGGTTAATTACTATTTGAAGTGGTGGTCTAATGTGACCACTGGACAAGACTGATCTAAAAAAGACCTTATAGTACATGACATAACATAATAATGTCCTCCTAACCGATATCTGTCACGGCGGCTAATCTCAACGAGGATTAGCCATCTGCGCAGGAGATATTATTATAGTGCACAAGTTTGTGCGCAAACACAGGAGCTCTCTCTGTTCCTTCAATCTCATAGTCCGGTGAGACAGCAATTCGATATGACGGAGAGAGGTCAGGCGCAGGACCAACGGCTTAACGTGCTTTCCGATGCACGGCGGTGATTAAACCGCCAACTTCCTGACTCCGGGTTGTTATTGAGTAATTTTAATATTGAAATACCCAGCTAAAAAACTTTACGTGACCTGGGAATTCAACCCGGGACTCAACTTAGGCGGGGCATGCTACCACTAGACCAACGAGGCAGTCATAACATAACATAACATCACGCCCGCTATCCGTGAAAGGGTATGCTGAGTCAAAGGGGCAGCAAACACCTTTAACCTTCTTTACACATTTAGCCAAAAATATGAAAGTTTGCTTCACAATGTTTTCTCTCACCGTTGACTAGAAAAAAAAACATAACAGCACGCCCATAATCCCCAAAGGGGTAGGCAGAGTCGAAGAGGCAACAAGCCCCTTTAATCTCATTCAGCCAAAAATAAAGTCGGGCTGGGTTAGATGGAAAATTCTGAAAAAGCAGTGACGAGCGGCTAACCTGTCGCCTACACAATCACACACCCAAAACCCGATATACCATTAGTCGCCTATTACGACATGCTGTCGTAAAAGGCGACTAATGGTATATCGGGTTTTGGGTGTGTGATTGTGTGGGCGACAGGTTAGCCGCTTGTCACTGCTTTTCACAATTTTTCATCTAACCTAGCCCGGCTTTATTTTTGGCTGAATGTGGTTGAAGGGGCATGCTGCGCCATTGACTCTGCCTACCCCTTCGGGGATTATGGGCGTGATGTTATGTATGTATGTATGTAAATAAATTATTTTTAGTTAAAAGTTTTTTTTAAATAAATGATGAAATTTTCCTAATTTTTTTTGGAAAAATATGACCCTTGTCCTATTTTGCTAGGTTTTATCGTTAGCTATGATAATTCTTAAAAAAAAACGCTTGAGCTTTAGCATATATACGTTTTATTTTGTTAAAAATAACAACATAATAATCATATGCGGTAAAATTTGTTTACATAAAAAGTAGTTATAACCACGATTTTTTTAATATTCTCAACAGTACTAAAACAATACAACTAGGTTATTTCTTGCTCTCCTGACATTTTACAATTTTTTTCTATTAAAAAATGGTTGGATCGCTTACGACGATTTTTTTACACAAGCGGCAATGCTCACAACGGAACCACTCTAGTGTTATCTGTTACTACATCTCGCATCTACATAAACATGTGGACCAATTAGTAGGTGTCCGGAAGTGGATATTGCTCACGCGCGGTTAATAAACGACCCATTTGTACTTGGGTTTGTGATGAGATTTACACTTATTTACACACGAATGTTTGATTCAACGCAAACGCATATTTATTTTTAGTCTTCACACTCGATTGAAACTGTCCATAGATCATCAACATCCTAAACACATTCAGCCAAAAATATAATTTACCTCTAAACCAACAGAACAGGGTTAAACAGAAAGTGTAATTGCGAAAAATCGTAGAGCTTAGATTAAAAAAAAATTGCGCCCGAGTTTGAGCCCGCACCCCTCGGATAAGAGGCGCGTGTCCTTACCATTGAGCTCCGCTCACGGTGGGTAAGACATAAATTTCCCGGTGTGACGTCACGGCCGGCCGGCCCCTTCATCTATCGCTAATTTATGGCGACCGCTCGACCTTCAGCGCTACCAGGAAGTGACGGCGAAAGTGCCGGCCTTGCGGAGACAATGTGCGTACGCGCAGTTTAGGCTTCTAATTAGGGCTGCTGGCTTTAATCTGAAAAAGTTGGTACCAATTCTACTTAGTGAATGGGTAGGTATTTTTTACAAGATAAATATATGCATTTTACTTAATATTTTTATATTCACTTTTTTTTAAATCAAGTTTTAAAAAACATCTTCATTCAAAATATCTTGATTAATAGTTTTGAGTAATATAAAATACAACAAACATACAGAGTACAATTTTTTTTTACATTTTATTTATATTATACTAGCAACGGCCCGCGGTTTCAACCGCGTAGTTCCCGTTCCCGTGGGAATTCGGGGATAAAATATAGCCTATGTTACTTGCTGATAAAGTAGCTTTCCATTGGTAAAAGAATAATTTAAATCGGTCTAGTAGTTTCGGAGCCTATTCGATACAAACATACAATCAAATCATTCCTTTTTATAGTATTAGTGTAAATTTGATTTGTTGATATGTAACAAATATTTTAGGCGTTTTCTAATCGATTTTTATGTTTTTTTTTTCAGGAATCAGCGGGTTATGGTCTCCCTATGTGCAAAAAAAAAGGAGGCCCAAGATGGTGGTGGGAGTATACTAAGTAACAACCCTGGGGAGTAACTTCACCGTTTTCATAGTTCCTACTCTATTCAACGATTACTTATTTATTATTTTATATACATATAGTAAACAGTAACAAAAGTATGGACCTTTGTATCTAAACAGTGGCGGCGCAAAACCTAAACATAATGTGACAAGGTATATTTTGCGAGGCCCTCTGATGGTCCAAGAAGTATTGAATTAAACATTACTTGAAATTAATCTTTTGGAAACAAGACATTTTTTTTTTTTTTTTTGGAAACATTAAACTAAAATGAAAAAAAGACAAAAAGAAAAAAATAAAGAAACGGACGTTTACTCCTTTTGGTTTTACTGGACTCCTTAATGATTGACTGTAATTTAACTCTTAAAACCGCTTCAATAGATAAAACTGTCAAAGCTGAAAGTCTTTCTTGACCCATAGTATTTCAAATATAATTTTTAATTAGTTTTAATTTTAAGAAGCTCCTTTCAGCGGAAGCAGTACTAACAGGTATTATTGACATAGTTTATATAAAATATCGATTTCTTGTATTCACATTCATTTCGTGCCCCGAAGAGTGGAATATTGTTAAATTAAGAAATAATTCTAATGTATTTTGGTTTTATAACACAAACCCTGTGGCGTGTACTTTTGGATTATCCATACTTTTTAAAATTTACTTTCACCTGTGAGACGCGTGGCTCTTTGCACCGCGAGGCTCAGGGCGGTGGCCCACACTGCCCACGCCTTACACCGCCTCTGTATCTACACTACAGTGCTAAATAGTAACTGCACTTAACGCGGTATTTATTGTGTTCTACAAGAATGGTTACAAATATAACGCACGAAATATTATACTACTTAAAAAAATACGACTCTTTATGGAGTGACAACCCTAATTATAATTATGTTTCGTTAGCGGTCTCTGTGTCAGGCAATTGCTTGGTCAAATGAGCTTCAATTAATTGCCAAATTTAAACACATTATTGGAACTATCAATGCGTTACAACAGTGGTTCTCAAATAGTTTTTTGTGCACCCCAAAATAGAGTTTTAAATGTTTAGAGTTACTTTCGCATCAAGATAAGATATATTATAGACTAGCTGTGCCAGCGGTGTCACCCGCGTTTATGGATAATATTATAAAGACTTTTTCCGTCATACATGATTTCTATGTAACTTTAACCATTAAGGCTGCACACGCGACGGAAGCTTAAAAAATGGAGTAACTTCTCCCGTTTTCCCAACATTTCCCTTCACTACTCTGCTCTTATTGAATGTAGCGTGATGAAAAGTATACTATAACCTGCCCAGGAGTTTGAAAAATTATTATACCAAGTTTCGTTAAAATCCGTCGAGTAGTTTTTGTTTCTATAAGGAACATACAGACAGACAGACAGACAGACAGACAAAAATTTTACTGATTGCATTTTTGGCATTAGTATCGATCACTAATCACCCCCTGATAGTTATTTTGAAAATATATTTCATGTACAGAATTGACCTCTCTAGAGATTTATTATAAGTATATAGATAGATAGATTTGGACGTACGCCTTAATATAGGCTTAATACATCACGCCCGTAATCCCTGTAGGGGTAGACAGTCGAACGGGCGGGTAGCTCTTTTACTACTTTCAGCCAAAAATTTAACTGGTCTGGGTTAGAAATCGTGTATAAGTCGTAAAAATCACACACACTATACAATTTTTTTGAAAAAAACCGCCTTTTGCATTATGCTAGGCAAGAAACACAATTGCCACATTATTTTCAGTCCCAGACTAATACGGGACAAAGTCAAATGCAAAGTCAAAGTCAAAATACTCTTCATTTACATAGGTTTGAAACAAAAACTTATAAATCGTAAATTCAACAAGAAAATCAACTAATAATATGAACCTATCACTGGTTCGGAATACCGAGAAGAAATCGGCAAGAAACTCGGTAGTTACTCTTTTCAAAAAGAGCTAAGGTGACTTAGTTAGTTAAACGATTCCTCTTGCATTTGTGATAAGAATAATTTCCTCAACCTCGTCCCCGTTATGGTCTGGTTGATCACAAAAGCCTAGCTATTCTGCATCCTAATTAGTTCTGATAATTGCAAACTCGGCCTATGCCTAAGGAAGGTCGGAATAAGTCTTATTTCTTAAAATGCATTATTTCTTACAAACGAGCTCCATTGTTTAAAACAGCCGTTATTAAATTGTTAACTGCTATTCAATTAGCATTTCTTCTTAATTATTATTTGTTCTCTTTATTCTACTATCACAACAATCATCAAAGACCAGCTCGATGGCTCATTCGGTAGTGACCCTGCCCTATGCGCCAAGAGTTGTGGGTTCGATCCCCATCCAGGACAAACATTTGTGTGACGAATACTTGTGTTTGTTCTGGGTCTGGGTGTTAATATCCAATATTAAAGTATATATTTGTAACATCACTGTTGATTCTGATATCCGTAACACAAGTGCTTAAGATACTTAGCTCTTAGTTAGATCAATGTATGTGATGTAGTCGGATATTTATTATTATATTTAATAATCATCTAGCAAATTTGGCATTAGCTTATACAGTCCAGGGTGTTTAAGTTATAGGACATTTATTCTAGGTAACCTGACAGTCGATGGTAAAATTTTAGCAACAAATATTCGAACCCACGCCCTTTTCCTATAACGCGGGGACATAACTACCGCTCCAGCAAGGTAGTCAATAATATATTATTAGAAGTATCATCATCTTCCTAGCGTCTTACCGAACCGGTGGTAGTATTAGTTCTTATCCGTTTTTTTATGTATATTGACTATTTATAAGTGCTTTCTTGAAGCCCAAATAAATAAAGATATTTTGAATTTGAATTTAAATTAGTTATGTCCTGTGTTTAGACGGGGTCCGCTTAGACCATGATTCAGGATATAGCGAGTCTGCTAATTACATTGAAGCGACTGCCGATCTGACCTTCGTAACCCTAAGGTAAGGGAACCATACAATTTTTGGATCATGGTTACAGATCCAAAGTTGTTTGAATTTGCAGGTTTTATCCACGGACTAGTAAAAAAAAAAAGGACTCCGCGCCAATAACAAGACACTGAAGCTCCTCAGGTGCTCCACTTTGACACGCCACTTACGTCACACATTGACATAGTAAGTGCTCCAAATGACAGATATCCGATATCTGGTATTCATAAGTATCTCACTCACACATGCATAAACGTGGCTTCACGCTATAGTATGACAGCGTGGAGTCCTTCTTTTTTACTAGTCCGTGGTTTTATCACGATGTTTTCCCTTACCGTTTAATTAGTGGTATAAATACGTACATAGATTTGAACAACGTGCACGAGGTACCGAGATACATTAAGAGGGGCGTGTCATTACCATTGAGATACCACCGCCATAAATTATTAGAAGTATATAAATTATTTACCGGTCTCAATCGACAGTGTTTTATACAGACAGATGGCGAGGATGACCTTGCTGATAGCAAATTTTATGGACTAAGCTTATCAAGACCGGACCGCTCTCCGAGCAGTTAGTGAGCTGGTTAGCCACACACTGTGAGCGGACGCGGGGACGAAAGCGATTTTCGCAGTAATTTTAATGACAATACATACATACAAGGGGTAGGCAGAGTTAAAGGGGTAGCAGGCCCCTTTAACCACATTCAGCCGAAAATATAATGACAAGATTTTACTTAAGTAAGTCTTTAAACTTAGGTAAGTGTTTTTGCACTTTTGTATCATATTTACATCATTAAATCAAATCATTTTCTTACATACATAACGACGTAAGGAAGGGGTAGGCAGAGTCAAGGGGCAGCAAACCCATTTAACCACATTAAGCCAAAAATAAAACTGGGCCGGGTTAGATGGAAAATTGCATAAAAGTATCTACACAATCACATACCCAAAACCCGATAAATATACCATAAGTCGCCTTTACGACATGCTAGGCAAGGAATACAGTTGGCGCATTCTTTTTAAGTCCAAGACCAATATCGGAAGTAATTTTCAAGTGGTATTTATACTGTTCAATAGTGGAAGAAAGGACAGAAAGAAAGATTTTTTTTTAATTATGGCAATTAAAAAAAGTCAAAATATGTAAGGGCGGTACGAAAAAGGTTGAAGCACAATGTTTTCTGTAATGAGTATGATCATTAATTACGCTTTTGCAATATACCTACCTACCAAATTTGTTACCTTATTTATCATAATATTATTTCTCTATATTAAACACTAGTATTTTTTATTAGATAATAAATTCATTACTGTGTTTTACTTGAGTTGCCTGTAAATGTCTCTCTTGATGAACTGCAATATGTATTATATGTACTCGTAAGCGTTCTTTCTCAATGTCTGCCATAACAGGCATGTCAAGGCTACATAATTTCAAATTAGAGATCCATCTTGTATAATGTTTACAAGCCCAGTTTATTATTCATGGTGTAAAACATTTCCCCGGCGCCAATTCCCCATTACCCCGGCTAGTAACATTTTACAATGCCTGTAGTGCATTCACAGAAATAGAAATATCTTTATTCATGTAGGCTCTACAAAAGCACTTATATAATATATATAATAGTCATAATAATACAAAAAAGTGATTCTACCGCCAGGTTCGGAACGTTGATTCTACCGAGAAGTACCGGCAAGGGACTCGGTAGTTACTCTTTTAAATCGTCATGTATACAATAACAATGCTACTTTATATCTACTTCTACTAATTTAAATAATAGGCGAGATGACTAAAGAAATTGTTTAGTTCGACATTTAGATTATATACTTTTATAATCTAAATGTTGAACACGTGTTTTTTTATTTATTTGTCAAACAAACATTGACGAAGATACAATGCATTCAAGTTGCGCGTGATGTCACGCATTCGTAAATTTTGTACTAAATAGTGACGTCGCAAGCCCGCACTCCAAAACTTTAATGCTCTTTATTTTTGTGATTTTGTGTTATTTTATTAAGCGAAAAATATGTGTCTAGTATTTTTGTATAATGAAACTGACGGACTAAATAGAATTATAGTTTTTTAATGCAGTCATTATCCCTATTCAAATACAATTAATGGCGCATTCGGTAGTAACCCTGCTGCATGCAGCTAGAGTTGTGGGTTCGATCCCTACCCAGGACAAACATTTGTGTGATGAATACTTGTGTTTGTTCTATGTCTAGGTGTAAATATAAATATTTACGTATATATTTGTAATACTACTGTTGGTTCTGATATCCGTAACACAAGTGCTTAAGCTTACCTTGGAGTCAGATCAACGTGCGTGATGTAGTCTGATATTATTTATTTATGTACTGTAATATAACTGCTGGTGAATGGTTAATAAAATAAATAAATAAAATAAGCTTTCCAGGATAAGCAATGAAACAAGGGAATATTGGTGTATACTATCCGCTCTCTCATGTTCATGCGATTGGCCCATAAAAACTCTAGCTTCTGTACTATCGAGTAGTGTTGCAGCTCGATAGGCTAATATCGATCGTCTATCGATAGCCTATCGATAGCTTAAGAAAATCGATAGTATCGATAATCTCAGATAGAAAACTATCGGTAAACAGCAATACTATCGATGGTTTCGATCGCTGCTAACCAATGAACTATCAATGGTATCGATACTGTCGATAGTTCACTGGTTGGCAGCGATTAAAACTATCGATACAATCGATAATATTGCTGTTTACCGATAGTATTGCACTAACAGAGACATCAATACAATCAATTGTCCTATCGATCGTATAGATGAATTGGCCGTTAAACTATCGATTGCTAAACTATCGATTTTCGGCAACACTACTGTCGAGTCGATAGTACAGAAGCTCTACAGAGCGCCCCACTAAAATCCCCGCTCCATCCGTCGCTCTCTCTTATCAGCGCAAACAGCCCTTAGACCTTGGCTTGTGCATTGTCTCTACATGCCGCCGTCTCGGCTCTACTTCCCCCGAGTGCGGTTTGATTGATGTCTGAACAATGACCGTGCTTCCGACGATCGGAAATTAGTTTAGAAGAAACGGTGTAACGTGTTATTATAATCATACTAATGTTTTTCAATAATTTACTTAATGGTTCTTAAAGTCGATGCAATAACAAATGTATGGCCCCAGAAATGTCCCTAGCTTCCCCTATTCCATTCAGATATCTATAGCTTTATTGAGCTTTCATATAAAGGATACCTAAATCGCAATACCCAAAGCCGTCCCGCCGTCATAATCCGGCGGCCTATATGAATCATGTCGTCAATATGAGCCATTGCGATTCATGCGACTGTTAGCGGCATGTCAGCGGCTTGCGTACGCGCGCTCAGTTGCCCGGAGACACTCGAGCTGCAACGAGTGAAGCCGCCAACAAGGCCGCCGACAAAATAGGTCGGCCGGTCGGCGGCTTTGATGGTATGGTATTACGTTACCATACCTACAACTACAACAATGTCTAATACATCCCTACTTCTTCCGCTTTAGCTAGTTTGCTTTCTATGTATTCTCATTGCGAAAACAAAAATAATAAATAAATAAATATCCGACTAAATAACATACATTGATCTGACTCCGAGGTAAGCAGCTTAAGCACTTGTGTTACGGATATCAGAATCAACAGTGGTATTACAAATATATACTTATATATTGGATATTAACACCCAGACACAGAACAAACACAAGTATTCACCACACGAATGTTTGTCCTGGGTGGGGATCGATGCCACAACTCTTGGCGGATGGGGCAGGGTCACTACCGCATGCGCCATCGAGCTTGTCGAAATATGGATATTGTGTTGAAAATATTAAATTCTTCAATAAAACATCAAGCATAGATCATAAGGTACGGCTATTCATTTGACATTAATCAATCAATTAGTAATTAAGCGTAGTTTATGTACATAAATCATTTCCCAAAATGAGTTAGTTCCTTGTCCTTTGAACATCTCTATGCGGCCTCTATGTAATGGGCATTAAAACTAGTTTATTAGGAAATTAACGGTGTTTATATTATTTACAACGGAAATAAACATAGACGAGTAAATAACTACAAGTTCAAGGTGTAACTTTTAAGTAAAGCGTATGATGTTAATCTATTAATTATTTATTAATTTACTTTTTCAATGTTGGTCTGGGACTTGGCCCATGTTGATCTGGGACAAAAAAAAAAGAATGTGATATCTGTGGTTCTTACCTAGCATGTCGTAAGAGGCGACTAATGGTTTACGGGCTTTTGGGTATGTGACTGAGTAGGCGACGAGCTAGCCACTCCTTTTTCACGGCTTTCCATCCAACCCAGCCCACTGGCCCATGTTGGTCTGGGACTTAGAAAGAATATGCCAACTGTGGTTCTTGCCTAGCATGTCGTAAAAAGCGGCTAATAGTATATCGGGTTTTGGGTGTGTGATTGTGTAGGCGACAGGTTAGCTGCTTGTCACTGCTTTTTCACAATTTTCCATCTAACCCAGCCCGGTTTTATTTTTGACTGAATGTGGTTGAAGGGTTTGCTGCCCCTTCGACTCTGCCTACCCCTTCGGGGATTATGGGCGTGATGTTATGTATGTATGTACGTATGTATGTACTTTTTCAATTGTAATACCAAGCGGTAAATTGTAAAGTCCACCTTGTGCCAAGTACCATTTTATATATGTGAATCGGTATTTTACTGAGAAATCAGTATTCTATCAAGAAGTTCACATTTTAAATCGATTGTATCAGCGTACTAAAGTATGTAAAGTTGGATCCCTGCGAAGGAATATAGTTTACTTTTTCCGGATATCGGCCTTGAAAATCTCTCACAAACTTTAGTTTTGGCAAATGGTGACTCGCCGCTTGTCAAACCAAAACGTGGGCTCCTTAACTAGCCACCATACGGGCGGCAAGGGGCAACACTAGGAAGCAGCTAAGGTTGTGGATAGGTGAGTGCCCCCGGCGTTAGGACATTTTACACTTCCAACCTGGAGCATAGGTCCCGCTCTTGCGAATCCAGGCAAGCGCAGATGCGGGGGATGTGTAACTGTCTGTGAGTGTATGTATAGCTCATGTCTGTGTGGTCCCTCAGGAGGTAGGGTCCTTGATGTCGCCACACACGGCTCGCCACAAGCCATCCTGCGGAGCCTGACTGCACTGGCGGGAGTTGTTGCTCTTCATGGTGCGAAGCTCACCAACTCTCGCCAGTGGGCGATGGGAGCATCACTTCCCAATGCCCTTATGAATATTATGAATGTGTATTATCGAAATCCAAATTCTTGATAAAAACGAATAGAAACACTTGTAATTGGTTATTAACATAAACATTTATTATTTAGTCATTAGTATAACATATTACATTTTACTTCCTTATATTTAAAAGTGATAGTTACAAACGACCAATAAAGGTTGACCAGATCCGATACATTTTAATTAATCTAGGCCATAATGAATATTTAACATAAACTATGTTTTTTTACTAATTATGTCAATTTCCGCGTTCTTAACTGATCATCGTAATCCGGGTTGTCAAAATAAAAACTTATATGGATCAACTAATGAATGAAAATACGACTAACATATTTATTATATCGGGTTTTGGGAATGTGATTGTGTAGGCGACAAGCTTGTCACTACTTTTTTACAATTTACTAGTTTATTACTAGCTAGCTACAAATTAATTTAATAATAAATTTTACCGCCGGGTTTGGAACGTTTTATTCTACTAAGAGGAATCGGTAAGAAACTCGGTAGTTACCATTTCAAATCGCCATGTTTACAATTACAATTGGACTTATTAATAATTATTCAAGTACAATACTGTTAATAATACTGATAAATACAATTATTTAAATACAATCAGTAATAGTAGTTATAGTTTGTGTACCTATAGATGAATATTTCGATGAATAAGAGTGCCGGAACTCCGACACTCTTATTCATCGAAAGAAACACAGCAGATCCGTCATTTTACGTCATTTTACCTCTGATCAATTGCCCGTTTTGACCGTCAAGTAGGTAAATACATATGTCACTGTTTAAATCAACCAATATACCTAGTTATCGGAAACACCGTTTCCTACATAATTACTACACTGACCATACAAGCTGTGGCATTATAATGATCGCTTTGTGTCGCCGTGATCAATAACTAATAATAACTGGAATTAAAATATTCTCAATTCAATATGGAGGCGTATGGAACAAACATTTACGGAGTAGCTAGATTTGCTATGAAGTTATTTTTTTTTAAAGCTCAAGTAATTTAACTTGCAAAATTCCACCTGGACAAATAATAACATACAATAATACAAATAACATACATTGCAAGTTAATAATAGCTTGTAATTTTCTTATTGCGCTAATTGTGTTTTTTTTTGTGTAATAAGTTTATTAAATTAAATGATTTCAAATATTAAAGATAAATGTGCGTATAAACCAGGGTTTATTGTGATTATTATATATACTTTATATTATATACAATATACAAAGCATGCGTCATCCTACTAATATCCTAGTAATATTATTAATGCGAAAGTTTTTTGGCTGTGTGGATGTTTGTTACTCGTTCACGCAAAAACTACTGAATTGATTTTAATGAAACTTTATAATAATGTAGCTTATACACCCGAACATATAGGCTTTGATTATCGATGTACAACGCGAGCAAAACCGCGAGCAGAAGCTAGTTTGTAATAACAGAGAGATTCATTTTGAATCCATTCTATTATCATAAAGTGAAAGTGACTGTACGGTGCAATTCCCGAAGAAGTAAGCAGTGTAAAAGCTGAAAGTTATTCAGACAAGAATGAGATGGTGTCGGGTTTGATGGAAAATTGTGTAAAGTAGGGACAGGCGGCAAGGTCGTCACCTACATAATCAAACCCAACATCATCTTCCTAGCGTTATGTCCCGTGCTTAGACGGGGTCCGCTGAGACCATGATCCAGGATTTAGCGAGTCTAGTAATTATATTGAAGCGACTGCCGATCTGACCTTCGTAACCCTAAGATAGGGGAACCAGACAATTTTTGGATCATAGTTACAAATCCAAAGTTGTTTGAATTTGCAGGTTTCATCACGATGTTTTTCCTTCACCGTCAAGCTAGTGGTATAAATACGTACATAGACTTGAAAAATCCAGAGGTACGTGTCCGGGTTTGAACCCGCACTCCTCGGTTAAAAGGCGCGTGTCCTTACCATTGAGCTACCACCGCTTCCCACTGAACTATACACTAAGGAAATAAGGAAAGCAAATTCAAACTGCACCTATATGCAATATACAAACATACCAATATCCGGAGGAGTAATTCAATGAGCGACACGCTCCTTAAGCCACTACCAGCCAAAGGATAAAATTGAGTAAGATAGTATTTAAAAACGTGAATTTTTTTAACTTAATACCTTCTCCACAGCTCCTCTGTCCTAGAGGGTGGAGTGCTGAGCGACCGTCTGGTGGAATTTTTATCACAATAAAATGACACAAACGATTGAAATGACGCGCACGGTTTTCCCGTCCGTGGCGAACCTCTCTGTTCCGTATGACTTTTTATATGATTTTTTTAAATAAAAAAGTGTTTTTTTGGTGCCGATGTCGCATAGCAGAATATGCCCTTTTAACTATGACGTAGACTGGCATTAATTAGTCCAAAACAAATATGTATTTTTGAGTATACGTCAGACATGCAATGCAACAGACCTGTAACATCTGTAAAACAGACCTGTAAAACATGACGCCCGAAATCCACGAAGGGATAGGCTGAGTCAGAGGGGCAGTAAGCCCCTTTAGCTTGCTGCCCGCCCCTCTGACTGCGTGCTGGGTGTCCTAGCACGTCTCTCCTGGTAGGTCCAGCGGGTTAGGGACGGGGGGCTCTGACTCGCGCTTAACGGACCCACCCGACTGGGGAGACGACTGTACGCATCCGGTCGTCTCCACCCTGCGCGGGCGCCCGATAGCGGGCTGACGCTGAGGCCTAGCAGAGGATTCCTTAGGGGCACCTGCGAAGCCTCTGAATAATCTGCATAGCCCTTAGATAAGGTAATGGGATCCATTTGATCATGGCTACTCATCATGGTTATGGGAATATACAGAGTTCCTCAAGGGTCATCGCCAAGCTAGAGGTCGAAATCGGTACATATTATTATGATTTTAATGAAACTATTACGGAAAATGGCAATAGCAAAAAAATGTTTTGTTGCAATTGCCCAAAAAACTAAATAGCAGTTGAGCAGTTAAGCAGTTAAGCAGTTAAGCAATGATATCTTTAAATTAATATCGATTATCTCATGTATGTTTCTTAAAAATAATCGCCTCAGCGGTGTGATTCCTCGTCTATACTAATATTATCAAGAGGAAAGATTTGTATTTTTTGTGTGTGTATGTTTGTAATAAATAAACTCAAAAACTACTGTGCCGATTACAAAAATTCTGTCACAATTGGAAAGCTACATTATTCTAGAGTAACATAGGCTATATTTTATCCCCATATTTTTACAGGAAAGGAAACTATGCGAGTGAATCCGCAGGGCGCTGCTAGTTACATATAAAATATTTCCACTAACTCGTAGTTTTCTGGTACAGAACGCTACTATAAAAATCAACTTAGCCAATTGGCAGCTACTTTTAGGCGTGTGTATAGACGTCGAGATTGTTTAAATTTTAGGTGCAGTAATGAATATTTAACATTTACACATATAAATAGACGCGATAAATTATTTATTTTTGCTAACTACTAATTTATATTAGTAGTTTGCAATTACTTTATACTAATTAACGTATTTTTCCACATCAATAAGTAAAGTTTAAATTGTATAATTTGAAATTAGTAGATTTTTTTTACGATCTTGTCAATTTCCTCAACAAATTGGAATTTAAATTATTCACACATAATAAATTGACATTGAAGAATGACTGAACGATATACTCGTTCAAATGCGCTTGAGTATTGATACTGTGTTATGCAGGAAACCAGCATTTATCGTACATTGAGAATAGGGTTGCCAACCGTACTTTATTATAAAGTATTGTACGTTATTTAGTGCAATTGTTATAAGCAAAATAAAGTACGCGAAAATACTTTATTTCGCACGGTTTGATTTCTCTGGGATTAATTTCACGTAGGTATACCCAATATACAAAAGAAAGTGGATGTAAAAAAAATGTGCTAAATAAAACGACAGTTACTGGGGTTGATTAGAAGTGATGATAACTTGTTAGAAGTTGCTAAAAGCAATGAAACATACTTTTTATGCAAAATTACAAAGTAAGATAAATGATACTTTATATTATATAGAATGTACTTTTATATGCCTTAAATAACTAATATATAACTTCATTTGTACTAAAAGAAGGTGGCAACCCTAATTGAGAATGACGTATAGGTATGTTTTAAATCAACTGCAAGACTACAAGACAACTGATACATTAGATATGCTAATTACTATCCGACAGGTGTTGTATAGTATGATATACAATAACATAATAGGTATAGATGCTATCGTGATAAATCATCTTTACTAGTCTTTAATAATAATCTCCTTCTAACCGATATCGGTCACAGCGGCCAATCTCAACGAGGATTAGCAATCTGCGCAGGAGATTATACTCCACAAGTGTGCGCAAACACAGGAGCACTCTCTGTTCCTTCACTCTCATAGTCCGGTGAGACGGCAATTCGACATGACCGGTGAGAGGTCAGGCGCTGGACCAACGGCTGAACGTGCTTTCCGAGGCACGGTGGTGATTAAACCTATATAATTTCAATATTGAGATACCATAATATAAAACAAAGTCGCCGCTTCTGTCTGCTCGCTTAGATTTCTTGAACTACGCAATGGATGATGATGGGGTTTTCACCAATGGGTGATAGAGTGATTCAAACTTCTTCTTGAATCCATTCATCAAGAGGAGTCATTTCATATGGTTTTATGCACATCGTGCAAAATGGGGCGGGTCGCCAGTTAATGGTGGTAGAATTACATTTCTTTATCTGGTATTGACGTTTTGTACCTAAGTGTTTCTCTGAAACCTATTTATGTAAAGAATATTTTGACTTTGACTTTGACTGACTTTGACTTTGAATGATAAAACTAACTTACTTACTTGCCTACTTGTATTTGAAGTTATATCATAGCTATGTGAGTTAATAACTTTGAAGCCATTAATATTTAATTATAACTGATTATATAAATTGCGCGAATTTACGACTAGTAGTTGGAATATAATTAGATCTTAAGTAAGGGTATAAAATATGGGAGGTTAATTATAATTATTTCGCGTCTTATCTGTTGAAACGATTATTATGATATTTTGCATAGATGTTGTCAGGTTTTCAGACAAAGATGTTCCTAACAATTGGCCAATTTTGCCTACAAAATTATATGCTTTCCTGAGTTGAATTTCATTTTGACAAGCCCGTTGGTCGAGTGGTCAGATACCCTGGCCACGAATCAAGGGTCGCGGGCTCCGCTAGGGGCAAATGTTTCGTGTGATGAACATGGACATTTGTACTCGAGTCATGGATGTTTATAAACTTATTTAAGTATGTCTATCCGTTCACCTAGTATACATAGCACAAGCATAAGCTTAGTTTGGAACTAGGAAATTGGTGTGTCAGTCTGGAGAATGAATTGGTTTATTATATGTATATGCCAAATTATATCAAGAACAGTCCAAACTGCGTAAAGAGAACGGCGACATTTCCGTCATCGGTCACCCATCCATATACAGACAGCAAGAAACATCGCTTGATTTTTCCGATCGAACTTAAAATGCGAAGGCTACAGCAAAAACCCAAGACAGCCTGACTTAGCTCTCAACTCAAATGCATATTAAAGATTTTTTATTAGCATTTATATGTAAATGAATAGAGGTGGTGTTTCCTAGCGCCTACGTTCAAGTTGAAATCTTGCAAGGTCTCGCAACCACAGGAAAAGAGCAAGCAATACAACCACAATATAATAAAACAACGTGAATTACGTCGTTTATGGAAATCAACGTTTTGCTGTTGAATATTCGATAGAGGTGTATTGATAATTGTATCGATAACTGCTTTATCGATATGCCATAACATCGAGGTATTTCTCATATCGATAATAAAATTATATATGCATAATCACGCCCGCAATCCCTCAGTTAGGCACAGTTAGGGTTGCCACCTGTACTATATTATATAGTATCGTACTATATTTCAGTCAATTGTACTATATGTTATAGAAAAAAATTATAGTACGAATAATACTATATTTTTATCGGTCATTCCATTGTCGCGCTTTTTATATATTAACTGTGCCTAAACGCACTCGTAACGCAGCATTGGGAATTTCAGAACAAAACGCATTACGTCGTTCGTCGCTCACTCACTTTGTTAACCAAAGCTAAAAGTAATAATAAATACATATGGAAAAATAAATAATGACTGAAAAGTAATATGAATATTAATATTAATGTGTATTATTTATTTTCCTGAATTTTCCAAAAGTACTATATTTTTTGCTACGTTTTGAAAGAAATACTATTTTACCTCCAAAAAAAGGTGGCAACCCTAGGCACAGTCCAAGGTGCAATAAAACTGCGTTCGACTTTCAGAATGAGCCATTGTTATAACTGGGCTGAAAAGTGTCAATCTTAATATTTATTTGATGAAAGGTCTATGAAATATCCCGAAAATATTTATATATCTCTAATAGAATTTAAATAACAAATGGCAATCACTCAAATTTTGTTGACTTTAATGTGAAAAATTTAGATGAACTACACTTGACAATTGTCATCCTACATTACTTTACCGATAAACTAACTTGTTTTAGCGACTTCTTTTCCATGGAAGTCGTCTATTAAAAACAAGTGTTATTAAGCAGGATACCCGCAGGATCTACTATAATTTTTCACGAGGTACCTTATGACCTTTTTCGGTGCGGTGGTAGCTCAATGGTAAGGACACGCGCCTCTTAACCGAGGAGTGCAGGTTCAAACCCAGGCACGTATCTCTGGATTTTTCAAATCTATGTACGTATTTATACCACTAGCTCGACGGTGAAGGAAAACATTGTGATGAAACCTGCAAATTCAAACAACTTTGGATTTGTAACCATGATCCAAAAATTGTCTGGTTCCCCTATCTTAGGGTGACAAAGGTCTGATAGGCAGTCGCTTCAATGTAATTACCAGAGTCGCTAAATCCTGGATCATGGTCTAAGCGGACCCCGTCTAAGCACGGGACATAACGCTAGGAAGATGGTGACCTTATAACTTTTTTCACAGTTTAATTTGGTTGGCGCATTTATAAACTTTACAATCGGTTAAATAGTTTAAGAGTAACTATGTAACAGACAGGCAAAATTGTTAGCTTTTAGAAAGAATGCTTTGATACATCGATATACCGTTACACCCCTAATGTTTGTTAACCTGTTATTGTAAATAACTGTGTACATCGTTGATCTATGTACTAAACAAGTATTTTATTTAATCATGTCCATAAATAAACTAATAAGAGTTTATTTAATGGACGGGAGGGCAGCTTGTCCCCCCTGGAACTCGTGTGCGAAAGTACCTGCTGGCCTATTTACTATAAATAATTAAAATTGTATTCCCCTCCCTCCTCCCCCTTCCCCCGGGACTAAAAAAGATTGATTTGCCTCCCTCTGGACCAAAAGCTGCGTACGCCCATAAAGGTGTCTACATATCTATACTAATATTATAAAGAGGAAAGATTTGTATTTTTGTGCGTGTGTGTTTGTTTGTAATGAATAAACTCAAAAACTACTGTCAATTTCAAAAATTCTTTTACTATCGGAAAGCTAAATTATTCGGAAGTAACATAGGCTATTTTTTATCCCCATATTTCAACAGGAACGAGAACTAAGTGGGTGAAACCGCGGGGCGCTGCTAGTATTTTATATAATTTTACTGTTATATAACGTTTTCTTACTTTAACCAATTTGTTAAATTAATGAATTATGTTTATAGGTAAATAACTGTGACAGAAATTAACAGCTTATATTTAGAAGTATAAAACGAGCGACATTAAAAGTAATTAGTTTTTACGTTTAATGTTAAATAAATTGAATTGAATTGAATTTGAATTTGAATGATGCTATGATTTAGCGAAGAAACAACGCTGTTATTTTGGGAACGAATATAAAACTATTTCGAAATTCTACAACCCTTAACTTGATTGAAATAGTTATTTTACTATATTTATTTTATCCGAATATGGAAATCCAAGGGAGGGTCACCTTTTTATCAGCCATGTGTCAGTTTATTTTTCCGCATTCTGCGCCGTACTGTCTTAAATAATATTTTTGTGTCATCAATGACTTATAAATAAAAGGTTAAGTCGCGCCGTGATATGTAGGTACCATTATGTGGCATTTGTTTTCATTTACGCATAATGGCTACTGTGTTAATCACGCTATTTTTTAATTTTTCGTCAATGTCGTCAAGTGGGTTCGGAATATATTTTTCGGTTGGAATGTAAGTGTATAACATATACATATTATACAGTAAAATAATTTATTTCAATAATATATCGTAATATAAAATCACTTTTTATGACGTACTTTTGTAAAATTGTATTTCTAGTTAAAATTGTATTAATATTTCATTATTATAAAACAATGATGAAATGAAAATAATTATGACGACTAGAAAACTAAAAATGGACAATTGAAAATGACACTTGATTGTTAACACAATAAAAATTTTGGTAGTTTAAATTGTAAAAAAAAATAGGTACTTAGATAATAAAAATAAGCCATTTAAGTGTCAAAATACTTCAAGTAATAGTACGTTATTATTGAGTAAGATATTGAATGTCCATTGTCAATTAAAAGATCTAAACTAAGGTAAGTAAATTTAAAGCTAATAAATAATGAGGTTTCATCTCATTAACCGTTCCACCGATTAAATTAAATTGTCTTTAAGTGCTGTGCTTTGAGCCGTAAGAATCACTTCACTTTTTTTTGTTGTCGGCAGCGAAACCCTTTCACGATATTTATTTCAGCCAGTGACGAGAAAATCCAATTAACAAACCATAATTTTCCTTTGACACGATAATAGTAGAATCATTCCTTTCTCGATAAGTCGTTTGGAAATATTGAGCAATTTTCCAAACTCCATTTACTAATTAAAATATTTAAGTGATTTATAATGGTTGGGGAAACACGGCGTTAATGTATGACATGAGCAATCGTTTAACCGGGGACTACCTGTGAAGTTTGATTAGGTGATTAAAGTTCGAATTGGGTAATTGACATCATTTTGCATCTGAAATGAGGGCCAAGGTACTATATCGTATATGCACTAAAATACAAGACCCGACTGACCTGAATTCGTCAACCGAACCATTCAATGTATGTATAAATTAGTTTCATAAGCAACAGATATAAAAAAGATAACGATTTCAAAAAGTTATATCTCGAATAAACTTATATCTCGATGAAAATAATACTTATAATATAAGTATTTATATCATCATCATCTTCCTAGCGTTATGTCCCGTGTTTAGACGGGGTCCACTTAGACCATGATCCAGGATTTAGCGAGTCTGGTAATTACATTGAAACGACTGCCGATCTGACCTTCGTAACCCGTAATAGAGGAACCAGACAATTTTTGGATCATGGTTACAAATCCAAAGTTGTTTGAATCTGCAGGTTTCATCACGATGTTTTCCCTCACCGTCGAGCTAGTGGTATAAATACGTACATAGATTTGAAAAATCCAGAGGTACATGCCCGGGTTTGAACCCGCACTCCTCGGTTAAGAGGCGCGTGTCCTTACCGTTGAGCTACCACCGCTATATGTAGTACTTATATATTGATGCTTATTTTACATACATAGCTTCACCCGTAGGTATAATCAAATGGGCAGTTAGCTTCTTTAATCACATTTAGCCAAAAAAAATACTGAGCGGGAAAGATGGAAAATTGTGAAAAAGTTGTGACAAGTGGCCGGCTAGACAAAGCTAGCTCGACGCCTACACAATCACACACCCAAAACCCATTATACCATTAGTCGCCTCTTACGACATTACTTTTATTGACAAATAATATTTTTACTACAGAAAAGGTTATGCCTGCTGAAAAATCGGCCAATAAATTCAAAGGTCAGACGTCAGTCTGGAGAATTTATTATTTATTTATTATTGCTGTTTTTAGTTCGAAGTCCCTAAACTCATATTTAGCATCAATTTACATACTTCACACCCTAATTATTAGCTCTAACACATTTGTCCTATAAAACTTGATATATCAGCTACTTTTCCTGTTGGCTATAGAAAATCACCCATTTAATTCTCAAGTAGGAAAGATACCGCTTCCTTATAAAAACATCGCTGAAACGATTATGATCCCTCGCGATCGAAAACGGTCACGTACTGTCGATCTAGTACCAATAGATGGAGAGTAATTTTGTTTTTCTTGCACTCGACGAAGCTTTGCAAATGGGCGGTTAGCAGGAGGCATGCATCTGTGGTAAAAACCTTTTATCACGATAATCTAGTTAGAAGCTTTTTGTTTGAGTAGTCCCAAACCGTCGGTTTTCCGGTCTCCATCTAAGATGCTGGGAAGAATAAGTCTCCATGTTAGTCTCCTATGATTGTATAGGTTTACGTTATAAGTTATCAAGACTATAATTCTAAATACATAATAGGACAGTAATTAAATTCGGTTCTCTCTGCCTACCCGCTAGGGAAGGGGCGTGAAGTTTAGTTAGTTAGTAAGTTTAGGACAGAAATTATGTATATATAACTATTCACTAAATGTTTTATAAATAAAAAAGACTAGCGGCGCGTCCTGTCTTTATCCGGAAACATAATAAAATTGTATCCCGTTACCGTTTTAATCATGACCTTGGGTCTCTAACCCTTATACTACCTACCTTCATACAAACTTTAAAAAAAAATGTTTAAAAGCCTGTCATAATACAAACGCGATATTAAAAAACATATAATATATGGTGCAGTCATTCTAGAGTTATGCGCGTGCGCAATTTCGATAATTTAGTTTTATTTACAAGTTTATAGAAGATAAATAGCTAAATATTATACCTACCCACATTAAAACATATTTCATTGAAAAGTAAGCGTTTATGACGTTAATTGCTTTCTTTGTGAATTACAGAAGGAAGTTTGTACAAAATTAATATACATAGCTACCTTGAGTGGCACTTACTGTGTCGACACGTTTAATGTCGAATCTACTTTTTCTTGAATGAAAAGACAAACACATAATTACTCGAATATACCTACTAGCTCTTGAGGAATATACCTATATTAAACAATTATGCTTATATTACAATAGAGTGATTATCTTCTGGGGACAAGTAATATTATAAGTCACCAGCGTATCCAAGTTTCCTCATTTTATTTACAACTAGCTGTGCCAGCGGTGTCACCCGCGTTTATGGTTAATATTATAAAGACTATTTCCGTCATACCTACATGATTTCTATGTAACTTTAACCATTAAGGCTGCACACGCGACGGAAGCTTAAAAACTGGAGTAACTTCTTCCGTTTTCCCAACATTTCCCTTCACTACTCTGCTCCTATTGATTGTAGCGTGATGAAAAGTATATTAAAACCTGCCCAGGAGTATGAAGAATAATTGTACCAAGTTTCGTTAAAATCCGTCGTGTAGTTTTTGTTTCTATAAGGAACATACAGACAGACAGACAGACAAAAATTTTACTGATTGCATTTTTGGCATCAGTATCGATCACTAATCACCCCCTGATAGTTATTTTGAAAATATATTTCATGTACAGAATTGACCTCTCTACAGATTTATTATAAGTATAGATTAATGATTACACAGTTATCCTTTGTTATCTATGGAATATTTATGGAACAATTAATACAATAAATTATGTAAGTTCATTATTATTGTCTTTGTCGGCACTTGTCTAAAAATAAAACAATAATTAACAAAAAAATAATTTTACGTTACACGTCAAGCGGATCACATAAAATATTGAAAGGACCAGTAAAATATACAATGGATAAAATATTTGTAAAATATATAGGACACATACGAAAAAATGATTCAAAAAAGGAACTGAACATCAAACGAAATATGATATACTAGATGAAAACCCGGCTTCGCTCGGGTAAAATGTGATAATACACATGTAGGTAGATATTTCTGTAGTTATCGGTTCTCAAGGAATATTATAGGCAAAGCAAGGCATTGTTATCGATACTATTGCTTATGCCCAACTATCGATAGTCTATCGATAGGACTATCGAGCGGCAACACTACTTATCATCCTTTCGTGCATCGATTCATCAATATTCATTTATTATTAAGGGCATCGTTCATTGTGTTTAATAAATATAGTAGATTAAAACTGCAAAAGTTCTTACGAAAATAATTTTAATTTTAAATCAACTTTCAAAATAAACTAACTAAATTAACAAAACAAATAGCTTTTATGGTTTATTTTCTGTAAACCTCTCTGTTTTAAGCACTCAGGCTTTTTCCTAACTTTGGTAGGTAGGTTTGGTTTATTACTTGGCTTACTATTATTTAAAAAAAAAGATCTTTTCTCTCTGTTATACAAACTGGCTAAATCAATAATGATGTTGAGAAACCAAGTAAAACCATTGCAATTTTTCAATGAGTACTCATCCGAGAAGTTGGCAAAGGTACTTATTGTGAAAATCATAAATATTCTCTATTTTCACAGGTTAATTTTCATAAAATGTTTCTATATACAACATTTTTTCACATCCATTTTATGAAATACTTACGATTTTCGGCGTGATATCCATTTAGTTATTATATCCATTTAGCTATTATGATATATATTTAGTGATTTACTTTGTATATCCATCATCTTCCTAGCGTTATGTCCCGTTCTTAGACGGGGTCCGCTTAGACCATGATCCAGGATTTAGCGAGTCTGGTAATTACATTGAAGCGACTGCCGATCTGACCTTCGTAACCCTAAGATAGGGGAACCAGACAATTTTTGGATCATGGTTACAAATTCAAAGTTGTTTGAATTTGTAGGTTTCATCACGATGTTTTCCCTCACCGTCGAGCTAGTGGTATAAATATGTACATAGATTTGAAAAATCTAGAGGTACATGCCCGGGTTTGGACCCGCACTCCTCGGTTAAGAGGCGCGTGTCCTTACCATTGAGCTACCACCGCTCCTTACTTGTATATCCATACAAAGTAAATCACTATGCAAAACTAAATGGATACTGAAACATGTAGAATAACATTCGAAAAGAACTTCAACTTAAAAAATTTTAGGGTTAAGGACAGTATTATTTATTTAATGTTATGGCAATTGGCCAATCTCAGGTTTTAAGAAAAAACACTTAACCAGAGTACCTACGTTAATAGCTAAAACGGAACGTATGTACTCAAAATGTCATCCGGTGTGAGTGACGTTTATGAATATGGCGACTGCGATTTGTCTGTCAGCACCATTAGAATTTAACAAAATACTCGACAAACCGAATTTTGCGGATATATGTTGCCGACTCGAAATTTTTATTTTTTTATGTTTTATTATTCAAGTAAGGTTTCGATCGAGTCTACCGTACCCCTGCACGAAATTATTAATATAGATCTCAGTGCGCTCAGAATTAAAACGATTAACGGACGAATCCTCCACCCCATTGGACCTACTCGACCTATTGAAGCGACAACATCAAATTCGCCTTATAAATGAATCACCGGCTATGACATCCGATCGTTTCATAAATGTTTTTACAATGCCACAAAAACGAAGGACCAACACGATACTACCGAGAAGTTGATCTAATTAAAAAGAAGAATGCATAGGCGAGGCTTTCAGAAGCCTTCAAGGTTGGCCAGGACCGCGGTCCAGTCAGTCACAACCGCGCTCCTGTCGATAGCGCACGCAGAAACTGATACAGCCTTTGGCATTAATAAGTTAGAGGCTGTAAGCAGTTTGGGGAAAGTTCGAAATTCAAATTTGACGTTTGAAGTCGGTTCCCGCGCGTTCTCCCGGTGGTGTTGCGTGTTGACTTATTATCGGTTCTGTGGTTTACCTTTTTTTTCAGAAGCTGTTAAAAGGTGAGATTTTTTTTTGTTTAGAAAAATATTTCATCCTGGTTTAATATTATATTGAATTCTAGAATTAATAATTTTTTTTACTAAGTAGGTACATACCATTTTTTTATTCTTATGGTTTTTATTATAACATTCTATTTAAACTTTATTAAAATGCATACATTTTATTAAAGTATACATTTTTCTTTTTAAAATATATCAATCAAACTGCTTAAAAAATATACAAAACAGAATATACTTTACATTAATAAATATATATATCAATGAATTTATCATTGTTATTGTTATCATAGTAAAGAAAATATATTATCATTTTCTTTAGGTAAGAGGCTAATTACTGCTCTCGATCTTTATTATCATATCCCCTGATTGCAGACTCAACATATGGTTTCGTACCGTATGTTCATAAAAAGCTTATTTAAACATGTCTATCGATCTATTATTAATATGTAGTACCTACAAATATAAATATACACTGTTTACTTCAAACTTTATGTGTAGATAATTTTAAAAATAACCGTCGATAACTTGCCGTCCATTTTATCGGAGTCCGCTTGGACCATGATTTTGAATTTAGCACAGACATTAAATAAATCGACTGCAATTTGGCAACAGTTCAGATAATTCGATCATGATTACATCCATAGTTATTTGGATATGCAGTTTTCCGGTGCTATCACCGCCAAGTAAGTGATATTAAACCGGCCTTAGATTAGACACCTTCACATGTGAGGTGCTTATCCTTACCACTGAGCTACCACGGCTTTTAAATACACTGTGTTGTTGAAAAAAAAAAGATAAAAATACAATCGCGTTTTTCATCTTATTTGACTAAGTATAGTTTAGTTTAATTCCTGAACAAAATAAAAAAAAATATGGATAAAATTAGTAATAATAGTTCAATGGATAAAATAGGTTTTTGTATGTGACAATTTTTTTTTTCATTAACTACTCTAATAACAGAATGATTTACTTATCTTCTCATGTTCGTCTGGGACTAAAAATGTGCCAACTGTGTTACTTGCTTACCATGTTCTAAAAGGCGACTAATGGTATATAGGTATTGGATTTGAGATTGTGTAGGCGACGAGCTGGTCACTAGCCACTATTTACAATGTTGTTTTTGGTTAAAAGCAGTTAAAGAAGCTGTTCTTTTAACTTTAACTATACTTACAGATCTTGAATTGCATATTATGATGTTATCAGATGGTGATATCTTTTAGGAAAAGCAAAAATATGTCATCAACATTTATACTTTTAAATTGAGACGGTGTACCTATGCCCTTAAACATTTAACATTATATAAATTCCTTTACGTCATTGAACACAAGTTTTTATAAAATAAAAAAGTAGAATACTGCGGGTTTGTAGATTTACCATTATATGTAAAGAACAAAAAAACATGTTTGAACTGACATGGACGAAAAAATTATCGTACGTGGTGAATAATATAAAAACCTGACATGCTGTGCAGTATCTTTTAAATAATATTTAAAAGTCAATAGATTTCTTTATCCTTACATAAAGATTGCCAAAATTTTGAGTGATATTTGTTAAATCTTTTAAGTTGTTAAATCGTAACAGCAATGATTAAAAAGCTTCTCTAATTCTCTATATATAGCCACTTGTCACTACTTTTTCACAATTTTCCATCGTTTTATTTTTGGCTGAATGTGGTTAAATGGGCCTGCTGCCCCTTTGACTCTGCCTACCCCTTCGGGGATTATGGGCGTGATGTTATGTATGTATCTCTTATCGAGTTAGTGAGTTTAGTATTTAAGTAAGTTAGTGAGTAACTATTTAACTAATTGAAAAAACATGATAATTTCGTGTTCTTGTGGGATAGAAACATTGGTAGAACGACGTATATGCAATTATGCACTAATGATTACGTTGTTTTTAGGATTTGCCACATTTCACTTCAGACCTTGACAACTCTAATTGTAGACGGAATAAATAAACATTTATCTATTGGCCGTGGTCATGTGACACATTAGTATGTGCCAAATGGCATGACCAAGTTGGGAAACATCTTCAAGAATCTTCTTCAAGCACTTTCACCATCTAGTCACGTTGTTGGCAATGTAAAGTATGCAATATACTATGGGATTATTTATAAATTAGGTAAGGCACCTAAAGGGCTTATCGGGTTAATTGGGGTAAATTTAATTGTTATTTATTCTGAAATGTGCGCTTTCTAATATAGAGTGATGGACATTAAAGAATTAAAATATGTAAAACAATCTTGGGAACTTTTTACACTTTCACAATGTAGGTACAATTAATGTTTTTTAAGGATTTTTATTGGTTAGTAAGTTTCAAAATATCAGGTAAGAAAAGGAAGAGGTGGGGAAATTCGAGAGACCTTATTTCGTCGTTCTGCAAAGAAAACCTAAAATGAATGTTTTTGACAAAATTTTACAAAAGGAAGAAAAAACTGCCTCTTAAAAAAATGAATGGATCGGAATATCATTGTTTGGTGTTATTTTTATAAGAATTATTGTAATTAATGGAGCATAATCGTAAATTAAAAAAAAAATAAGCAAATGCGACTTCCGAGGTTCTCACTGCCGAACGACGATTTGGTCCTTATTTCGTATATGAAGGTTTTTTTTCTACATCTTTTGCAAGTGAGGTGTGTAAGGATCGTGCCATATGGCGTTCGGTTCTCTCTGCCTACCCCGCTAGGGAAGTAGTGTGAAGTTTAGTTAGCTAGTATATTTATACTTTTATCTAGAGAAAAATTAAATCCCGCGGGATATTGATGATTATTCTATAACAGACCGGATACCACGCAAGCAGAGCCTGTACCAAAAGCTAGCATTATCTGTTAACATTACCATAAAATATCATCATCTTCCTAGCGTTATGTCCCGTGCTTAGACAGGGGTCCGCTTAGACCATGATCCAGGATTTAGCGAATCTGGTAATTACATTGAAGCGACTGCCGATCTGACCTTCGTAACCCTAAAATAGGGGAACCAGACAATTTTTGGATCATGGTTACAAATCCTTCACCGTCGAGCTAGTGGTATAAATACGTACATAGACTTGGAAAATCCAGAGGTACGTGCCCGGGTTTGAACCCGCACTCTTCAGTTAAGAGGCGCGTGTCCTTACCATTGAGCTACCACCGCTATATACAATAATACAATAACATAAAATAATAGCTAACATATCGATAAAAACCCACTCATATTTCCGTTTCCTATTGACTAATCGAATCGATGACAATCAATCAAGGGAAGTCAACGCGACGTCAAAACGATTAATTATAAAAATTCCTTGAGGCTCGCATTAAATATCCAATCTGAGCAGGCAATAGAACGATTAATTAACAATTACCGACAATTATAACTCACATACTGCGCATGCTATGACTTACATGAACTTGGTTATATCAACAGATACATAAAATTATATGTATTACTAGCTGTGCCAGCGGTGTCACCCGCGTTTATGGTTAATATTATAAAGACTATTTCCGTCATACATGATTTCTATGTAACTTTAACCATTAAGGCTGCACACGCTTCTCTCGTTTTCCCAACATTTCCCTTCACTACTCTGCTCCTATTGAATGTAGCGTGATGAAAAGTATACTATAACCTGCCCAGGAGTATGAAGAATAATTGTACCAAGTTTCGTTAAAATCCGTCGAGTAGTTTTTGTTTCTATAAGGAAGAAACAGACAGACAGCCAAAAATTTTACTGATTGCATTTTTGGCATCCGTATCGATCACTAATCACCCCCTGATAGTTATTTTGAAAATATATTTCATGTACTGAATTGACCTCTCTTCAGATTTATTATAAGTATAGATATATTTCATGGTACTACTGGAATAAGCCTAGCTAAAATTACTAATGCGAATGTAAGTTTGTGTGTAACGCTTTCACGCCTAAACGAATAAACAATTTTTGATCCTTCTTTCACTAAATTAAACCTACATTATCGGCGAGTAACATAAATTTTCTTTTATCCCCGTATTCCTAAGGGAACGGGAACTACGCGAGTAAAACCGTGAGTCGGGGTTAGTACGTAACTAATAAAATTGCTGTATAAATAAATTAATAAAAGTAGTTATTTGAATTATTAATAATCATTTTAGACCCCTGTTGGTCTGGGACTTAAAAAGAATTTGCCAATTGTGTTTCTTGCCTAGCATGTCGTAAAAGGCGACTAATGGTATATGGGTTTTGGGTATGTGAATGTGTAGGCGACGAGCTAGCCACTTGTCACTACTTTCTCACAATTTTCCATCTAACCCAGCCCAGATTATGTTTGGCTGAATGTGGTTAAAGGGGCTTGCTGTCCCTTTGACTCTGCCCACCCCTTCGGGTATTATGGGCGTGATGTTAGTTATTTAAATTAATGCAGTAACGCATATGTGCATGGACTACGGCATTTCTAATTGATGTGACGTCACAAAGTTAAAACAACCCGAATTTCCACTTTTGATCTCCTCCCGCCCGCTTTTATCTTAATATGACAAAAAAAAAAGAATTATCAAAATCAGATTACATACTCTGTAAAAAGTTATACATGGTCATACATAATAAAAAAAATATATGCGTCGAATTGATAACCTCCTTCTTTTTTTTCGTCGGTTAAAAATTTATTGATGGCCATCGCAATCAACAGCCCAATGAAACTTTTTAAATTCGTTTGGCCAATGTGTATCTATGCGGATAAAAATGTATTGAACTTATAGCCAGTATTATGTAATTTGCATTATAAAGTGAATATACATATACGGAACTGACAAGCCAAGGTCATTGCTTTGACGGTTTAAAAATTAAAAAGTATTCATCATCATCCTAGCGTTATGTCCCGTGCTTAGACGGGGTCCGCTTAGACCATGATCCAGGATTTAGCGAGTCTGGTAATTACATTGAAGCGACTGCCGATCTGACCTTCGTAACCCTAAGATAGGGGAACCAGACAACTTTTGGATCATGGTTACAAATCCAAAGTTGTTTGAATTTGCAGGTTTCATCACGATGTTTTCCATCACCGTCGAGCTAGTGGTATAAATACGTACATAGACTTGAAAAATCCAGAGGTACGTGCCCGGGTTTGAACCCGCACTCCTCGGTTAAGAAGCGCGTGTCCTTACCATTGAGCTACCACCGCTCTCTCTTAAATTAAAAAGTATTGTTACCATATTATGTAGACACAAGAAACAAATTGAGTTCAATTATATAAACATAGATAGATCTATCAAACTAAATTGGCGACCCAAAGTGCTGGCCTCCAATAATAAGGGCCTCAATCTCGGTCTGTCCTGCGCCTGCGTCATCCACATGAAACTTGCACGACAGTTTTTTTTTTTTATAAATTATAAATAAAATAATCAACTTCACCACATACATTGATCTGACTCCGAGGTAAGTAGCTTAAACACTTGTGTTACAAATATCAGAATCAATCAGTATTACAACTATATAGGTACTTAAATATTGTATATTAACACCCAGACACAGAACAAACATAAACCCTTTCGAATAAAAAAAATCGGTTAACAATTCTCAGAGATATCGAGTAACATACATACAAAAAAAAACAGTCGAATTGAGAACCTCCTTTTTTTTGTAGTCGGTTAAAAAGTATTCATCATACGAATGTTTGTCCTGGGTGGGATTCGAACCAACAACTCTTGGCGCATGGGGCTATCTATCTATCTATATTTATATTCTAAATATAACTCACAACGATAACATATAACTTCCATCCCTCTAGATATCATTACAACTGTGCTTAATTGATTAGAGACCGTCAGGAAAGCAAAGGGTGCGGGTTTGAATCTCGCTAGGGACCAACCTTCATGTGATGAACAAGATCATTTGAACTGAAGACATGAATGTCCTTAAGCTTAATTAAGAATGTTTTTCCGTTGTCCGGTATCCAAAGCGCAAGAACAAGCTAGTGTTACCAATTTATTATTTTGACACCCAAAATACTTTAATAAAAAAAAACTCAACTTAAACTAAACTTTAATAAAAAAAAAACAATACTTTAATAAAAACGAAAGGCGTCACGAAATAAAAAGTACCACCAATCTAAATAACCTACTTATTTGTAGAAATACATTATTTATTGAAATATTTAATTTTAAGACAATTTGACGTAGAAATATGATGTTATTCGGCGCTCAAAATAAGAATTTGGAAGTGGCTAAGAAATTATTAAAACATTTCACTGTTTACGTTGCCAAAACTTTGAACCTGCTGCTAGGGAAAAATCCTCTAGTTTTATCCAAAAATACATCAAAACATAATTCAACATTTCTAGTTAACCTCGTAAAGAGGTTCCATTACATTTAAACCATTTTACAAGGTTTTGTTAAGTACCAATATGCATACGTGTGTTGTCCATTTCAAAATTTGCAATCTATATTTCAATTTGTTTTCTGACGTCCGATGGAGATGTTTATCATACTTTTTCATAACAAAGTCTTATTATAGTACCATCGAACTGGTCTGATGATGAGCAAGGAAAGGTGGTCTTAATAGTCTGTAAAGGTTCCATGTTGGTCTGGGACTCAAAAAAACGTACCGACTGTGTCTCTTCTCGTAAAAGACACAGGCGTATTGGCTTGGTGATTAAATACGCGACGAGCATGTCAATAGGCAAGGTGACAAAAAAATATTGAACACGTATTTTTTTATTTATTTGTCAAACAAACATTAACGAAGATACAATGTATTCAAGTTGCGCGTGACGTCGCGCTTTAGTAAAATGTTTACTGAATAGTGACGTCGCAAGCCCCCAAACTTTGATGCTCTTTATCTTTGTGATTTTGTATTAATTTGATAAAGCGAAAAATATGTGTCTAGTATTTTTGTTTAATCAAACTGACGGACTAAATATAATTATAGTTAATGCAGTCATCATCCATATTGTCACTATTTTTTCACAGATTTCAATCTAAATCGATATTATTTTTGGCTAAATGTAGTTTATGGAAGTTATTGCTTGGACCCTGCCTACCCCTTTGGGTATTGCCGGCGTAATTACGCCGACAATCGTATGTTTGCATTAATACAGTTTTTGTTTCAATATAAGCTTTTTTATAATATTCAGGTATGTATTTTTACATTAACACGCCTTGAAAACGTCATGGCTTCCTATTTACTGTATTTAAAAGCCTTACTGCCTTTTATCAATAAGAATGAGGTCTTTTACACCAATTATTTCTAGAAAAGATTACCGCTACCCATAAATAAATTCTCCAGACTGACACACCAATTCCTTAGTTCCAAACTAAGTTATAAGCTTGTGCTATGGATACTAGGTGAACAGATAGACATACTTAAATACGTTTTATAAACATCCTTGACTCGAGTACAAATGTCCATGTTCATAAGACGAAACATTTGCCCCTAGCGGGATTCAAACCCGCGACCCTTTGTTTCGTGGCCAGGGTCTCTGACCACTCGACCAACGGGTCTGTCCATAAGACCAAAAGTAAATTAAAATGCACCTGTAACTGTAAATGCTCGTTGCATTTAATGAATATAATTAACATTGCCACTAAGTAATGCAGTTTTGTATAGTCTCAGGGGTAGGTTAAGAGTCGTAGTCACCTTCTTACTTATGGTGATATGGGTTTGCTCTTGGCTTCAAACTGAACCATAGGATTGAGAAGAAGCCTACGATGGAGTGAGCTTACCCAGAAGCAGCCTATTCACTCTAGCTTTAAAAATTTTAGGGTTGTAGTCATGCGGGAAAACAGACGCAGGCAGGATGTTCCATTCCTTGGCAGTGAGCATCACAAAGGAAAAAGAAAAGCGCCTGGTATGCATTCGAGGGATGTTACCCAGGTAGGGGTGATAACCCACAGTGCGTCTCGATTCCCGGTGGTAGAAAGGGGATGGCGGAATGAGCTCATGCAGTTCAGAAACACATTCTCCAAAGCCTATATACAAGCAAGCAACTTTACGTCGATGGACCAGACTGTGGAGCTTGGTTTTCACCAGCTCATCGTACCCGATTAGTTTTCTGGCTCTGCGTTCCACTGAGTCCAGTGCATTATCTGACATCCCAATTAAAAATTTTATTAAAGTATGACTCTAACTATGTTAAAGATTGTTTTTCAATTTTAATTTCAGAGACATATCTTTTAATTCTTAACGGTTAATCTTATTAATCTTAATCCAGAGACTGGTCGATAAAGTAGTATTTATTTTTTCTTAAAATTATTTATATATTATTTTATAGTATGACTGTTTGTTTATAATAAAGTTCAACAATATTCAGGATAGAAAATTGAAATATTCAAACATTACCTCTATTGACTGTTTATTTATTTTTTATTTAGAATGCTTTTATATAGCATCACGCCCATAATCCCCGAAGGAGTACGCAGTGTCAAGGAGCAGCCCATTCAACCCCATTCAGCCAATAATAAACCTGGGTTGGGTTAGATAGAAAATTGTGAAAATGTAGTGACAAGTGGCTACCTTGTCGCCTACACAATCACACACCCAAAACCCCATATACCATTAGTCGCCTTTTACGACATTCTAGGCGAAAGACACCGTTGGCTCATTCTTTTTAAGTCTTAGACCAACATGCAACATGGCAAATCTAAAGATTATTTTTTTATAAGAAGCCACATCTCATGCTATATCCATACTTATAATAAATCTGCAGAGAGGTCAATTCTGTACATGAAATATATTTTCAAAATAACTGTCAGGGGGTGATTAGTGATCGATACTGATGCCAAAAATGCAATCAGTAAAATTTTTGTCTGTCTGTCTGTATGTTCCTTATAGAAACAAAAACTACTCGACGGATTTTAACAAAACTTGGTACAATTATTCTTCATACTCCTGGGCAGGTTATAGTATACTTTTCATCACGCTACAATCAATAGGAGCAGAGTAGTAAAGGGAAATGTTGGGAAAACGGGAGAAGTTACTCCATTTTTTAAGCTTCCGTCGCGTGTGCAGCCTTAATGGTTAAAGTTACATAGAAATCATGTATGACGGAAATAGTCTTTATAATACTAACCATAAATGCGGGTGACACCGCTAGTATTAAATAAATAATACTTTTCGCAACCCATTTCTTAAGATATGAATGAACGAAAACCAGTCTCCTTCACTTTATCCTTTGAAATAATTGAAACCTGTATTAAATAAAACGTCGGGACTTACCCGAGTATAAGAAAAGGGTTAAAAAACCAATTCTGCACTAAACCACAGTAAAAAGATAATGCAGCATGGATCGTCTCAATAACTTGCTGACGACTCGGACACTTTTTAATTTTAATATATTTTTCACTGACGATTCGGACTCCTCCAATTTATTGGAGCTATTCAGTACAGTCAGATAAAAAGCTTTTAAATAATAGTGTGTGGTTTTAAATAATAAAACGTTACTACTACTACTACTACTACTTTATTATACAGATCAACATCTTATAAAAATATCAACTTAGACAAAAAATCGGCAAATTAAATTGTTATTTGAGCCAAATATAAATGTAGATACGACTCGGGTCTTTGTCCTCAAACTTTGCATGCATATTTTTTATATCCCAAAGATGTCAAACATACGGATTACTTAATGTTAAGTAGTTATACTACCTTGGCGCTATAAAGAAGTCACCGCAGCCTATGTACTTTGTAACACCAGAAGACTTTACACCGTACATTTGTGAAACTGTCCTTTTAGGAGGTTATATATCCAAAATTTTAACTCACTATGAGAAATATATGGCACATTTACTGACTCGATGGCTCATTCGGTAGTAACCCTACCCAATGTGCCAAGAGTTGTGGGTTCGATCCCCACCCAGGACAAACATTCGTATGATGAATACTTGTGTTTTTTCTGTGTCTGGGTGTTAATATTGAATATTTAAGTATATATTTGTAATACCACTGTTGATTCTGATATCCGTAACACTAGTGCTTATGCTACTTACCTCGGAGTCAGATCAATGTATGTGATGTAGTCGGATATTATATTATAATTGGATATTTATTTAAATATTGTTATCTCGCGCAGTGGCGGACTAAGCCTGTTTTACTTTGCCAGTACGAGGCCTCTAGTAGGGATACGAGCAGAGTTTTTTTATTTTTCTGTCTGAATGTGGTTTAGGTGACTAGCTGCCCCTTTGTCTCTGCTTACCCCTTCGGGGATTACGGACGTGATGATATATATGCATGTACTCTACCAACACAATTTAGAGAGCGGTGGTAGCTCAATGGTACGGACTCGCGCCTCTTAACCGAGGAGTGCGGGGTCAAACCCGGGCACGTACCTCTGGATTTTTCAAATCTATGTACGTATTTATACCACTAGCTCGACGGTGAGGGAAAACATCGTGATGAAACCTGCAAATCCAAACAACTTTGGATTTGTAATCATGATCCAAAAATTGTCTGGTTCCCCTATCTTAGAGTTACGAAGGTCAGATCGGCAGTCGCTTCAATGTAATTACCAGACTCGCTAAATCCTGGATCATGGTCTAAGCGGACCCCGTCTAAGCACGGGATATAACGCTAGGAAGATGATGACTCTACCAACACAATTTGTCTCACTGTTGCCTACTATATTGTGGCTGGACAAGGCTTGCAGATCTAGTCAGACTACCGGGGGTCAATATCCGTAACAATATACGAAGTATTTACTGAGTGGATCGGTTTATTCACCCAGTAGCCAAATACATACTATATGTCTTGACTATTTGTGTTAACATAAGGTGATGTTGGTCATTAAAACCGAGCTGGTTTGAAAAGTTTCGTGCCATATGGCGTTCGGTTCTCTCTGCCTACCCTGCTAGGGAAGTGGTGTGAAGTTTAATGTCCTCCTAACCGATATCGGTTACGGCGGCCAATCTCAACGAGGATTAGCCATCTGCGCAGGAGATATTATAGTGCACAAGTGTGTGCGCTAACACAGGTGCACTCTCTTAGATTCCTTCACTCTCATAGTCCGGTAAGACGGCAATTCGACATGACCGGAGAGAGGTTAGGCGCAGGACCAACGGCTTAACGTGCTTTCCGAGGCACGGGGGTGATTAAACCGCCAACTTCCTGACTCCGGGCTGTTACTGAGTAATTTGGATATTTAAATACCCAGCCACAAATTTTTGGCCCGCCCGGGATTTGAACCCGGGACCTCTTGGTCATTAGGCGGCGCATGCTACCACTAGACCAACGAGGCAGTCAAAAAAAGGTGTGAAGTTTAGTTAGTTACATACATTATCTCATATCTTACGTTTTAAGAAGCTCATTGCTCCTTGGAATCGGCAATTGGATGTGTGATGTATCTAAGTATATCGTGTAACCTTTAAAATTTCAAATTATATTAATAAGCTATGGAGATTGTTTACCGTTAGGCTGTATTTAATATCAATGGTAGGCAAGCAAGCTGCTTGACACCCGTATTAAAATATGAATGTGTTAAAATATTATATTGCAATGAAAACTGTGTCATGTTAAATATTTCATGCTTACATTTAAATAGGGATGATGACAGCATTAAAAAACAATAATTCTATTAAGTTTGTCAGTTAGATTATACAAAAATATTGGACACATATTTTTCGCTTTATCAAATTAACAAAAACTTCACAACGATAGAGGGCATCAAAGTTTTGGAGTGGGGGCTTGCGACGTCACTATTTAGCAAAAATTGTACGAAAGCTTGACGTCACGCGCAACTTGAATGCATTGTATCTTCGTCAATGTTTGTTTGACAAATAAATAAAAAAAATACGTGAACAATATTTTTTTATAATCTAACTGACGGACTAAACAGATTTTTTTGGTGTTTTTGCCTTTTGCTACTAATGAAATATTTTCTTATCTTCATATTAATAGGTGAAGCAAAAAATTTGTACCCCATTTTTACAAAAAAATACTCGGACGGAGATGTATGAGATTTGGCACAGTTAAACTTTGAAATAATAAAAAAAACACGAATTATGGTTCACTTTCTACCAGCAAGCGACCATGGGTTTTATTAAATACTTCAACTACGTATATATATAAAAAAAACACTAAACTATGTTTTTAAACAAGTGCATTATGTTAATAATGTTCAAAATACCTAATTATAAAGGACATTTTTAGTTTAATAGCGCAATTACCAGGTATTGAAATTAAACAAAAAAAATTACTCTATAGAATTCATCTTGTATCAAAAATAGGTATAATTTAAATAATTTTAAAGAATGCTTATGTAGATAAAGTCGTGTTACGTCTATAAAAATGCAATAAATATTGCGGCGTACATTATATAAATAATATAGGTAATTTATTCAAATTGCTGAATTAGTTTATTCATTTAAATTTCAATTACAGCAAGTTATGTAATAAAAAAATAGATTATGTAAATATATAAAGACTATTATCTATGTGGGTCATCTAGATGTTACCTAAAATTTACATAGTTATGTCCAAGTATAAAATTGGTTTTATATTTAAAGTCAATTGTATATTCATTAGAATTTTACGTATATTAGCTGATTCAGTAATAATAATTATACCTTTTACGGGTAAGTCATTTACATTCCACGTAAATGTTTAAATTATTTAATAAATAAATTGACTTCTAATCTATGATATCTTTAATTAACGTCCGTATTATATATAGTATTGAATTGAATGTGTTGATGGAATGGTCGTATTAATTAATATTTAAGTTTCTTAATGGAAAATTGCATGTTGGTCTGAGACTTGAAAAATACTGTTCACCATGCCTGGCTTGTCGTAAAAGCCTACTAATATTATTAAGTATTGGTTTTTGGTTAGTTAGGCGACGAGCTAGCCACTTGACTGCTTTTCAAAGATTTCCGTCCAACCCTAGTTTATTTTTATGCAAGAATTTTGTATCTACATGATATCATGATAAGAAAATATTTGTTTGTATTAAATAGGCTCAGAAACTACAGGACTGATTAAAAAAATTCTTTCATCAAGAAAAAACTTAATTATTAGCAAGTAACATAGGCTATGTCTTATCCACATATTCCAACGAAAACGGGAGCAACGCGGGTAAAACTGCGGGGCGCTGCTAGTCTACACTAATACTATAAAGAGGAAAGATTTGATTGTTTCTTTGCATAGAATAGACTACGAAACTACAGTACCGATTTGTAAAATACTTTCCCCAATGGAAAGCTACTTTATCAGCGAGTAACATAGGGTATATTTCATTCCTGTATTCCCAAACCATGGAGCTTGTATGAAAATGACATTCATGAATGTTGTAGAGGCGAGTGAGGTGTGTAAGGATCGTGCCATATGGCGTTCGGTTCTCTCTGCCTACCCCGTTAGGGAAGAGGCGTGAAGTTTAGTTAGTTAATAAAAAAATTTGAACACTCATATTTAGATGAAGCAATTTGTCCCATGTTGGTCTGGGACTTGGCCCATGTTGATCTAGGACAAAAAAAAGAATGTGCCAACTGTGGTTCTTGCCTAGCATGTCGTAAGAGGCGACTAATGGTTTACGGGCTTTTGGGTATGTGACTGAGTAGGCGACGAACTAGCCACTTGTCACTCCTTTTTCACAGCTTTCCATCCAACCCAGCCCATTGTCCCATGTTGGTCTGGGACTTAAAAAGAATATGCCAACTGTGGTTCTTGCCTAGCATGTCGTAAAAGGCGATTAATGGTATATCGGGTTTTGGGTGTGTGATTGTGTAGGCGACAGGTTAGCCGCTTGTCACTGCTTTTTCCCAATTTTCCATCTGACCCAGCCCGGCTTTGTTTTTGGCTGAATGTGGTTGAAGGGGCTTGCTGCCCCTTCGACTCTGCCTACCCCTTCGGGGATCATGGGCGTGATGTTATGTATGTATGTATGTATATTTAGATGACTTGCGCAGTACGGCATACTGCGTACCCGCCCTTTCACTTTTTGATCCAGTTCAAGTGAAGTTCAAGGTCTCTCACTAGCTATGAGGTTTTGCTCTCTTTTTTGCGTGTTGACTGTCGGCGCTCCAGGAAAATGGCGGTATCTCTAGATCTATTATTATTAACTGAATAGGTTTAAAAATAATCCTGCGAGTATGTGGGTTTGAGTACGTACTTAGCATATTTTTTTTGATTATTGCATTAATGCAAATATACATATGTTTGCGAATAAATAAACCATAAATTCGATATTTGACTAACCCGTTGGTCGAGTGGTTAGAAACCCTGGCCACGCAACCAAGGGTAGCGGTTTCGAATTCCGCTAGGGGCAAATGTTTCGTGTGATGAACATGGACATTTGTACTCGAGTCTTGGATGTTATAAACGTATTTAACTATGTCTGTTCGCCTAGTATCCATAGCACAAGCATAAGCTTAGTTTGGAACTAGGGAATTGGTGTGTCAGTCTGGAGTATTTATTATTTATATTTTTTTATTATATTCTAGCGGACTTTTAATATATAAATGAATCTTTACTCTTTCATTTCCTCAGCTTGTTTTCCGCTGTGAATCTTGTCGAACTGGATGAGACAGCAACCCACTAAGCTATTGATAGCAGATTGTATTTTCGTATTTTTGCATTCAATTACCTTACGCATAATTACTATGACCTAGATATGATCGCCACTGTAATCTATGTCACGATTGGTCTTTGTTTGTTCCTACAAATGTACTTAATAGTCGAATAAATTACAAACCGGACTTGCCTTCACTTCCTCGTCGACTATGATCGGTACCAAATAAATATTTATTACTCGCTCCTATAATAAAACATAATACACTTGCGTGCAAAAAAATCGGCTCATCGTGAAAAAAATATGTTAATCACTAGGCTATATTTATGGCCAAATATTTAATACACGTAATAAATTATGATTATGTACACCTACGTGCAAAAAAATGCAAATTTTATTAATTGATTTGACCTAGACAGGCCTTATAGCTTTGCGGCCGTAGTAATCAGCTATAGAATTTAAATTTAAAGCTATTTTAATGTATTTCACTTGTTTGAAACAATGAAAGTATACTTATACTTATTTACTAGGTTCTATATTCATAACTACCGCAGAGCTTGTATGAAAAGGATTATTAATGTTATAGAGCAAGTGACGTGTGTAAGAACTGTGTTGTATGACCAATGGCGTTTGGTTCTCTCTGCCTACCCTGTCAAGCGACGTTTCCATGACAAACTGTTGAGCATCAAATTTATAGCAAATTCTTGCCTAGTTGCTGTCAACATGTTGCTGGCAACACTGCGTTTTGCACAATTGATCACCACTTAAAATATAAATTTAAACAAAGTTTTCAGCAACTTTATGGCTGTTTGAACAACAGCTGCTCAAGAAAAGTTTACCTACCATAAATACGTAGATCTAGCTAGGGAAATGGCGTGAAGTTAGTTTTTTTAGGTACACAATATCTACCTAGGAATTGCAATGCTAGACCCAGCAATTCAAGTTTTGCTGCATTTAACGACATGTGCTGGTCCAAAGCCACTGGATTTCAATTCCTGCTAGAGATTGGAATCCTACACAATTTGCTGACTAGCAAAATAGCTGGATCCAAAAAAAAAATGTCACAGGATGCAAACCCTATTTCTAATTATACCCTAGTAATCTACCACGTTATGCACTCTCATACAACGATTCTGCAGCTCGCTATAAAACGCGCTCTCAAATCGCTAGTGTAATAAGATCCTAAGTCCTGCGGCAAACGCACGTCATTATTATCCTAGCATTATGTCCAATGCTTAGGCGGGATCCGCTTAGACCATGATCCAGGATTTAGCGAGTCTGGTAATAACTTTGAAGCGACTGCCGGTCTGACATTTATATCCCTTAGATAGGGAGGCAGAAAATATTTGGATCATGGTTACACATCCATAGCTGTTGGAATGTTCAGGTTTCATCACGATGTTTTCCCTCACTGAGGTAGCAGTATATTTTCGTGCATAGATTTGTAAAATAAAAATGTACTTGCCTGGTTTAAACCCGCACCTCTCGGTTAAGAGGCGCGTGTCCTTGCCATTGAGCTACCACCGCAAACGCACGTATTCAACATTATATCATTAAGCCCGTTGTCTATGGAGGCTTCGCACGTTATCAATAACTGTTTAACTGGTGATGCTAATCAGTCAGGTCAAGATTGTTTATACAAATTGCTTACTGTGTGTTCTTGAAATTTAATTTTTCCACGTATCTTTGCTATGGTATGAAATATGTATTATTAATTATCCAGTAAGATTATATCTTGAGTCTTATGTTGGTCTGGGACTTAAAAGAATGTGCCAATTGTGTTCCTTGCCTAGCGAATCGTAAAAGGCGACTCATGGGATATCGGGTTTTGGGATAGTGTAGGCGACAAGTTAGCCACTTGTCACTACTTTTACACAATTTTCCATCTAACCTAGCCCAGTTTTATTTTTAGGCTGAATGTGGTTAAAGGAGCTTGTTGCCCCTTTGACTGTGCCTACCCCTTCGGGGATTATGGGCGTAATGTTATGTTATGTGTACTATAGCTTGACTAGCGGCCCATCCCGGCTCCGATCGGGTGGACATTTATTTAAAATAATATTAGGACAAATATAACCTACGTTACTCATGGATAATGTAGCATTAATGGTGAAAGAATTTTCGAAATTTTTTTTACAAACGTACATAATTTATTTGCTACAAAAATACTTGGTGCAAACATACAGAAATACAAATTAGTGTCTACTGTAGTCTTTATAATATTAGTGTATATGTTAGTAAGTAATGTTTAAGTATAGTCTAAGAGTTAGGCCATTTACTTAGCTTACCTAAATATTTTACATCTGAATACTTTTATAGTAAGTACCGACAAACCTTTTTTGAAACATAACAAGATATTTATTGAAGTAAAAAACTCGATATTATATTATTTAAAAGAACATTTATCTTATTACGTTAACAAATTTATAATTAACAGCATTGTCATTTGCCCGTTAATAAGTAGTTATCGAACAATGCTATGAAAAAACACATTATCTAAGGACAAGGAAATAATGGAGATAATAGATGCACATTATGTACCTATTGCGTGCTGTAATTGCGTTATGGGTGGATTAGAGGTCAATGCCATTGATTACGTGTTGATTTAAAATACATAAAATGACACCAACTTCACGCCAATAGGGGTTATGACACCATACACAATTAATACAAAGGGGTATTTTCCTCTAACTAACTAAACTTCACGCCACTTTCCTAGCGGGGTAGGCAGAGAGAACCGAACGCCATATTATGGCACGATCCTAACACACCTCACTCGCCTCTTCAACGTCCGTAAGTACGATTATCAAAAATATTGAATACATATTTTTTGCTATTAATAGTTGAAAAATAACAAAGATACAGCGGTTCAAAGATCCGAAATTGGGCGCTTTACGTCTCTCGGACGGTAACATTTTGCACACCTAGTGGCATCACGCGCTACTATAACGCGCTGTATCGTCATAATTTTTAGTTTGTTGAACAAAATAATAATAAAAAAAAACGTAAACAAAAATGCCTATTAATAAAATTCCAAGATGTAATTGAATTTAAAGAGTACATTTTTTAAGACTAATATATACATAGATATATTTTTATGTTTTTAATTGATTATAGTTGGCCGTTACGTCATACCTCAGTCATCATCTTCTTAGCCTTATGTCCCGTGTTTAGACGGGGTCCGCTTAGACCATGATCCAGGATTTAGCGAGTCTGGTAATTACATTGAAGCGACTGCCTATCTGACCTTCGTAACCCTAAGATAGGGGAACCAGACAATTTTTGGATCATGGTTACAAATCCAAAGTTATTTGAATTTGCAGGTTTTATCACGATGTTTTCCCTCACCGTCGAGCTAGTGGTATAAATACGTACATAGATTTTAAAAATCCAGAGGTACGTGCCCGGGTTTGAACCAGCACTCCTTGGTTAAGAGACGCGTGTCCTTACCATTGAGCTACCACCGCTCAATCATACCTCAGTATTTCTATATAAATCTATGGAAGCATTGCGATTTGATAGTTTATAAAAAGTATGTGAAATGATTGGTGGTGTCATCTACTCTTTTCAGACCACAATATCTTGTGATTTAATATTTGAACAAGAGATAAGTAAATACACAACATTTTTTCCTTTTTCAATTTTGAATTGTTTATTATTGCAATGTAATAAACTGTGTCAAAATATGGCATAATTTTGTTATTGTTAAAATTTTATTAATATCATAACATTCGTACATAACCATGAAAATAAAGTTATTAATTGTCAAGGGATTAAAAAAGCTCATAACCGCCTACACGTGCAATGTAGGTATTTATCATATTTACTTAAAGGACACATATTGAGTGTCATTCTCGCAATAAAGTCGATAAGTGCTATATTAAATGCAGAACGGGTACTACGGAACATAACGGGCAGCAAATGAGGTAGTTGACTCAAATATTTATTAAGTCCGTAAGTCAGTTTATTTTTATTTATTTATTTATTGAAGGGCAACTTACGAAACATACATCAAATAAATGCATTACACCAACATGTTATATGATTCTTGCTGAGATGCTGTTTCTATTACAAGTTACCACGGCATGCATAAAATCACAGGAAATATACTTTAGCGCAGCGTTGCAAGGGGGGGGGGGAGTGGGGGGGGGGTAGGGTGGTGTGTGGGACTCCCGGGGACCTTAGCTCCGGCCAAGGTGATAGTGGCCGGGGTATATGGGGTAATGAAAGCTTGGTGGCAGTTGCTCAATTTAATGGTTAAATTTGCAAAATCGATAATCATAATCTCAACTAGCCTAAGAATAACGATACATAATTAGAAAGATAATTAATAGAGTATACTTAATTATCATCATTAAGAGCTATAACATCCTGTAATAAGAAATATCCATTCAAACAGCTAAATACCTCAGTTATAATCTACTCCACAAACCATCCTTCAACCTTTCTTTAGCTTCGTTAAAAAAAAGAATAACTGATCCTTTCCGTGAAAGAATGCGCGTTGATGTCTTTTCGTCTGCAGCTGTCTCTTTCTTTCATCGTCTGGTCATATAACTATCTCTGTCTTTTGCTCGGGCGAGACTTATTAATCTTTGATTGCTTTCGGCTAGTTTTTTGTTTAGGAGAGTATTGCGAATGAGAAACACTGTCTTCAAAGGTATTGTTACTTTGCAATTCGCAAATAAAATCGATTTCGGTCGCCTGAATGGGGTATTTTACTCAAAAAAAAAATATAGTCCGTAACTTAGATTATTAAAAAATATTGAACACTTATTTTTTGGTTTATCTAATAGGTACTCGAAATATTACAAAGATATAGCGCTCCATAGATCCGAAATTGGGCGCTTTACGTCAGTCAGACAGTTAAATTTTACACACCTTGTGACGTCAGCGGTACTTTAGCGCCTTGTATCTTCATAATATTTAGTTTGTCTTATCTTCTTCTTATCTTAACATCACGCCCGTGATCCCCGAAGGGGTAGGCAGAGTCAAAGGGGCAGCAGTCCCCTTTAACCACATTCAGCCAAATAAAACTGGGCTGGGTTAGATGGAAAATTGTGAAAAAGTAGTGACAAGTTGCTAGCTCGTCGCCTACACAATCACATACCCAAAACCCCATATACCATTAGTCGCCTTTTACGACATGCTAGGCAAGAAATACAGTTGGCAAATTATTTTATAGTCCCAGACCAACACAGGACAATATTTAGTTTGCTAAACAAAATAAAAAGGTACTATAAAAAAAAAAGGAAAAGAGCCTTTTTGTAAATTAGCCTATCTGTATAATATCAACTATTAATGTAGGCGTCTTCACTCAATGTTCAATTAGAATTTTATTGTATCACATGGCAACAATAATCTTATATTCTGTCTGTTCTGGTCTGGTTAATTTAAGCTTAAATGTTGTAAACATCGTTATTTTATATTTTGATGCCTGACAAGCCGACTTCATGACATGGTTCAGATGCAAATATGATCTATACACCCTTGTAAAATATGTTGTTCAAAAGAGTAACTACCGAGTTTCTTGCCGGTTTCTTCTCGGTAGAAGCAACATTCCGAACCGGTGGTAGATTCATATTATTAGTTGATTTTCCTGTTGAATTGACGATTTATAAGTATTTGTTTCAAACCTATATAAATAAAGAGTATTTAAAAAAATAAAAATAAACAACCACTTCTTACCGGCATAAATTACTGTTATTGTCATAAAAAGACTGTTAATAGAAAAAAGATCTAATATATAATCTGTTAATTACTTAGATTCAATGCACATCACTATACAACAAACATGATTATCATCTTTAACAATCAAATTGCGTCATTCGATAACTATTATTTATTGTCTGCTTAATAATAGCTAAGCACTTCATGATTCATATAAATGCGATCGTATAACATACGGCTCTTCGTTTAGCATGCTTCCGATAGTGACAAGAAACGAAGTTCGCCGGGTCAACTAGTTCTTGCTGACCCGGCGAACTTCGTTTCGCCCTCTGAGTACTGAAACCAATGGAGACGACATAATATTCTATACGAACAATCTGCTATACAAATATGATTAATATCGATATTGTATTCATAAACCTCTATCTCTTTTAACAAGTCTACAATACTGCAAGTAAAAAGAGACAACAACATATTTGACTTAACTATTTTCGGTAACATCATCAAGTGACGTCATAGAAATGCCTAAGTGAAGCCGGCTTACCATTTTGGTTTCTCGCTATAAGTTGTCAATGTCAGTGAAATTTGCAGTATATTGTGCCAATATTGATAAAATTTGTGATTTAATTATAACTGAATGTAAGTTGTAACATTCAGAAACATCGTCATAAATAAATTGTTCAGATACATAAAGAAGGTAAATAAGTAAAGTGGAATGACACTACGCAAAGGCGCCATATTTGTTTCTCACTCAAATTGGGCTTCACTTTTTCGTAGTTATTTCATTTCCATTCGTTTCAGTACTCAGAGGTTTCGCCCAACAGTTAATGAGAGAGAGAGAAAGGAAGAGAGACGTAATCGGGCTTTGCTCTTGAAAACTGACAACTTTATTCCGGACAAATTCAAACCCAAAAACACAATAATCATAAAAATTCGTCTAGCTATTTTTGATTTATAAATGGTGTTACTAACACGACTTTACCCAGACGAAAAAAAATAATGTACCAACGTACATACATACATGACATTACGCCCATAATCCCCGAAGGGGTAGGCAGAGTCAAAGGGGCAGCATGCCCCTTCGACCACATTCAGCTAAAAATAAAGCCGGGCTGGGTTAGATGGAAAATTGTGAAAAAGCAGTGACAAGCGGCTAACCTGTCGCCCACACAATCACACACCCAAAACCCGATATACCATTTAGTCGCTTTTTACGACATGCTAGGCAAGAACCACAGTTGGCATATTCTTTTTAAGTCTCAGACCAACATGGGACAGTGGGCTGGGTTAGATGGAAAGCTGTGAGCTATCAACGTAGAATGTCGTAAAAGGCGACTAATGGTATAGCGGATTGTGGGTACCTTTTCTTTTCTTTGGGTATCTGTACAGCCTAACAGTTGTCTACCCGGGAACTTAAACGCTCAGCCCTTACAGTTACTAACATAATCGGAAGGCATAATCTCATTTACTCTCGTTTACTGCGTGACCCAAAGATAAAACGCCATTAGAGTTATCAATGAAGACAATAGCGAGACACGCTAGCCTATTAAGGTGCGAGTACACCGCTGGCGTAGCGGGATAGGCAGCGTTTGTATTAGGTCACGCCATTGTGAGTTTTTTTTTTACGATTTCATCTATACTAATTATAAAGAGGTAAGATTTGATTGTTTGTTTGTATTGGTTTGACTGGCTCGTTGGTCGAGTAGTTAGAGACCCTGGCCACGAAACCAAGGGTCGCGGGTTCGAATCCCGCTAGGGGCAAATGTTTCGTGTGATGAACATGGTCATTTGTACTCGAGTCATGGATGTTTATAAACGTATTTAAGTATGTCTATCCGTTCACCTAGTATCCATAGCACAAGCTATAGGCTTAGTTTGGAACTAGGGAATTGGTGTGTCAGTCTGGCGAATTTATTTATTATTTATTTATTTATTTATTTATTGAATCGGCTCCGAAACTACTAGACTGATTTGAAAAATTCTTTCACCAATGGAAAGCTGTTTATCAGCAAGTAACATAGGCTATATTTTTGACACGGCTAAGCATGGATATTTCAGTTAAGATCTGAGTTACTTAACTCAAGCATTGCCTACACCAGGGGTGGCGAACCTTATTATACAAACGTGCCAAAGTTTCGAAAATGTCAATACAATTGGTTCTTTAAGTGCCCGGGGAGTGGTTGATGAGGACGTTATTGTCAAGAATTGTTAATAAATTTCTAATCTCAAAGAAAATACGTGCCAACCATTTTGTATAACGTGCCAACCATTTTGTATGGCACGCGTGCCAATGGTTCGCCATCCCTGGCCTACACCGTATCTTTGAGTAAGTCGAAAATGTAAATACAAATTCAAAATTCAAAATGTCTTTATTTGTCCTTAAAAAAAGCACTTATAAATCGTCAATTTTACAAAATCTTTTAAGCTTTAGATCTTCTGTACGATGGTCCAGCTAATTTAACGAGCCGACTACCGCCGTGAGACATGAGGCATTTTATGAATACGCTTTACGTCAATACATTTGAAGAATGAAGAATGAATTGACACATCAGGTGTAAACTCAGTTGGCTATATCGCGGCAAAACGCAATGTTACAGCTGGCTAGTCAAGGCACGGATTTTCCAGATATCTACGCTCCTATTCTCTCGCCACGCTCTGACTGTGTGCATAAACCTTTAATCCACCGGTCATTACCAAGTGCCATCCTTGACATAGTTGAGTGACATAACCACATGAGAGAGGGAGTATCATAGTGATTTCTGTCAGTGATATCACATGTTTTCACGTACGCTGTGATTTGACGGCCATCTTGTTTTATAAAGGTTTATTACATGTTTACAAATTACATTATTAAAACTAGTATCTTTGAAGTAATGCCACATTTGGTCATATAATTTCTAATGCCTTACATTTCTCAAGCGAGACAATATTTTGGCTGAATGTGGTTAAAGAGGCCTGCTGTCCCTTTGACTTTGGCTACCCTTTCGGAGATTATGGGCGAGATGTTAGGTGTGTGTGTGTGTGGCAATATTTTTCACTGTAATGAAACTGATAGTCTTGAAACATCATTGTCAATGTGAATGAGACAAACTTTTGCCATTGTTAAAAAAACATATTTATCATGAAATCGACAAAAACGAAACGCACAATTTATTTATTTATTTATTTATTAGGACAACCAACAAGATAAACACTTAAACAACATAATCTAACAGACAAAGAAAATTACATTTCAATTACCACTTTTTTTATTTAATTAAATTTATTATAGTTTTTATTCTTTGTAGTTACATTCCGTGGTTATTTCAATATATTAAAACTAACTAACTAACTAAACTACACGCCACTTCACACAATATATTGAGTAAATAAATTCAATTCTACATATTTCGCTTCCTGGAATACAGCGCTCTGATAGAATAATAGACAAAGGAAAATACTCTATTGGTATTGTACGAACGGAACCCAGAAAAATAAAGATACCCAACAAGATCTGACCTCCTAAATTCCCACCACAGTTCGTTCTCCATCCGATCTCGGTCGGGTAAAGTCTAATCATGTTTATATTATACAACATTTCTTCAACATTGATCGTGACTGGAATTGGATTCCAGCGAAATTTTACTGTTACCATGTCTGGTCAGTCACATACATTATAGATTTCGGATAGACTTGACACAGACAGATGTCGCTACAAGCATCATTTATAAAAACGTTATTATTTCACTTTAAAAAAATGCTTTTTTCATTAAATTTAGGTGAAAAACATGAATATAAAATATTTTCTTCAGAAGCAAATCAAAACAATATTTGTTTTAAAACCGTGTATTTTACACAGATGGCGTATTATTACTAAGAAATAATTAACCTATGCTTGTAGCGCCATCTTGTATTATTCCTGACAAACAGACTAAACTTTGCTGTAGTTCCAATTACTCACCACTGGCGCTGTTTTTGCGCAAGTTATAGCAGAACTTTTCAAGTATGGGCAGTGACCCTCTGTTGTACGTATTATTACTCTGTGCTGTTACGAATAATATGGAAGCTCACACATATATTATATCATAATATGTTTCCAGACTGAGTGAGCGGTGGTAGCTCAATGGTAAGGACACGCGCCTCTTAACCGAGGAGTGCGGGTTCAAACCCGGGCATGTACCTCTAGATTAAAAAAAAATCTATGTACATATTTATACCACTAGCTCGACGGTGAGGGAAAACATCGTGATGAAACCTGCAAATTAAAACAACTTTGAATTTGTAACCATGATCCAAAAATTGTCTGGTTCCCCTATCTTAGGGTCACGAAGGTCTGATCGGCAGTCGCTTCAATGTAATTACCAGACTCGCTAAATCCTGGATCATGGTCTAAGCGGACCCCGTCTAAGCACGGGACATAACGCTAGGAAGATGATGATGTTTCCAGACTGAGATCGGTTCGATCAGTCCTAAAAGTTACCAAAGAGTAAGCATGTCGTAAACTAACAATCCCACATTGTTTTTAAGTCCCAAGTTGGTCTGGGACTTAAAAAGAATGTGCCAACTGTGTTTCTTGCCTAGCATGTCGTAAAAGGCGACTAATGGTATCGGGTTTTGGGTATGTGATTGTGTAGGCGACTAACTAGTCACTACTTTTTCACAGTCTTCCCTCTAAGCCAGCCCAGTTTTATTTTTGGCTGAATGTGGTTAAAGGGGCCTGCTGCCTCTGACTCTACCTATCCCTTCGGGGATTATCGGGGTGATTTTATATATGTCTAAACTAACAATACACTGTAACATTACACCTAATTGTCATATGCAATAAGGCTAATACACATAAGGCCGAGATTCCTCCGAGTCAGCGAAGGGTATCTGACGTGATTATGGCGGAGGCGTAATTAATATAATGAAGCTGCTTTGCCGGCAGGGTAGTCATATGGAACACGTGTGAGGAGTTTAATACGCAAAGCAATTAGGTCATTATACATATATATAAAATCTTATTACATCATAACGCATCACAATTATAGGTATACACACATAAAGACTCGCCCGCAATCTCTGAATAAATACGCAGAATGTATGGAGCTAGAAGCTTCTATAAGCACTTTTTTCTGAAAATGAAAATAAGTTGGTTTGGATGGGATATGGTGAAAAAGTAGACATTAACCTGGTCATCTATATATATTTATATATACATACCCAATATAGGATTAGCCGCCTTTTACGACATGCTAGGTAAGAAACGGAACACATTTTGCAAAGTCCTATGGTAACAAGGGACAGATAATTAAGACTTAGTTCTAAATATAATTCAAATTCAAATTCAAAATCTCTTTAATTATATAGGCTTCAAAAATAAACAGAGTACAGAAAAAAACATTACCACCGGTTCGTAAGGACTCTATCGAGAAAAAACCGGCAAGAAACTCGATAGTTACTCTTTACAATATTGTAATTAATAATCTACACTTACTAGGTAACAAAACTGCAGGTAAAACTTCATTATGAAGTTAAACTTAAATGCTTCTCATTTAAGAAGTCTTCAATCTTATAGTAGCCCTTACTCATTAAGAACGCTTGAATGTACAATTTGAACCTAGGTAAAGGTATGTTAATGTTAGTAGACTTCTTGGAAGTTTATTAAATATTTAAACACTTAGATATAATAATATATAAATAAATTACCACTCTTTTGGAGCCTATGGTTTATTTATTACCTAATATGTATTGTAAAGAGTAACTTTCGAGTTTCTTGCCGGTTTCTTAATCTAATTTGTGCCTATTACTTGAAGATTTACAAGTGCTTTTTTGAGGCCTACGTAAATAAAGATAGTTTGAGTTTGAATACTTGGGGTTAGATGGTAAATTGTGAAAAATTAGACAATTACGTAATTAGCTTCTCGCCTACATTGTCATGAAATTAATACCCTAAAAACTGGTCGCCTTTTACAAGCTGGTAAGTGAGGTATACAGTTGCTGAAGTGCTAGACAAACAATCCCTTGTTGGTTTTTAGTTTAATTTAATACTTTAGACCTAGAACTAAAAAATAATACTTAGGCCACACTACAAAACCTTGAAAGTTCACAATAGATATAGGTGAAGGATACGATATTAGATCGCTGCGCAGACACCGATTTAATATATGCATGTTGGATTAAATGATTCACGCCTTTCATAGCAACAGTGTATAGTAATAATAATAATAAATAATAAGTAAATATCCGAATACATCGCATACATTGATCTGACTCCGAGATAAGTAGCTTAAGCACTTGTGTTTACGATATCAGAATCAACAGTGGTATTACAAATATATACTTAAATATTCAATATTAACACCCAGACACAGAACAAACACAAGTATTCATCACGCGAATGTTTGTCCTGGGTGGGGATCGATCCCACAACTCTAATTACGTATAAAAATTTACTGCCATGTAGTCATATTGTTTTTAAAATTATATATCATAGCATCCCAAACATATAGTACGCAAACTCATAAATTGTATTAAAAAATACTTCATTGATAGTACGCATGAATGTACCTACTCTCTAAAATATTTTACGTCATAGTAGGGCGACCACAGAAGTCCTTTTCATTAATTAGAATCCAATGACTAACTTGTCCACGTCTCACGAGTCGAAAAGTTCTACTCTGGAAATGTACAAGACAAAATCGCATTCTTGGTAAATACGTCATGCGACCAGCTGCATTCAACAAATGAGAGAGATAGTTTAATATAAACATTATAAGAGTGAAAGAGATAGCTATACAATGCATTGATAGGGGACTCCCTAGAAACGTTTATTAATTGATTAAAAAATCCACTACTTAACATTGACTGTTCCAATATAGACTTTATTAATAACTTGTTAAAGCTCATTTTAATAATAACTATTTGTACATTGTCATTACAGTTTAATAGTAATATCGAATACAATTTTCTTATAAATATAAACACAAATGGATATTAACAACAATTGTATACAATCCAGTCATTTAACAACACCGTGATATACCCATGTGAGTGCAATTTTGATTATTTAAATAAAATCTATACTAATATAAGAAAGCTGGAGAGTTTGTTTGTTTGTTTGCTTGTACGCGCTAATCTCAGAAACTACTGGTCTGAATTGCAAAATTATTTATGTGTTGTATAGTTAATTTATCGAGGAAGGCTATAGGCTATATAACATTAACTATAAACGCGGGTGAAACCAGGGGCATAGCTAGTACCTACTCATATTAAAAAAAAATCAGTACAATAAAGTATTTTACAACAGATTTTGACAGTATATTCTCTATTTTACTGTAAAACTTATGAGGGAAAACGGTATACCATAATTGACCGGTCTGTTATTTTGGAAAATCAACCCTTAATATGTGATTGTGAAGGCGACGAGCTAGCTTATCACTTATCACTGCTTTTTCACAATTGTCCAATAGCCCGACCCAGTTTTTAATTTGGACCAAAGTGGTTAAAGAGTCTTACCGCTCCTTTGACTCTGCCAACGAGTTCGAGGATGCAGGTGTGGTGTTATACACATAATAATGTATATACATAAAAAAATAATTATACGAATTGAGAACCTCCTCCTTTTTGAAGTCGGTTGAAAATATATCTCAAAATAAAAAAAAAGGTCTAATTCCTGTTCTACATCCGTGATTTAAGCAACGACATGAATACGCACGTAATTTGAGCGTATCTCAAGAGTAAGGAGGCGTGTCACGCATGGATAATGGGATATTTTCCATGTCGCACCAAAATATACGATCGACGAAATCACATCCTGTATTCAAGGTCCCATGACATTGCTGTCAATACTGCAGAGGTTATAGATTACGTCAGATTACAGCCTGGGTTTATACACGGACTAGTAAAAAAACAAATTCAGTCGAATTGAGAACCTCCTCCTTTTTTTTGAAGTCGGTTAAAAAAGGACTCCGCGCCACTAACTAGACGTTGAAGCTCCTCAGGTGCTCCAACGATTTATGAGAATAACGCGGACGGAGGAGTATGAGATTTGGCACAGTTAAAGTTTATATGGAGAAGGAGTGCAGAAAGCTAATATTTCAAAAAAATAAAAGAAAACTAATAACGGTCGAATTTAGACCAGTGGGCGATTACTAGTATAATTAATTAAGGTAACAGTATTCTATCACTTCTACTGAAATATTATTGGCTCACGAGTCTCCCATTATTTAAACAAATATCAGAATCCCCCACCATCTTGTTACGGGTGACATATCATTTCAATTTCGTAAAGAGGATTTGATTGAAAAACAGGGGAAACCTTTTGTCAGTCATTTTCCTTAGAACTTATTTATTTATGTCAGGAGGGTTGTACATCTTATTGTACGTATTGAATGTAACAGCGACCCGTATCTATTCCTAATAGTATCACGTATGTATGACCCAGAAGCCAGGGGTTGTCAACATTTTAAGGGGGTAATAGTAATATATCGAGCATGTTGTAGCTATCTTTATATTAATACGTGAAGCATAAACTTTGTACTCGTTTTTACGAATTTTCCGCGGACCGTAAAGTATGCGATTTGGCATAGTTGAAGTTTAAATGGAAATATATTTTTTATAAGTATTGCGTTAGAAATACATAAAAAAAATCGTTGAATTATGGTCGAATTTTGACCACTGCGGTTGTAGCTCAATGGTAAGGACACGCGCCTTTTAACCGACGGTGAGTGAAAACATCGTGATGAAACCTGCAAATTCGTTGTACCATATTTCCGAGGGGTGAATGAATTCTTCAAATCCATGCACATATTTATATCCCTTATTACTCGGTGATGAAGGAAAACATCGTGGTGAATCCTGCACATTCAAAAAATATCCAAACATTGTCTGGTTCCCCTATCTGAAGTTTACTAAGAGATCGGTATTTGCTTTAATTTAATACACAACTAGAATCGTCTTGGATCATGCTCTAAGCGTTCTAAAAAAATCTTTTGTGTAGTCACCAAGTAATGAATCATCATTATACAATGTACTTTTTCAACGTTATCATTTCCTTTTTGAGCAAAAATGAGACCGTGCCGAATGTTTACTGTCCCTGGCTTATATCATAGCAAAAATGTCGTCAGATTCCGTGTGACGTCTGTCATTGCAGGAAATAATACACGCGCCACGCGTGATGTTATTAACACACTGTCATACTGTGCTAGTGATGTAGGACTCGAGTCCTGACAACAATGTGTTAGGGAACATTTTGGAATCGTCTTGGAAGATATTTTCTTTGTGGACAATTTGTAGTTATTCGAATGAGACGCAACTAAAGTTAAATGGCTCCAAAATTCTTGGCCTCTTGTAGATTTGTAAAACAATATCATTGTTATTATTATTTTCAGTGTGCCCTTTTGATGAATATCAGCTGTAATATAAAATTTGAATGATGACTCGCTTTTTTTAATTATGGCACGCTTAATTCAAAAGGTCTGTGAACTGTAGATTTTACGCCGCAATGTCTGCAATAACATTTTAAAATGAATGACTTGAACTTTCCGAGTGGCACGGTAAAAAATTTGCATACTCAGATTTATTGATGCCCCCCTGCGTACGCATACAGCATATTATGTCAAATTAAAAATATTGATGTTTTTATTTATACTACTTAAAACCATTCAACCTTGCAGTATTTTTATTACCATTTTTTTATGCGCTTGGCCCATTTATGCAATTCAAAACTAAATATTATTTTAATTCAGAGCAAAATATTTAACGTAAAATCTTTTTTGGCCCGTTGGGCGAGTGGTCAGAGACCCTGGCCACGAAACCAAGGGTCGCGGGTTCGAATCCCGCTACGGGCAAATGTTTCGTGTGATGAACATGGACATTTTTACTCGAGTCATGGATGTTTATAAACGTATTTAAGTATGTCTATCCGTTCGCCTAGTATCCATAGTACAAGCATAAGCTTAGTTTGGAACTAGGGAATTGGTGTGTCAGTCTGGAGAATTTTTAGGTTCGAGTCTGAATGAGTATGAAATGTGTCTTAAAATTATAACCCGATTCCTTCCCCACCCTATTTGGGGATCACTGATACAAGAAAAGCGAAAAATCATGCCAATATGACGCCGACCTCTTCTCAGTGACGTGTTGGCTCGACATAAGAAAAACAGGGAACAATTTCCATGAATTTTTCATGACGGTTTTATTCGCAGCGTTGTTATTCATATGTGAAAACGATTCAGTCTGTTATCATATGGTTCGATGGGTCACACAAATATTGACATAGCCGGAAATTTAATACATACTATTATGTACGAAATATCACGCCTGTAATCACTGAATCTTTAACTACTTTTTGACAAAAACAATTATATAGAGTGTATATATATATATCTAACGGGATTACGGGCATGATGATATGATATCATCATGCCCGTAATCCTCGAAGGGGTAGGCAGAGTCAAAGGGGCAGCTATCCCCCTCAACGACATTCAGCCAAAAAAAAAACTTGACTGGGTTAGTCACATTTATGAAAAAGAAATAAATGGCTTGCTAACTTTTGCATCTAGACAAGAATACAGACCGACTTTGTAAATTTTTTTGAAGAATAGAATAAAGACCGGCTTTGTAATTTTTTTTTAAGAACATAAAAAATTCATCCGCTTTTTTCACTAAACTATATATTATTAAGAAAACGGAAATTACTGACCTGTTTGCTTATCTGCCTTAAAAATATCCACACAACATTGACCCAAAACTGCATACAACAATGATTTGATAACTTTTGCAATGAATAGATCAAATAAAAAATAATTAACGGCGTTACGGTACCATCTAACGCTCGTCTCTATTATACTTATCCAGTCAACCCAGTAATAACATTTTTTGCCGGATTCTCTTAATGTTTTAATTCTATATGTCCTCATGGTCAAAACCTTGAAGGTATAGATTAAAAGAGGTTTGTATTCTTGTGAGCGATTTTTTTTTGTTTTAAATTCAGTTACGGTTGTGTAAATTTAATTGTTATAATTTATTTTATATTATACTAGTTTTACCCGCGGTATCACCCGCGTTCATGGTTCATGTTATATACCTTAAAGTCTTCCTCGCTAAATGAACTGTACAACGCAATTTTTTTTCAATTCTCACCAGCTGTTACTGAGATTTTTTACCCAAACAAAGATACAAACTTTACAGATTTATATATTAGTATACATGAGTTGATAGATGGTCATTCTAAAGCCCTATCCGTCAGAGGGTAACAAGGTGATCAGTGAATACTGTAGGACGTCAGGACTGGCAAATTGCAACTAACCCTATGGGAGGGGGTCCAGAAGGCCCGCACGGGGGCCCCCTAGGGGTAGTGTGCGTCCAATAGAATGAGAATATCACGCCTATGGAGCCTGAAGGAGGGGAATGGCTGCAGGGGGATGACCAAAACAATTTCACTTAAATCAAAAAACTAATTCTTTGAAACTATAAATATAGACAACATATTAAAAATACAGTTAGATAGATTATTGCATTAATTATTATCTTGCCCTTTACCAGGTTCATTAGATGACCTGTATATCTCTTCTACACCTCCTGATCAGTCGCAATCCAGTAATCCACTGACATTTCACTCGTATCGTCTTTCATAATATTCATCAAGTCTAAGATTAAGATCTAACGACTTTAATGTATAATGCGTAAAACGGCTTCCTCTCACAAAAGCAAAAACCCTTTTAAGTAAATCAAGAAATCAGCTTAAAGTCTCTCTCTTCAACGTCAAGTTGTTGAATCACATTGCCGATAGCGTAAGCCTTTCGCGAAACAACCAGTGACGTTTCTGAAATCCGTTATAGTACAAGTGGTGACAGAAAGTTTGACGTTAAACTGAGGTTCGTTAAAATTATTGTTTTACGAAAAAACGTGCCGAAACCTGTCGCAACACGAATGACAAACTATGGGATTAAGGGTCATGTATTGGTAGGAACATTATATAAATGTTTCAAGGAGACAAAATTCGTTAATTATAGGTTATTACACTTGTTCTATAGAGGTTATTCGCAAAAATATTCTTATGGAAAATTTTAGGGGACTACGAATAATTTATTAAATCAAGGAAATCTTTATATTGAATCGTCGATTGATTAAGCAATGACAGAAAACGATTTTCTGGAAAATAAACGTTAAATAGTTGTATTCATGTATCATATTAATATCAGAAATACAAATATTTACAATTAAGCGATACCTATTTTAATATGTCCGTACACCTGCAATTTTCATGTAGAAGATCCTTACTATACATAACATAGCTCTAGATGAAAACTACGTAAGTACCAAAAAACATTATTTAGAACGTGTTAGACGTTCAAAATGTACTTGTAAATCATAGTTACTAAATTAACAATGCCTTTAGATTTCACTGGCTCGATGGCGCATTTGGTAGTGACCCTGCCCCATGCGTCAAGAGTTGTGGGTTCGATCCCTACCCAGGACAAACATTCGTGTGATGAATACTTGTGGTTGTTCTGTGTCTGGGTGTCAATATTTAATATTTAGGTATATATTTGTAATACCACTGTTGATTCTGATATCTGTAACACAAGTGCTTAAGCTACTTAGCTTGGAGTCAGATCAATATATGTGATGTTGTCAGATATCTATTATTTCAAATTATGTACCTACATACTACCTTTTTGTTTAAAACAGCCAAAAATGTTCACGGCCGCCCGTACTATACGCGTGGGTGACGTCTATACGCAAGGTCGGGTGACGTTTAGTCGTTAAAAGTCGGCAGTGGCCTTGCACTTGCGTCCGAATGAGTTCAGTGGTCGCGTTTTTTTCGCCGCCGCGTTTTTTCCCCGCCTCACCAACGACTCCGATTGAAAATTCAAGAATAGCCTTCCGCATTTGTTTAGATTTAACGCGCGTTTTTTGTTTTAATTCAAACGTCGATCCATTAATCGTCTCTCGCCAGGTTAGGTTCATGTAAAAAAGGTTTTTTCTTTGTTTTGGTTCAGTTTTTCTGATTCGTCGAAAATAGTTGCAAAAACGTTGCTTAATCGACTTTCTAATGCCTTGGGGATTGTTCTTAATTGAAGTTCAGTCAGCTGTTTCCATTAATGGGATAAACTTTTTTTTTATCAAACACATTAAACAAGTCAATTAAATGGATGTTCATTACGAGTTTAGAGCCGTAATTAATTTATTGTTTAATGTTGTTATTGCGGTATATTAGCGTTTTTTTTTAACAGTTAAGGAATAAAAACATGTGCCATCTTACTTATAATTATAAACGCGAAAGTTTGTATGGATGGATGGATATGTGGATGTTTGTTACTCTTTCACGCAAAAAGTACTGCATAGATTTTAATAAAACTTTACAATAGTACAGCTTATTCATTAGAATAACCATAAGTTATGTTTCTTCGATGCACCACGCGAACAACCAAAGCCGCGGGCAGAAGCTAGTGTTTAATAAAGAAAGAAAAAAATCATTATAGAAATATTGGCACTAATGTATAAGGAAATATTAATCTTAAGTGATTTAAGATTTCAAACGATTTAAAAACTTTTCTAGAATTTATCTCGCAATTAAATAAAACGTACAGACTCACACCCGCAATACCCAAAACCCGATATACCCTCTTTGACTCTACCTACCCCTTCAGGGATTATGGACGTGATGTTATTATGTTAATTAATAAAAGAAGAAAAAGCTATTAATTTTCGTAAAGTCTAATCTCGCTAAAAAATTTGAGCAATAAATTGAGATTTTGCGGAATGCTCGAAACAATTGCTCGTTCGCAGACAATGGTGCACGGCTTCATTATCATCAGCCTCCGGTTATTTTGGTCGACAATTGAACTGTCACTTTGTCACCAAACGAGGCTGGTGATCCAGCGAAATATCGCCTGGCATCTTCTAGTATCTCGTAGGATATCTTCTAATGCTCTAGGTCGCTAATTGGTACTCGGACTAAATATCAAATATATTTAGTTAGTTAGTAGTTACTTTATTTCTGGTATATCCAAATACTGGTAACTGAATACATGAGCCGGCTCAAATCCGTAAAGCGACATCGATTTACAGAATATCGATATAAAATAATAGTATTCTTCTGTGCGTGAGTTTCGGACGCTCATTGCTTGCAAGACCGGGTACACACTTCTAATTTGCAGTTGTTACTGTTTAATAATAAATAATAAATTCAGACTACATCACATATTGATCTGACTTCGTGGTAATTAGCTTAAGCACTTGTATTACAGATATCAGAAACAACAGTGGTATTACAAATATATACATAAATACTGAATATTAACACTCAGACACAGAACAAACACAAGTATTCATCACACGAATATTTGTCCTGGGTGGGAATCGAACCCACAACTCTTGGCGCATGGGACAGGATCACTACCGAATGCGCCATCGAACTAGTCAAGTCTGTTTGTGTTGCAGATGTTTAAACTTTCATAAAAGCAGTAATTCTTTTGTGGGGCTTAGCATTAAGTTATTTAATAAGTTACCAGATAAGGTAATTCAAATGCCCGTTCATAAATTCAAATCACATATGAAAACATTTTTCATGAAAAAGGGCTATTATAGAATTGAAGACTTTTTCAATGACAGGAATCTGCAGTCTGCGCTCTAATTCTTGCATGGTCTACTCTCCTATTGTAATGTATTACATTCATTATAAATTTGTAGAAATTAAATTTGTAGAAGTAGATGTAAAGTAGCATTGTTATTGTATACATAGCGATTTAAAAGAGTAACTACCGAGTTTCTTGCCGGTTCTTCTCGGTAGAATCAACGTTCCGAACCTGGCGGTAGAATATTTATTTTGTATTATTATGACTATTCATAAGTGCTTTTGTGGAGCCTACATGAATAAAGATATTTCTATTTCTATTTCTATTTCTAAACGTTGTATGTATTTTTTTTTCTCTAACCTACCATAGGTACCACTAATAGGCAAATGATATTACATACATACATAATGTCACGCCTTTTCCGCATTGGGGTAGGCAGAGATCACGTACTTTCATTTGCAAATGATATTGTTTTTATCAAATTGCTTACAGTAGCTTACCAACTCTCTAGCCTCAAATAAACCATATATACTAGACCTATGGATACTAGACATCGGCGAGACACACTTAAATACATTCACATATTTTTATATTGTTTTTTTATAAACGTTTTTACAACTTATCTCTCCTACTGGACGCAAAACCCTATTCTATTTTCTTGAACAAAAACCCACTGACCCGAATGGCGGGCATGAATGACGTAATTAGCGGTTGACGTTGCGTGCAGCCGTCGGTCACCATCGCCATGCCCGCTGACATGAGACCTTCGGGACGTCGGTGACCAAGACCGCAGCGTCGGATTAGACCAGCTACAGGCAGCTAATACTAGTTCCCTAGTGGCGCTTTTGTAAAGGGATCTGTGTCTCATATAAATATGCCACTTGTTGTTTTTTTTTTTTCCGTGTTCATGCTTTATGCCTCGGCAAACCGAAGCGAAGCGGCGTAGTGTGTGGGACTCCCAGAATTGTCCCAGATTTGATATTAACCCTCTAACAGAAACTAAAAGAGGAGGTACTCATTTGATGTGGGCAATAGTAGTAAGAGATATTTTTACCCTAAGAATTGCGTGGCATATGCGATTCCCAGCCTGTCGTCTGGCTCTAAAACGTCCTTTTCTGTCAGGATATATGGAGATAGGGAGGGAATTTTTTGGATGGAAACCTGCACATTTAAATCGATATTTATTTATTTATTGCGGTCGTTGGTATACATTGTTGATACAAAGTAAATTAAGTACTTAAACATGTGACACCTTGTGAGGGCACTGCAATATATAGAGGCACCAGTAGCGAATAAAAATTACAACATATTGTGTATATTATGTAACCTTAAGGAAGGATGTAGGAGCAGCGGAAGGCCCAGGCTCACCTACCACGACCAGATTGGTCGTGTATTAACAGAAGGTGATGATAGGAGTCATAAAAACCGTAGAGCTTGTATGAAAAGGATTATGAATGTTGAAGAGGCGAGTGAGGTATGTAAAGATCGTGCCATATGGCGTTCGGTTTAGTTAGTTAGTTAGTTTAGTTATGTAACCTTTATTTAATTTGTCTGATACCCCTATCAAATAAATAAAAAATAAACAAAAATTCTTTAATTTGTTACTTAAAAGTCTAAAACTATGTCAGGTCACACGTATGTTACGACTTGCTAAATCCAGGAACATGTTTCAAACCGATCCCGACTAATAATGGAACATAACGCTAAGAAAATGAGGATTCTATCTATTTATTTAAGCTAAAGACATTCTCCCAATTTGCTTTTCAGTTTTAGGCTTCAACTATAGCATGATCCGACCCTGGATCACTGAAGCTTATCATTAGGTATTTCATGTCAAGACTGAAGCGACACTCGTTAGCAAGACAAGATTAAAACTACACGCGATGGTTTTTCGTTTGAAATGAATAGAATAGTTTAGACATAATTTACTAGCTTTAAATATGGTAGGTACAATGAAACTATAATTGCATTGAGAAATCGTACATGCGAATTTTCAAAGCTATTTAAAACGGCTTCTTGAATGGTTCTAGATCGTTCTAAACACATAACTACTCCTAATACTCTTTTAAATATGCATAATAATTTATAATGCAAATTTATATTATTATCTGAGTATTGCAAACGTCATGCTACTGCGTCTTGACGGTTCATAAAAAGCATGGAAATTAATTGGTAACGAAAATAAACGACTGTTTAGAAACTATTTGCTTAAAATTTATGTTTCCAGCACAAGTATTGTTAGTCTGTATTTTCAGGCATAGATATTTACGAATTAATGCAAAGGTATATAAAAATTCAATCAGTTCAGCAGCTGTTAAATGACTAGCTGGCTAATGAATCGTGTATAAATGAAGTACTCTTATTATCGACTAGCTGAGCCCGCAGTTTGACGCGCGTTTGTGGTTAAGTTATATAGCCTATAGCCTTTCTCGATAAATGGGCTATCTAACACTAAAATAAATCTTTCAAATCGGACCAGTAGTTCCTAAGATTACCGCGTTCAAGCGCTTTATAATATTAGTATAGATTGCTAATATAGCAACTTCTATTAATAAGATCTCGTATCATATCTTAGACAGTAACTCTGAAACATACAAATGCGCATACGCACATTCACACCGGGCACAATTCGGTCAATGGTGACACCGTACCATAGTAAATACCACAGTCCAGCAAAAAGCCGCTTATGTAAGTACTAGACGTTTGAATGGTAATCAGTCCTATTAGCCGTAAGTAGGTAAATGCAAGACGTGAATGGAATAAAGGTTAGACGATTTATCGACAGTCTCAGGTTTCCTTCGGTAACACCGAGTTAGATAGACTTTGTAACACTGCGCTATGGAACACGCGAACTGGTTTCACTGCGTCAGATGGTTTATAATATATTAGTGTCAATATATAAGTGGCTCGATGGCTCATTCGGTAGTGCCACTGCTTCAAGTGCCAAGAATTGTAGATTCGATCCCCACCCAGGACACACATTCGTATGATGAATACTTGTGTTTCGTTCTGTGTCTGGGTGTTAATATTGAATATATAAGTATATATTTGTAATACCACTGTTGATTCTGATATCCGTAACACGAGTGCTTGAGCTACTTACCACGGAGTCAGATCAATGTATGTGATGTAATCTGATATTTATTATTATAAGTGAGATACGGTGATTAAAGTAACCTATTCAGGTTCTGTACGTCGCAAGCCTTGCTTATAATATTCAGTTGGATGGTTGACTACCCAAAATAACTTTATTTAAAAAAATAAACATATTTTAGCGATAGGGTTCAATTTTTTCCTTTCTTGTATGCCATAAATCAGTTTTGAAAACAGTAAAAACAAAAAACATTGATGTCAAAGTCAAAGTCAAAATATTATTTATTTAAATAGGTTTCAATGAAACACTTATATATATAAATAAATAAATATAAACATCAGACTACATTACATCGTATCATGCGCTATGAAACTAGCGCCAATTCGATGTTGTCGATGCATCGATGTTTATCGAGCAACTCGGGTGGGACTAGCATCTCACGGCCCACTCTTCCCGTTCTTTTTTTAGAATTAAATGTAGACTATTATAGTAGGCTATTATTTTTTTAAGAATATCAAATTTAATTACTATGATTGAGATGTGAAATCGTAACTTTTGTATTGATATGAAAGTTAAAATAGATATGATGTATGTTTTAACGCATAACTCTGAACTACATAAAAAAAGATAAAAAAAAATTGTTTGCAATAAATAGCACATCCGACGAGGGTTCATATAGGTTGTATCTGAATATCCCTAATACCGTCTGCTAAGATTAAAAACATGAAATGCTGAAAGTATTCTCTTCTTTCCAGATAAGCCACAATGTTTCAAGGGGGGCTCCTAACGAAGCTGCAAGGCTTCTACAAGTGGTACGTGCTGGGCCTGGTGTCAGTCGGCTACATCTTGGGGGAACTGGGACATTATCTTATTGGTAAGTCAAAACCATTCTTAGACATAGTCATACAAAGCAGCACCCGGTAAAACCTAGGCATCAATCCCTAGACTCCATGATCTTTCTAGACCTTAGGCCGTGCGGTCCGCGTTAGAATTTAAATAGGCGTTAGAAAATTATAGGATCTCCTGATATTTCCTTTTTGATTTATAGATATTTGAGACTTATTATATCAATTCTATACTTTCAAATGACTGTATATAACCCACTGGCTAGTAAAAAAAGAAGGACTCCACCCTGTCATACTATAGCGTGAAGCCACGTTTCTGCATGTGTGAGTGAGATACATATGAATACCTGATTCGAATATCTGTCATTTGGAGCGCTAATTTGTCAATGTGTGATGTAAGTTGCTTGTTAAGTTGGAGCACCTGAGGAGCTTCAACGTCTAGCTAATGGCGCGGAGTCCTTATTTTACTCGTCCGTGATATAACCATAATACTTTTTTCTTGTCCCCTATGAAAAGGTAAGGAAGATCAGCAGTTGCATCAGACGCGATTAATATAGAATTATAATCCGGGAGATTTGGACTAGTACTTTTCTGTATGATAGGCACCAAATATACTTTTTTTTACCATGACGTATGTGCAATGATACTAAAAATATCAGAAATCGAGAAAACGTAACAATCGAAAAAACTCACTTATGTACTTAAATACAATAGAGACAAGTAAAACATGTTTTTAAAAAAGGCTATCAGTTGAGTTTCTTGCGGCACCTTCTCATCAGGCCGTTCACGTCGAGGTGCTGGTAGGGTAAAAAAATGTGACGTGCAAAAAAAATTGTTACAAATCTACTTGCAGAAATAAATCATTTCATTTCATTTAATATTAGTTAAGATGACATCCTACCTCAATCAAGATAGCGAATGAAACACATTCCTCATCAATAACTGCGAACATTACCAAACCTAATTAAATTCGACATTACTTATAACTCACTCATTTACTTAGACACGTTGCGACCTTTAAACTTCGCTAATTAACCGCCAAGGTGTGTTATAATGTGTCTGCTGACGTTGGCAAGTCATCTAAACTTTACAATGAATAGTCGAGAAGTTAGGAATTTTAACAGATTTTCAAGGTCAGACGAGGGCCAGGTCTACCCAGGACCCCGTTGACAAGAAGCTCTTCGTAGAACACAATAAACATATCCATCGGATAGAATGACGGATTCCAGGATACTAGTAATACCTAGAACAAAATATTTTAGGCATCTGAGTAAAGTTATCCTAGGGCCCCGTATATTCGTGGTCCGCCACTGACTCAGACGTACGGCGTAGAGGTACATCCCAGGGGTTTAGTCGGTATACCCCGCCCACTACCACCTTGGGCGGAGCAGGGTCGCCTTATTATCTAGAGGGCCCCGGGAGTCCGACACACCCCGCTGATTCCCCGCGGTCTCAGCGGGTCCAACACACCAACCTGCTGCACCAACAGTGACCGCTTACAATCAGGATCTTGGACCGCTTACTCAGGTCTTGTAGACCTGAGTAACAGGTGCGTGCCGACCTTGCAAAGGGTTGGTCATATCCGGAACTCTCACTCACCGTACGAAACATAACAGATACTATTATTATTTTATCTACTACTGTAAGCTCAGGCTGACTCATAAAAAAATAGTTACAACCTCTTTTTTATCGAGTCTATTGATAAACAGCATTTTTTGCACACAAAAAGAGATATTTTCTAATCGTCTTTTTCTTTTTTTTTTGTCGATTAAAACATTGCATTTTATCACACTTTAGAATCGTCTCTGGTACTGAACCTTGTGCCGCAGAATTGCGTTAATTCAGTAGCCCAGATATTAACTTACTTCTTCAAACTGTATTGTCGCAAAGCGCATCGCACTTCAGATTTAATTGGCGCTTTTAGTTTCACTGCGCTATGGCTCAGATAGCTCATGAGTTAACTCAAAGAGCCGACGCAGTGACCTGCATCTGAGATACAGAGTTGCAGCAACATTTTTGTTGAGTTACCCATACCCAACAGTTGCAACCGACCGCAAGCATTGCACGTTCCTCGTAAATTGTACAAAAATATTTTTATGGCCTGTACTGAATGACACAAGTGAGCTATCGATTTTTTTCTAGGTTAACCGATGCTAAACAGTATTTATTAAACGTCGATTTTTTTTTAGAAAAAAAAAAAATATTTACTTTTGATATCTTTTGATATCTGATATCTCGTTTTGGGATTGTGAAATCCATCTACTGCCACGTCAGTCATATCGAAATACCGAAGTGTCCAATCCATTGGGGCCTTATAATATTGTATATAAGCTGCAAATGTGTATTCACTATAATATCTTTATGATGAAAAGTGCCGTTCAATATATTTAATCCGGAGCAAACGCCATATAACTACACCACTGTTCAATGCATCGATCTTTCAAGCTTTATGGTGACATATTGCCTATTTTGTCAACTTAATTACCAATCTTAATTACATCCTAATCAAGTTGTATTGTGTCCAAAACTTTTGTAACACAAAAAAGTCTTTAAAAAGTCTTCTTCGTTTTATTTTTCTTAAGCTTGCATCGAATTTTTTCGTGAAATACGTCAATTCTTAAGTCACTACGATTAAAAATCTATTTCTGTTGGGTAGTTACTTTAATGATCGGATTGCGTAGCTAACTTTTGCTCGTGACTTTGCTCAAATACGATGATGCCATGCCGGTTTATTACGTAAAAAATTCTGTTTGGATTCGAGAAACACTCAAATGTGTTGCTCATCGGACTTACGATTTGAAAATAAATATTACTTAATAGGTTAGGAGTATCGCTTAAAAGCGAAATGTAAACATTCAAGTCCTCTGGTTTTTTCAAAAGCAAGTAAGTAGGTACGTAGTTTGTTAAAAAATAATGTTTAAAAAATAATGTGCTTTTTGAAAACTGTGTTTCTCGTCTGGTATGTCATCTGAAGGCGACTAATGGGCATATGATTGTGTAGGCGACGAGCTAGCTACTACTTTTTCAAAATTTTCCATAAAACCAAATTTTTTTTTTGGCTAAATCTGGTTTAAGAACTCATTGCTGCTTGGATTCCTCTGCCTACCCCTTTGGGAATTGCAGGCGTAATGTTATTTATGTAAACGTGAGGGAAATTTCCAATAAACCTGCATGTCAAATAGCTATAATTGTGAACCTGGTCTTAATCAGGCCATATTGCTACAATGTAATAACCAAATTCGCTAAATCTGGGATCATTGACTAAATAGACAGGAATTATGAATGTTGAAGAGGCGAGAGAGGTGTGTAAGGATCGTGCCATATGGCGTTCGGTTATCTCTGCCTACCCCGCTAGGGAAGTGGCGTGAAGTTTAGTTAGTTAGTTAGACCTTGTCTAAGACCGAGACCAAACAATAGAAAGATGATGCCGGATTTAGAAAAGATTTCAAATTATTTATTACATAAACACTACTTCTAAAAAAGGCTGCTCAGTTTTGACGCATAGTAGATACGTTTTTTTTATTGAAGAAGTATTTTTAGCCCGTGGGTTATTTGTAGTTACAAAAATAAGAATTATTAGTCAGCTATAAAAACTACCATGATTCAAAAACTGACTGGTTCCCCTATCTTAGGGTTACGAAGCTCAGATCGGCAGTCGCTTCAATGTAATTACCAGACTCGCTAAATCCTGGATCATGGTCTAAGCGGACCCCGTCTAAACACGGGACATAACGCTAGGAAGATGATGATAGTCAGCTATAAAAACTATGAGCCGCCAGTGTGCCAGAAGCGACTAGTCTGTAACATTTCATTTAATTTCTCAATCATAATAATGAATGTAAGTGTCGGCGTTCGGCAGTGACTACCTCGGAAGTCGCATTTGCTTTTTTTTTATTTGTTTTGTAAGTTACCTCTGATTTATTTAGCCACGAAATATTTGAATTCTTACGATAATGTACCATTGATAATAATAATTATTAAAAAAATAACAACATACAGTACTATTCCGATCCATCCTTTTTTTTCAGGAGGCAGCATTTTCTTCCTTCTGTAAAATTTTGTTAAAAGCATTTACGAAGTTTTCACTGCCGAACGATGGTGTATATATAGTTACCTATTTATATATGTATAACAATAAGTAGGATATTAAAGTGTATTATACTTATTCCTTAACATAATTTAGTAATGTTTTTAGACATCCGAACATTATTTAGGTATTTAACTTTTTTTATATGTTCATTGACATCTGAAAAATAGTAGTCGAATCTGTATATTGAATCTACATTAATATACAAAGCTGTAGAGTTTGTTTGGTTGAACGTGCTAATCTCAGGAACTATTAGTCCGAATAAAAAAAAATGTGTTGTATAACTAATTTATTGAAGGCTATAATAATAGGCTACATAAGATTAACCATAAACGCGGGTGAAACCGCAGACAAAGCTTGTTTCTTAAATTTAGATAGGCCTAAAAAATATACGAAAATTATTAGACATGTCTATAAGTTTTAACTAAAGGCCACGTCTTACATAATTACAATATTCATTGCAAAAATATTACATAGTTTAACTTCCTCATAGCTAAAGGACTACCACAGCGAATATATTAACACCACGCAATATACAGGTTGAAGAATAATTCCTTCCTTAGCGTTTTATTTCATTGTTTGCGGCAAATTTTATGATAACATTTATTCAAGTTAGATACATTGTGCTGTGATAAATAGATTCTAACTAACATATTAAAGGAGCGACAATAAGTAATAAATCATAATAATTATTTGCGAATGTAACTAAAAACTCGTTTAGAAGTACACTTGAAACCTTGAGATTGCTTGTCAAGGACTTATAATTAGAGGCGTATGAAGGCTTATTAAGATTCGTCGGACCCCTCAATTATATTTAATGTAGATAGGTATCTACAGTGTATATATTTTAACACTTTTTATCTACGCTATTGTTATATTGAGAAAATATTTGATGGTTTGTTTGTCTGTATTGAATTGAATTCATTTAATGAAAGCGTGTTGTTAGGATCACAGTTCAAACCTAACCTAATTGTCTGGTAGCATCTCGTTTCTGGTAGCAATTTGATTTTCAGGGAAGGCGCAATATATATGTCGCAGACAATTGGTTCTGTTGGTCCGCTCTGTTTAAAGGGCTATGTTACAATCAGCTAACTAGTTGGACCTTGAGTGACGCTTGTTCAATCAACGTTCGGCCTAGTCATTCAATTAAATGTCGTCATTTAATGAACGCGCTAGTCATTCAATCAAATAGCTGATTAAACCAGATGACTGCGACACATATAACATTCATTTTGTGACAGACGATGTTACTATATTCCCATTATAATATTAGAAACACGGACTAGTAAAAAAAGAAGGACTCCGCGCTACTTACTAGACATTGAAGCTCCTCAGGTGCTCCAAATGACAGATATCCGATATATGGTATCCATAAGTATCTTACGCACACGTGCATAAACGTGGCCTCACGCTATAGTATGATAGCGTGGAGTCCTTCTTTATTTACTAGTCCGTGACTAAAAGAATAATTTTCGCATCACTCATCATTAGTAAAACTAAGACTTGCGGTACCTAACAAAGAGAATAGGTGACAGTTGACTTTTTAAAAATTATTGTTTATGCGTTGCCGTTGAAGGTGTAAGAATTATAATGTACAGGTTTAACATAATATTTTTTTGTTGTTGTTTAAATGTTGTTGTACTATAATGTAGATAAAATACTCAGTGAATTATTAAAATATGACCATGATATTTATTGCAATATTATGACCGACTGCAGAGCCATTTTAGCCGACTTCAAAGGAGAAGGTTTACAACCTCGCAATTACTTTAAGGGCTAATTTATAACAGTCAAATGGAACGTACCTGTTTATAAATTACTTTCCAGTATGTTGAAAATGTCAATGCCTAAATAGGTAAATTTACAAAACCGTAAGTAAAACAACGAATGTGGAATGAAAACTATATGGGTGACTTTTTACTGAATAACTGACTTTAAATCGGTCAGAAAAAATATTTATTTTTTCCTATTATAACACTGAACGTATTTTCCTTAAAATAGATATATACATAAAAATAAATTGTCCCATGTTGGTCTGGGACTTGGCTCATGTTGATCTGCGACAAAAAAACAATGTGCCAACTGTGTTTCTTGCCTAGCATGTCGTAAAAGACGACTAATGGTGTACGGGCTTTTAGATATGTGACTGAGTAGGCGACGAGCTAGCCACTTGTCACTTTTTCACAGCTTTCCATCTAACCCAGCCCACTGTCCCATGTTGGTCTGGGGCTTAAAGAGAATATGCCAACTGTGGTTCTTGCCTAGCATATCGTAAAAGGCGACTAATGGTATATCGGGTTTTGGGTGTGTGATTGTGTAGGCGACAGGTTAGCCGCTTGTCACTGCTTTTTTACAATTTTCCACCTAACCCAGCCCGCCTTTATTTTGAGCTGAATCTTGTTGAAGGGGCATGCTGCCCCTTTGACTCTGCCTACCCCTTAGGGATAATGGGCGTGATGTTATGTGTATAATTTCTTTTACAAAATGACGTTGGTACTTTAAAATATAATATGCGGATATATTATTTAAAAGACGTCATTAACTGTGAAAGATATCAGGGTCAAATCGACGAAAAATAAGTGGCGTAGTTTTTTGTGACGTAAGTGTATTCGATCTGCGACCATACCCTTTCAGTCAAAAACAAAATGTATTTGATGGTAACACCGAAACACGTCGGCCTTAAAAGGAAAAGTTAAAGAGTCTTTAATATAAACTGGTAAACTTTTATTCTTACTTTGCATTGGTGAAAAGTGTAAAAAAATTGGTAATATGTAATAGTTTTTGCAATTAACATATAAGAGCGTAAAGTCTACATAACCAGACTTGAACCTTTTATGTTTAACAACAGTTAATATATGTATTATATACTACGAGTAATATTATTATAAAGAGGAAAGATTTGATTGTTTGTTCGTTTGTATTGAATAGGCTCCGAAACTACTGGACCGATTTGCAAAATTCTTTCACCAATATAAAGCTACATTATCAGCAAGTAACATAGGCTATATTTTATCCCCGTATTCCTATGGGAACGGGAACTACATGGGTGAAACCACGGGGCGCTGTTATTATTTAAAAAGAAAACAATTATTTTATTGTTTTCCATAATTTATGTACTTTAAACGTACATCCTACTAATATTATAAACGCGAAAGTTTGTAAGAATGTATGGATGTTTGTTACGCTTTCACGCAAAAACTACTGAATGGTTTTTAATGAAACTTTACAATAATATAGTTTTTACACACCCGAATAACATATAGGCTATGTTTTATCAATGTACCACGCGAGCAAAGCCGCGGGCCGGAGCTAGTATTTAATAGTTTATTTTCTTTACACGGCTGTGCTTGTTGTGGTTAACCACAAAAAATGTCAGAACATATACCCAAGGAATAACTTTATTATGAAAAGAAAGAAAGAAAGAAAAAAAGAATTTATTTGTCACCACAGTAAAATTATTAAAAAAAATCATTATCAAAATAAACTTATTTATCAAATATGGCAGAATGGCAGTACCGAAATCTCGGCTCACAGCATATTGCGTATGTGAGCATGATTGTGTGTTACATAACAATTAGTAATAAGCGCTCGCTCATAATGAAAATAGCAATACAGCCGGTTTGCAATACGTTTTTGCACAGTTCGCATCTGCTCGGGTCGTTCAAAGTCAGGGCCGCAGTGCAAAAAGCGCTGATTCGCCATGCTCAAGTTGAATTCACTTGATTGATGCTTCATGAGCAGTCAATGTCAAAGTCCAACTCAAGGTCAAAGTCAACATTTTCTTTAATATCTTCTACCGCATTCACTTGAATTTAGGTTGTCGCAGAAAGTAGATATTTTAGTTATTTTATTTTGTGTCTTCGCTCGCGTTAAATACGGGTTATTATAGAATCTGTATCGCAGATCCTTCTGGATCACTTGTGAGTTTAAAATTTCAATGAGAATTTAGGTTGATTTCTGCCAATACTGAGATAGTATATTAAGGTCTTTTTATTTCATGGATTCCACGGAGACCGCTCTTGTTACTATAAGAGCGGTCTCCGTGGAATTCAAGTTAAGTCGTCATTAGGTCAAGAAAATGTCTATTCTACGCATTATGTATATGTTTCTTAAAATTTAATCATTTTAGGTTATTTATTTATATATTATTCTGTTGAAAATAATAAAAATTAAAATAAAAAAGAAGAAAATTTTTATTTTAAATGATATTTTAATTTTTTTTCTAATTCGTTCCCAGGCACAACATCGAAGGTGTCAGCCGAAGACCTCCACTACGGAGACAAGTCCTGCATGCTGAACGTTACGCACCTGTCTCTCAGTCAGCTGCCCGTCATCTGTGAAGACGTCAACTCTACCGAAATGTAAGTCTCTCCTCATATAGAGACAGTTGAAGAACCATGTTTACAACTGCTCAAAAATCAAATAATGCATATTACCACGCCCGTAATCCCCGAAGGAGTAGGCAGAGTCAAAGGGGCAGTTAGCCCCTTTAATCACATTCAGCCAAAAAACTGGACTGGATTAGATGGAAAACTGTGTAAAAGCAGTAACAAGTGGCTAGCTCGTCGCCCATACAATCACACACCCAAAACCCGATATACCATTAAAACCAGAAACAACAGTGGTATTACAAATATACTTAAATATTGGATATTAACACCTAGACTCGGAACAAACACAAGTATTCATCACACAAATGTGGGTGGGAAACGAACCCACAACTCCTTGGCGCATGGGGCAGGGTCACTACCAAATGCGCCATCGAGTCAGTAAAATGTGTACAGAGCGATTTAGCTCAATAAACAGATAGACGAAAGTCGAAATATTTATCACAAGTCAAAATTATAGTTATTGTACACTTACTTCACTACAACTTTCCGTGATGAAAGTATATAATTGACAAAATTGAATAGACTTAATAATGTTAACATTACCATCTTTAAGACATCCATCGTAAAATAAGGCTTTGAAAGACACCAGTCCAATTAAGGTGCATGATAAATTTTAATTGCAGTATTTTTCGCAAACATAATTTTTTATAATTGGTTAAGTAACCAGTTTAAACAATACTAACCAATTATAAGTGCTGATACTGATCAAAATACTTGAATTTAATATTATAAAATGAAAAATATCAATTAAACCATAACATTGCATTTATCTTTTTTAATAATGTAGAGAGCGGTGGTAGCTCAATGGTAAGGCACCGGCACTCATCCTAACCGATGAGTGCCGGTTCAAACCTGGGCACGTACCTCTAGATTTGTCAAATCTATATAACCATGATCCTACAATTGTCTGGTTCCCCTATCTTAGGGTTACGAAGGTCAGATCGACAGTCGCTTCAATGTAATTACCAGACTCGCTAAATCCTGGATCATTGTCTAAGCGGACCCCGTCTAAGCACGGGACATAACGCTAGGAAAATGATGAATAATGTAGAATAAAAATAGTTTCATGGCATGAAACAGAAACAAAGAAAATTAGTAGGTAACTCTACAGATAATTGCTGAGAAGAGTGATCATAAGTCACAATTAAAATTGGTATATGATTGTGTAGGCGACAAGCTAGCCACTTGACACTACTTCTTCACATTTTTCCAATCAGTTCAGTGTTTATTTTTGGCTAAATGTGGCTAAGGAGGCGCTACCCCGTTGACTCTGCCTACCTCTTAGGAGAATACGGGCGTAATTACATGTATGTATGTAAATAAGTACGCAAAAAGTTTATACCTTAAAACAACCTAGGCTGCTGTTTATCCTAGAGATATGTAGGCATGACACAGATTGAATTTAACGTAATTGGATTCACTTGGCTAGATTGATCACCGATCTAAAATTAATTGCATACCAAAATATACCCACTCATAAATATTGGTAATTAACAGCGCCATGTTAAAAAAAATATAAGACACCCATTAGATACACACATTAGCTGAAGAAACAGGTTGTCTACGGTAATTTATGTATACTTAAATTGATTCAACAGACCAAATTCGTAATAGCCTATTTATGCAACAGATTTAATTGAAATAATGAATTTTAATTGCGTATTGTCAAGTGTTGACAACTGTAATAAATTTTAACGCAATCAAAAGCAGGAAGAATAGATAAGATGGATTTTTTTAATTAAAAAAAACGGTAGATATATCTGATCAACAACTTGTTTATATAGAGGCCAAATTGTTTTAAATGCTTAATTACTGAGATAGGTACCTATGTTAAAAAAAAAAATTTATATAAAAAGCATAGACAATTTAGATTTAATGAGCATCTGGCCGTATCTACGTACAACTTCATTTTAGAATGCGACTAAGTTTTGTCTAAATTATTTTCATTTCAACATAGCACCGCCCCGCGGTTTCGCACGCGTAGTTCTGGTTCCCGAAGGAACAAAGGAATAAAATAGGTACGTCCTTTGTTACTCGCTCATAAAGTCCCTTGCCGTTGATTAAATAATTTTTCAAATTGGTCTATTACTTTTGAAGCCAATTATACTATTAGTGTAGAAGTGTAGATAATAATTTACTTATCTTTCTCACTCTTAAATATTAGACAATAAATGCATACAATCAGATTTAATTTCAGACGAAGATTGTGCTAAATGCTAACACAATAGCCAAATCATTAATCACGATGTATTCTGATGACGCGATAATTGATTTCTACGAAAAAACCTCCGGAACATATCCTATGACATTGATTTGTTGTTGTTTAACCAAAGATAAAGTGTTTATCAGAAGTTAAACTACGTTTAACAGAATATAAACTATATTCAACAATAGAAAAATACGTTTAACCAAAATAAATATAAAATAAATTATCCGGACTGACACACCAATTCTCTAGATCCAAACTAGGCTATAAGCTTGTCCTATGGATACTAGGTGAACGGATAGACATACTTAAATACGTTTATAAGCATCCATGACTCGAGTACAAATGTCCATGTTCATCACACGAAACATTTGCCCCTAGCGGGATTCGAACCCGCGACCCTCGTTTTCGTGGCCAGGGTCTCTGATCACTCGGCCAACGGGCCTGTCATCAACTAAAGGAAAACTCTTCAATCCAAAATAAGGTGTAGTTAAATTTAACGAAAAAGAAATTTAATGTGTTAAACTCCTGTTCATTCCTATTACTTGATGTCATTAGTCTTCTAAATGTTATTTACACAAACAGAACAAACACGTTATCTAATAGATAAGCTATGATTAACAAATCTTCCAGAACAATAAAAACACTTTGACACATCAATAAGTTTTCCTCTGAAGTTACAGCCGGTGCGAACAAAGCATTTAATGAAAACGAACCAATTAGCTATGATTCAACGTCTGCGCAGATATGATCCTAATCACTCTCGGTGTTATTGCTACAATTGCCACTGATGTAACTGTTTTATGGGCTCGTTAAGACAATGAGACTTGTTTACAAACTGGTAATTAAACAAGAGTGCTTGAGAATAAGCGCTTAGAGAGTCGTGGCCCACGAGTCATAGCCATGTCCTCTATTAACGTCACATTTAGCCACGAGTCGTGGCTTAAGAAGCTCATTGCACGTTGGATTCTGGCTACCCCTTTCGGGAATTGCTGACGTGATAGCTGCGTAGCGCTACATCCTGATCAGAAGGGTTCCCATAGCACCATGATTCTAAATTTGGCAACATTGACTAATTACAACGAAACAGCCGTACATCCAACCTTTGTAAACGCAGGCGAATCTCAAAAATTGTATTACGGTTAAGTGTGAGCAGGTTTCGTCTCGATGTTTTTCTTCACCGCCAAGCTAGTTGCATAATAGACTTGAATAATCCAAAACCATTGAGCTATAAATGCTCCTCAGTCAGAGATTTTCCTACATACATACATACATAACATTACGCCCATAATCCCCGAAGGGGTAGGCAGAGTAGGCAGAGAATCAAAGGGGCAGCATGCCCCTTTAACCACATTCAGCCAAAAATAAAGTCGGGTTGGGTTAGATGGAAAATTGGGAAAAAGCAGTGACAAGCGGCTAACCTGTCGCCTACACAATCAGACACCCAAATCCCGATATACCATTAGTCGCCTTTTACGACATGCTAGGCAAGAACCACAGTTGGCATATTATTTTTAAGACCCAGATCAACATGAAACAGTTGGCTGGGTCGGATGAAAAGCTGTGAAAAAGGAGTGACAAGTGGCTAGCTCGTCGCTTACTCAGTCACACACCCAAATCCCGATATACCATTAGTCGCCTTTTACGACATCCTAGGAAAGAACCACAGTTGGCACATTCTTTTTTTTTGTCACAGATCAAAATGGGCCAAGTCCCAGATCAACATGGGACAGATTTTCCTCAATTATAGATTTACGCGACACTAATGATGGTGCGCAACAATGCACTCAAAACCAAAGACATGGGCTAACTAAATTTCTCAGAGACTAACTAAAGTTCGTAGGTAAACTAAAAAAAATATCAAATATTCTCATCTTAAACACGCTCTATTATTTGCTAATTAAAAAAATGCCAAAGTACCTGTTAAAACCTGCATAATTGCCTCATTTCACGACTGAACGATCTAGATAAAGATTGATAACAAAGACCAATTGAGTATTAATCCGTAGAAAATTACAAGCGCTCAATAGGTAATTTGTAGTTTAGTCATAGTGTGACTTGGCAGGATTCGACCTCGCTAGCTACCAAGGTCAGTTGAAGGTCGGAAGGTCGTCTGAACTCGATCAACAGTATCTACCACGCAGTGGCGTAGTGTAACGGGTGCAAGGGGGGCGGTACGCCCCCGGCTGGCAGAATTTGAAATAACTGTTTAACTTTTATAGATTTATATAGAAAATCGGTTCTAGGCTACAATGTGTGGGGGCGGGGGAAAGCCTTGTATGACACCCCCCCCCCCCCCCCTCTCGGGGCGGAAAAAATGACACAGAAACCCACGCTAAGCCAATGCTATCATCACGATACCTAGTAAAATTGTGGTAACATACAGTTGGAAAGGAAACAAAGGACAAAGGGCCTCACATCTCTTGGTTGAATCTTGAGATGCCTGAAGTTTTACAATCTAATCATGAAGTGGTTTATACCACCAACTTGCAGGTGAGGGTAATCATCATGAAAAAATATGCACATTCAAATAATTATGTCTATGCTTGTGCAATACAGTTTGTCTAGTTCCCCTATATAGGGATTAGGAGATTAGGAATCAGGAGGATGTCATTTCAAAGACTGAAACAAGAATGGTGAGCAAACCGATAATTAGAATAGAAACGAACGCTAGGAATATAATTAATAGGTACTTATCCCGTACCTAATAATGTTTGGGACAGTTACAACACTGACCTACAGTTTATTAAGAGATTTTTATCCGAATTTTCGGTTTCACTGCCGTGACTAGCGAATAGGTATGCTAAGTTAGTCACCAACCACATTATTAAGTAATCTTTAGAGACAAACAAAAAGGCAGAGAAAAAATCATCGCGTGTCTACGGCATTAACAGGTCGGTAATGAGTGGTAAGGTGATTATCGTCTTGAATTTTATTAGTTACTAGCTGTGCCAGCGGTGTCACCCGCGTTTATGGTTAATATTATAAAGACTATTTCCGTCATACATGATTTCTATGTAACTTTAACCATTTAAGCTGCACACGCGACTGAAGCTTAAAAAATGGAGTAACTTCTCCCGTTTTCCCAACATTTCCCTTCACTCCTCTGCTCCTATTGATTGTAGCGTGATGAAAAGTATACTATAACCTGCCCAGGAGTATGAAGAATAATTGTACCAAGTTTCGTTAAAATCCGTCGAGTTTTTGTTTCTATAAGGAACATACAGACAGACAAAAATTTTACTGATTGCATTTTTGGCATCGGTATCGATCACTAATCACCCCCTGACAGTTATTTTGAAAATATATTTCATGTACAGAATTGACCTCTCTACAGATTTATTATAAGTATAGATTAACATCAGCGCCGTTTTCTTACCTATTTATGTGTTGAGTCCAGGATTGACCGCAAATACTGTAAAAAAATACATAATTGTATTAATTAGTCTGGGAATAATGGAGTAACATATGATAAATATTATCACGCAATCGCAACCCGCAATTCTAAAAGTGGTAGGCAACATCAAAGGATCAACTAGTTACCTTAACCATATTCCGCTAAAGAAATAAAACCGGGCTGGGTTAGATGGAAAACTGTGAAAAAGTAGTGACAAGTGGCTAGCTCATCCCCTACACAATCACACACCCAAAACTCGACACCATTAGTCGCTTTTTACGACATGCATGGCAAGGAACACAGTTGGCACATTATTTTTAAGTCTCAGATCAACATGGGATGAACATGGGCATAATGGAGTAAATAGGTATTTATCTTATATATCACTTTTAGCTAAAATCCCGACGATTTAATTTTAACCACTGTGTTAACGTAATTTAATAATATCTAAATATCAAATAAATCTATGTGAAACTTAGTGGCGACCCCAAAAATGATAGAATGTAATGAATTCGTGTGACGTTAGCGTAGTTATAGATATTCTCTAATTTTATTATCGAGATATAAATATTAACGAATAATATTCGAAGTCAAGTGACAAAAAATATCGGAATCCTTTAAGTACCTTTAATACCGAACCAACACACTCAAACTAATTATCTATTCGTAAAAACTTATGCCTTATTCACTAACTATACAGAATGCTTAATAAAAAAAGAAGACTAAAGGTACCTATTATCGAATAATAACAATGATTAAAATGTCACTTAAAAAAAAACAGTACTGTCGACTTTGAACTCAAAATACTATTTCAACTGACTTAATAAAAAGAGGAGGTTTTCAATTTGTCGGAATCTTTTTTTTTATGTAGGTAAGTTTGTTCCTTAGTCCGACATCCTCATCACGATGCATACACCCACCAGGACACACTGTAGGTAAATTAAACTTTTTACAGACATCAAACTGGAATTGAATCAGCTACAAAAAGCTGTCACGGAATAAATCTAGAATAAAAAGGTTGATACCTAATTTCATATTCAACTTATAGCTGACATGCGGAAGTGGAGAAATAACACTGGCTTTGCACAATAGCTGGACAGCTAGCTAGATAGACAAGCTTTGTTGCAACTTAGTGCTACAAGTATAATGTTGAGTTTTTGAGCCGAACATTACTAATGAAAACGGGACTTTAAGATCACCTTGTTTTCGCACTATTTAGGAGTCCATTCGATTTCTTATTCATACATTTATTTCTCATTAAATTTTAACTGATAATTTAAATTTGTTTCTATTAATATTTTGATTTGAAATCTGTAAAAAACATCGAGCATGTTGGTCTGGAATTTTAAAATAATGTGCCAAATGTGTTCCTTGCCTAGCATGTCGTACAATGTGAATAATAATATAATAAGTTTGTGATGATGTAGGCAACTAATAAGCCATTACTTTTTGACAATTTCCCATCTAGCCCAACTCGATTTTACATACATACATACATAACATTACGCCCATAATCCCCGAAGGGGTAGGCAGAGTCTTTGCCTGCCACATTCAACCAAAAATAAAGCCGTGCTGGGTTAGATTGAAAATTGTAAAAAAGCAGTGACAAGCGGCTAACCCGTCGCCTACACAATCACACACCCAAAACCCGATATACCATTAGTCGCCTTTTACGACATGCTAGGCAAGAACCACAGTTGGCACATTCTTTTTAAGTCCCAGACCAACATGGAACAGAACTCGATTTTATTTATGGCTAAATGTGGTTTTAAGGGCTTGCTGGTCCTTAGACTCTGCCAAGTCCTGCGTGGATGACAGGTCAGATGATATGTATTCGTACGTAAAATATGTATGTGTAACAAAATTCGCTGCTTTAATATATTTGAAGCCACTAGATTACTTACAATAGATACACAAATAACCTTCCATTATAATCAAAATATGTGAGAACTCCATGATCTAAGAATTATGAACAAAGTATCATATGCCGGAGCTGAACTAAGAGGTATCACATAAACTAACAGCACTCTCTTTCCAGATGCGAGTCCCTCATGCTGAACGGCACCCGGTACTGCGAGTGGGGCTACAACGGGTTGGGCATCGACTACCAGGTGCTGGCAGGACCAGCCTTCATGGCCGTCTTCACTGTGGTCGGCGTCGTCCTCGGCGTGGTGGCTGACAAGTGAGTTAAACTTGTATTATTTTTTTTTTGAATACAGCTGGTCATTACTGGTTAATGGTAAATAACCACAAGATCAACGGTCGCCGGCAGCAATCCCAATAGGGGGCAAATGTTTCGTGTGATGAATGATGATGAACATGGACAGGACAGTAGTCCTCGATTCAAGTATGTTTTTGAACGTTATGAATATATTTATACGTTACTTAGTATATATAGAACAAGTATACATGCTTATTTTGGATCTAAGCCATTGGCGTGCAAGTCTGGATAATTAATTTATAGATATTATAAAATATGAAAAGGATCATGAATGTTAAAGAAGCATGTGAGGTGTGTAAGGATCGTGCCATATGGCGTTCTGTTCTCTCTGCCTACCCCGCTAGGGAAGCGTGAAGTTTAATTATTTATATTTTATTATTTTTATGTGGTTAAAGGGGCCTGCTGTCCCTTTGACTCTGCCTACCCCTTCGGGGATTATGGGCGTGATGTTATGTATGTATGTATATATATTATTCATCTCTAAATTTATCTAAGTAGTTGATAATCTAGCTGTTCTCTAAACTGAGTTTACATTCATCAGTATTCATACAAATTATATTATAATGTCTAATAAAGCTTAGTGTAATTTAATTAAAGCACTAAGAGAATTAATCAAACTATTTATTTCGCTTGTCTTATTGGGTAGCGAACTATAAAACTTTATTACCACTTTTAGTGTCTCTTAATTGATAGCTGACTAATATATTAGATACTGCCTCGTTGGTCTAGTGGTAGCATGCGCCGCCTAAGAACCAAGAGGTTCCAGATTCAAATCCCGGGTCGTACCAAAAATTGTAGCTAGGGTATTTTAATATTAATCACCCCCGTGCCACGTTAAGTTGATCCTGCACCTGACCTCTCTCCGGTCATGTCCCTTTGCCGTCACGCACTATGGGAGTGAAGGAACAGAGAGTGCACCTGTGTTTGCGCACACACTTGCGCACTATAATATCTCCTGCGCAGTTGGCTAATCCTCGTTGAGATTGGCCGCAGTGACCGATATCTGTTAGGAGGACATTATAATATAAAATAGAACTGTAAACTAATCCGTTAAATATTTTTCACAGATACAACAGATCAAAAGTACTCTCAATATGCACTCTGGTCTTCGTCATTGCCATCCTCCTCATGGGAACCGTGAAGGAGTATTGGCATCTAGTCGTACTGAGAATGATAATGGCTGCAGGAGAATCCGGCTGCAATCCTCTAGCGACTGGTATTTTGACGGATCTGTTCCCTGAACACCAAAGGGCATTAGTGCTGTCCATCTTCAACTGGGGCATTTATGGAGGATACGGTATCGCTTTTCCTGTGGGAAGGTATATACCTGATCTCAACGCGTGGGGACTTGTGAGTATCATTGCTATTAGTTTTAAGATATCAGATGACCTTTTATGCTACACGATTTGGGTTATTGAAGTAAAGCAGTCGTTAAATGAAAGCAAGTCAAATAGAAACATGAATGGTTTTAAACCTGACATTAAGAAAGAATAAGTTACAAAATAAATCAAGTTAATTTGTTTGTCATATCTCTAGAACAGGGATGATGACTGAATTAAAAAATAATAATTATATTTATTAAGATAATACAAAAATACTAGACACATATTTTTCGCTTTATCAAATTACCAAAAAATCACAAAGATAAAGAGCAATAAGGTTTTGGAGTGAGGGCTTACGACGTCACTTTTTAGTAAAAATTCTACGAATGTGTGACGTCACGCGAAAATTGAACGCATTGTATCTTCGTCAATATATTTTAAATTCTTACTGACGGACTGAATTTTTTTTTAAGTCACCTTGCCTATTCCATTTTTCCATAAAAATAATAGGGAGTAGTATTCAACTATGTATTTATTGAGTCTATTAAAGATAAAAATGGTTAAATATTTATTTTTGGTAACAAAGTTTTTAAGAGACAAATTTTCGGGAAAAGAAACTTCTATTACAATACTTTCTTGTTTTAATGTTTTAGTTTAGTATAGATATTCAGTAGAGGCAATTACATTTAGTAAATACGGAACAATGTGACAGGCACATGGTTGAAAATTTACTGTTTTTCAGAGCTGGCGATTATGCTACTACGGAGCTGGTGTCGTCGGTCTGATCATTTCTCTACTCACCTTCCTCACCCTCAAGGAGCCAGAAAGAACCACCATCGGAGAAGAAGGTACGTTCGAAGAATCAGCATTTTGTCCAGTTAATAGTGGCCCAATTTGACAGTGATTGAGGATGACGCAATTCTAATTGTAATGTTAAAAAGGACTGCCATCCGCAGATCCGCAACTCAGATTTGAACCCACATCTATGATACCACAGCATTCGCGCGTTAAGGCATACCAGGTTTGAGATACGACACCTCTAATACATAACTCTAAATGATGTCGTTACTACACCAATATTACGTCAGCAATCTTTTAGAGCCCAATGTGTTCTTGGCTAAGTATGTAAAACTATTGAGAATATAATAAATATCCTTGAGCTAATCCCATATTCTAGACCATGTCAGGATTGTGATACATCCATATTAGTGTTGCCGCTTGATAGGCCAATATCGATTAGTCTATCGATTGACTTTGACTTTGACTTTGATAGTCTATTCGTAATTGAAGAGCAATACTATCGATAGTTCATTGGTTGGCAGCAATCGAAACTATACTATCGATATTATTGTTATTTACCGATAGTATTGCACTAACAGAGACATCGATACTATTGATACAATCGATTGTCCTATCGATCGTATAAATGGTTTGGCTGTTAAACTATCGATTTTTCGGCAACATTATCCATATGCTAAAGTAAAGTACGCTTCTGTATCTTACAAATTGCGTAAGCTGTTAAAAACGGATTGCAAATAATGTTGTTTCCTTTCGCTTGTCCGCTATAGTATTAAAATAGGACTTCTAAAGCGACGTCTGTCCAATCACAATCTCGATGCTTACGTAGACCCTGTGATATTTTGCTAACAGATGCCAATTTCGGTAATTTTCCTTCACTACGTTTAGACATAAACCCTCTTGAGTGGTTGATGTTCAGTTTATACTCATGTAACTAATAACAATGATATTATTATTATATTATTATATGTTTACAAAGACTGGCCCGTTGGCCAAATGGTCAGAGACCCTGGCCAGCCAAGGATCGCGGGAACAAATCCCGCTGGTGGCAAATGTTTCGTGTGATGAACATGGACATTTGTACTCGAGTCTGGATGTTTATAAACGTATTGAAGTATGTCTATCTGTTCACCTAATATCCATAGTACAAGCATAAGCTTAGATTGGAACTAGGGAATTGGTGTCAGTCTGAAAAATTTAAATATGTTTTATTTATTTATATCGTGGACTATACCTAAGTATAGAGTATACTTGCACAATGCAATTGCCAATGTACTATAGTTTGCTTAAGCAATGCCTTTTCTCCTTTATATGTAATTTAATTCCATAGTTCCACTCTAGCTTTTATGAGGAAGGATTACCGAACACTGCACCTTCTTTACCATAATTATTTATCTACCATGGTTACAGCTACAGAATCTGCTATTCACCCATTAAATGCTCTAACTGCAAGCCTATACAAAAGGCGTTTGCATAATCCGATGCTGCTATTCAGTCAACAAATCCTCCGTCCGCTTATCGTGACAAACCTATCTCTTTCAAGTCAAATTCAATTCAAATTCAAAATATCTTTATTTATATGGGCTTCAAGAAAGCACTTATAAATAGTCAATATACATAAAAAAAAGGATAATAAATAACTACCACCGGTTCGGAAGGTAGACTCTATCGAGAAGAGTCCGGCAAGAAACTCGATAGTTACTCTTTTAAATGCCAAATTTTACAAATTTGTAAACTTAATTAATCTATACTTAGACTAGATATCACTGCAGATGAGCACTTCATTATGAAGTTAACCATAAATCCTTGTCATTAAGGTAATCTTGTAATAACCCTTACTCATTAAAAAAGATTTAATGCATAATTTTAACTTATGTAGGGGTAATGTTATAATACTTTGTGGTAGTTTATTAGGCATTTTAATACTTAGACCATTAAATGAATTACGACTCTTTTGGAGTCTATGAATAGGAACAGCAAGTTTGTCCCTCATGGCTCTTTTAATTGAGGTGAAATCCACCACAACACTATGTCTGACTAGTTTTTTGTCATACAGGTGCTGGCCATGCGAAAGCCGGAGACGCCGCCCTGGAGGCAGGCAAGAAGATGCCGCAAGTGACCATCTGGCACGTCATCGCCCAGCCCAGGATCCTGTTGCTCTGCATCGCTGCTTCCATCAGACATTGCGGTGAGTTCGCCTTCTAAACCAAGGATGTCTCAATCTTGGAAAACGATGCGGCATTGCGAGTTTTTTTGGAATAGTTTGCGATGTTATTATCCACAACACAGTGAATTGCGGGGAGGGAGGTAAGTAAGCTTCAACTATGAATGGAATGTAAATACTTAATACTGACTATACGCTATAATATAATATTGGATAATACTGGACTTTACGCCATAAAAAACGGACAATAATTTCAAGTTTAAGAACATACGAGAAAGAGTTTAATTTTACGAGTAGGTAGGTAGGTATAGCAGAATGATATATCGTACACAACTAACTGTATCTAAAATTACGTACTTACATACATGCCTTGCCCATGTTTATATGCATATGAATTTGTCCATACAATAATTTATGTGGGCGCATGTCTTTAATCAAATTCAAATACACTTTATCTTATGTAAAAAACAAACTGAGTGTTTGACTTTAACCTTCAAAAGCGAAAACCTGTCGGCAACCAAAAAAGGGCCAGAAAAAAAAGAGGTGGGCCAAGTACCTATTCACCTGTAGACTTCGTTAAGGGCCATTTAATGTCCAATTATTTATTAGTAGACTCTATAGTAATTATTTATTAGTAGACTCTATAATAATATATCACCACGATGATCAGGGATTTAAAAAGAATGTACAAACTGGTTTCCTTACCTTGCATGTTGTAAGGCGTATAATGATGGATTGTATTTCTGATAGTACCTAAATATAAGCGACAAGCCAGCCACTTGTCAGTACTTGTTAACAAATTTCCATCTAAAGCAACGCAGTTTTTATTTTTGGCTATAAGCCCATTAAACTTGACTGGCTCGATGGCGCATTCGGTAGTGACCCTGCCCCATGCGCCAAGAGTTGTAAGTTCGATCCCCACCCAGGATAAACATTCGTGTGATGAATACTTGTGTTTGTTCTGTGACTGGATGTTAATATCCAATATTTATGTATATATTTGTATAATACCACTGTTGATTCTGATATCCGTAACATAAGTGCATGAGCTTTACCTCGGAGTCAGGTCAATGTATGTGATGTCGTCAGATATTTATTTATTTATTATTAAGACTCTGCCTACCCTTTCGGAGTATATATAACGGGTGTGCTAATAGGTATGTAGGTATGTATGTATATATAATAACTGCAGTGTTAAGATTTCCGGCAGACAAAGGCTCGACCTTGAAGCGCCGTGACTGGTCGGGCCTAACTTACGACAGCTGCACATTTTTGCCCGGACTGGGCTAGGGTTGAAAACTGAGTCATTTTATATTCGGATACGCAGTTCCTTTCGCAGCGATAAATTTGCCTCTCTTATAGTTTATATGCCTTTTTAGTGGATAAAAAATATCTTTGTCCCATGTTGGTTTAGGATTTAAAAAGAATGTGCCAACTGTGTTTCTTGCCTAGCATGCGTAAAAGGCGACTAATGGTATATGGGGTTTTGGGTATGTGATTGTGTAGGCGACGAGCTAGCCACTTGTCACTACTTATTCACAATTTTCAATCTAACCCAGCTTAGTTTTATTTTAGGCTGAATGTGGTTAAAGGGGCCTGCTGCCCCTTTGACTCTGCCTACCCCTTCGGGGATTATGGGCGTAATGTTATATATGTATGTATGTAAAAAATACCTTTATCCTCCAAAAAGCATTTGCGAATTATGTGCAACATAAAGATATCTATTGCCAGATTAGGAATTGTATTTTGGCAGATAGGACTTGGATTGATAAGGGTGTTACATTTTAATCAATGATACATATAATAAACAAGAAATGGTAAAGATTTTATGATAAAAGTAATCTCAACGCTAATATTCCTATAAATCTAACTTTCATCTAATATATAAAAACCACGGTGTTTGTGATTGAACTCCTCCGTAACGGCTCGACCAATTGTAGGTAATTATTTTTGGGGTTGCTATGTATTTTTCACCCTCCTACCCATTCCCCTTACTTTTTCAATGGCAGAACAATGTTGGCCGGGTCAATATTAATATACGTGAAGCAAAAACTTTGTACCCCTTTTTATGAGAATTCCGCGGACGGAGCAGTATGAGATTTGGCACAGATAAAGCTTATGGAGAAGGAGTGCAGAAAGCTAATATTTCAATTTATACATACATACATAATGTCACGCCTTTTTCCCATGGGGGTAGGCAGAGATCACATACTTCCATTTGCTACGATCCTGACATACACCTTTCGCTTCTTCTACGTTCATAAATCTTTTCATACACGCTCGACGGTTAAGGGTGCTGTTTACCTGACCTTTTGTTATTTCAATTAATAATTTTAAAAAAATCAAACTGGTCGATTCTAAGTCGAATTTCGACCAGTGGGCGATCAGCCAGGCAACCCTAGAGAGTAGACTACCTAAAGTAAGGCCGAACAAGATCGTGACCATTCGGTATGGAAATTAGGGTTTAGAGGCAATTTCTTTTAGGGTTTATGAGGTTCATAATACCTAATAGCAAAACGTATTATGGGGAAAACCCTAATACAAAATGGTTTTTAAACAGCTGAGGTACTTACTAAGCTGTTTTATTGGCTAACTACGCAATATGCAATGCATTCATGTGATAAAAAAGGTTTTAATGCAATCCACACGCAAATTATCTTCATATTGTATGTATACTTATTTACATATATGGAAAAAACGAACATACTTACAAAACGCACGCAAAAACGGTAGGCAGACTCTTTGTAAGCACTATTAGTCAAAAATAAAAATTGAGTTGAGTTAAATACAGATTTTGTAGCAAGAGTAAGTACTGACTCGATGGCGCATTTAGTAGTGACTCTACCATAAGCGCCAATGTCCGTGTTCATCACACGAAACATTTGCCCCTAGCGGGATTCGAACCCGCGACTCTTGGTTTCGTGGCCAAGGTCTCTGACCACTCGACCAAAGGGCCAGTCAAAATAAAAAAAAATGTCATATTACGACTTTGAAACATAGGTAATCCAGCTTAGTACACGAAGGATTGTATCCAATTAAATCTAAGTTAGCTACCGTATTTCCTCAAAGCTGCGAAGGTGACATCTGTTCACCAGCACGGCGCATGTGATTATGATCTAACCCTGATTACCAAGGCTTTGAATGAGTAAGAGAAACTATAAGATTAAAGGCCCAAGTAACACACAAGCATGATAACAGTACTAATGCGACTCATAACACAGTTAATAGTTACGTAACATTTGTGTTACAGTTAAGGAAATAGCTAAATTCTGACTAACGTTGTATTACGGCTATTATAATTTTTTAAGCTTAGTAAAATTTGTATAATTTCGGCTTCTTTCTTAAGGCTTAGTAATAACTTTTATTCTCAATATTACACAAACGTTTCTAAGCTTACAGAGTTTCACATAGCTTTAATTTGCATAACAGTAAGCTAAAAGATAACAAGCTGAATAAACGTAATGTACAATACTATTATACAAACATTATTAAGCTTATTGCTGTTAAAAATGCTATATTCTGTATAAAGTACCCTCAGCAACTAGATGCTGAATAATAGTGTTAAAATTCGGTTTTAAAATGCTTGTATCTGAATAACAGCTTTAATATTATTTTGAAATCTTATAAGGTTCTTTATTTTGCGAATTATTCAGCTGCTGATAAAAAGTATTTTCTGGGTTCTAATTAAGCTTATATTGGTATAAAAGAAATGTAGACATAGTTTATAACTCTCTTACACATACTTCTATTCTTATACCGAAACTAGCAGTTTTAAAGTTAGTTAAACAGTATTTACACAGAAGAATGCTGAAAATTGCTTTATTTGTAGATATTTATTAAACGTTAGTTGTTGTAAGTTGGGCGTGGGCAGCATAGTGTTTAGTAAACTAGCTGTGGAAGAAAGCGGTCAAGCTAATCTTAACAGTCAAGTGCGATCGTACATAGAAGAGTGTTCCGTACCCGCAATTTCATATACAGACTGTGTGGGTGACGATGATTACACATCTAGTGGAGATGAATCAGATGAGAATATTAACGAATTCAAAAATACGCGCGGTCCGAATCATTTTATTCTAGCGTTTTGTATTTGTAGTACATTCAATGCGGTAGTATAAATCTACCTTTTGTTGTGTCCGAGGTTTTGAATTTGTATAGTATACTCAAATTATGTGTCATTATGATATTATTAATACGTATCTTTAAATAAAAAAACTATTGTATACCTATCTATATTGTAATCTCAATGTCGAAAACGGCTCCAAGAATTTTCATAAAATTTAGTATGTAGGGGGTTTCGGGGGCAATTAATCTATCTAGCTAGGTTTAATTTTGTTTTAGGTTTCCGTTTATCTGTACTTAAATTAAATCTGTAGAGAGGTCAATTCTGTACATGAAATATATTTTCAAAATAACTATCAGGGGGTGATTAGTGATCGATACTGATGCCAAAAATGCAATCAGAAAATTTTTGTCTGTCTGTCTGTCTGTCTGTATTTCTGTATGTTCCTTTTAGAAACAAAGACTACTCGTCGAATTTTTACGAAACTTGGTACAATTATTCTTCATACTCCTGGGCAGATAGTATACTTTTCATCACGCTACAATCAATAGGAGCAGAGTAGTGACGGGAAATGTTGAGAAAACGGGAGAAGTTACTCCATTTTTAAGCCTCCGTCGCGTGTGCAGCCTTAATGGTTAAAGTTACATAGAAATCATGTATGACGGAAATAGTCTATATAATATTAACCATAAACGCGGGTGACACCGCTGGCACAGCTAGTGTAGGTATAATATCCGTTTGTTTTCAGACAATGAAAAATTGCTACATTATCATTAGAATAGATGGGGAACCAGAAGAGACCTCGTTTCTTTTCCCTTTTTAGCATTTTAATAAGGTATGCAGTACATACGAGTAGTTAACTCAAACTAGACATAGGTACGTAAGTTGAAAAAAAAAAAACATGATTACCACAGCTTTTTTTCTAAATAAAACAAAATAAAAAAAATATTTTACATCCTTTTTACGTTAGATTGATATACCTAAATAGCTTTAATTCATTTGCTTAATTTTTTTTTTTTATTTAAGTGAAATGATTGTTCAAAGTTCGATCGATCACCTAATCATTTTTCCACGAAATTCTAGTTTTTGATTGTTCTGTTTTGAACCCTAATAAGCTGTTTAATAAAACATGTGAACAAATACTCAACTGTTATTAAGAAATTATTCCGCCATACCGCGCTTTGCCAAATAAAGGCTTAATATGTGACGAGTCAAAACTATTATTCAGCAGCAGCTCGGTAAAACAGCTCCGTGAGCAGCTAATAATCAGATTTATAGGAATCGCCATTATAACCTCAAAAAAAAATGTTTTTGGAATTGTTTTTACTATCAAATGCTGTGTTTTATTAATTCAGATACAAATTCGAGTATTATACATAAACTAATTATTACTTTTAAAACACTAAAATAAGGAATTACGCTAAAAGTTTTTTTTTGCCTTATTTCTGTCTTGTACATTAACTTATTTCTATCATTAAACTTCGATATTGAAGCGGCGCGTAAAACCAATAGTTACAGGACATACGTTATTGACGACAAAATTACTTGCGCAATATTATTTCACTTGTATAATAGCTAAAACTCGTATTTTTAAAAATTACTTAACAATTCCAAGTATTCATTCCGTCCACATTAATATCTTAATAAATATTAATGATGTCAACAATTTCTTGAAGGAAACACACATTTTGTTTGAAATAGTGTGGTACAAATGTGCTTATAGCTGAGTAGTTTTTGAATATCACAGCCACAAATATTTATCTGAATAAACATGATAAAACATCTGTGTATAAGTAACGACTGCCGTTTTTCAGACGTTATTAAGCTATGTGGACAATTACATTGCTACTACTCAGATTTTATATTGCTATTATTCAAATTAAAGCATTTAAAAGTGTGCCCAATTTGCTTGAATAAGAGCTGAGTACACGTTTACTCAGACATTAATCAACAGCTTTTTAAGCTTATCGCTCCCGGGTTTGCTGTTACTAAGACCTTATACTGCTATCTGTGTTACTTGGGGGCTTCTTAAATTTATGACAAGCATATATGTTTAGCTTCCTATTGAAGTGTTCACCTGTAGTGTTGTTATCTAGTTTATTATTTACAAAACTAACTAAACTTCATGCCACTTATCTAATTTGGCATTTAAAAGAGTAATTATCGGGTTTCTTGCCGGTTTCTTCTCGATAATCTTTCTGAACAGGTGGTAATATTTTCTTTTCTGTACATATTAACTACTAGCTGTGCCAGCGGTGTCACCAGTGTTTATGGTTAATATTATAAAGACTACTTCCATCATACATGATTTCTATGTAACTTTAACCATTAAGGCTACACACGCGACGGAAGCTTAAAAAATGGAGTAGTTTCTCCCGTTTTCCCAACATTTCCCTTCACTACTCTGCTCCTATTGATTGTAGCGTGATGAAAAGTATACCATAACCTGCCCAGGAGTATGAAGAATAATTGTACCAAGTTTCGTTAAAATCCGTCGAGTAGTTTTGGTTTCTATAAGGAACATACAGACAGACAAAAATTTTACTGATTGCATTTTTGGCATCAGTATCGATCACTAATCACCCCCTGATAGTTATTTTGAAAATATATTTCATGTACAGAATTGACCTCTCTACAGATTTATTATAAGTATAAGTAGATTTATAAGTGTTTTTTTTTAAGTATGAGTGAATATAAATAAAGGGATATTGAATTTAAATTTAAATTTGAAATCAAAAACATATCTTAGCCTTGAACAGGCTTTACTATACGCAAAGGAAACTTCTCGGCCACTTCGCTAACTGAAACCGATTATTTTGATCAACAAACTTTTTCGTGGATACAAAAAGCGTGTCACCTCTAAGTCATGGCTTGATTGAACGTTGTTATTAACACCCGCAAAAAACTGATTGCGTGTGAGCGTAAGTTAGGGTGAAACTACATTGAGTAGAGGGCGGAATTAGCAGAAGAATATTTGTACGATCATGGGGAAAAAAGTCATTTCCAAAACTCTTATTCTACTTCTTACAAATATTTGTTTGGATGGAGTGCTGGATCTAGCCGGCGCGGGGCCTATAAATGCGAAAATTATTGCTTATTAGATACGTCTTAACTTTTTTCTTAACCGAAAATGATCATGACATCGAATAAAGAACTCCTTAATTAAGATAAAGATTGTTATTTTTTATAAATTTCATTGGCATTTTTTTATATTGTTGAATTCATTCGTCCATTAAATAATACCTAAGTACTTACTTGTACCAATTTAATTCTAAAGTAGAGGCCTAAACAATTATTTTACTACGACAACAGCTCCAAGGACTATAGTACTAGTACGGTGAAAGTGTTGCGGTAGTGCCGTATTTTTTCAGCCATTCACGGTAGTCGTTAAAATGGCAATAGTGCAACTCAGAGCAAGGCACCAATACAAAGACAATTTGTATGACAACACTATTACGAACACGGAATTAATGTTTTAATCTCTGCCGCACCCGCCTCCGCTCCGCTTGAACGGATTGCGGATTCCGCACCCGCTCTCCGCCTAGCACGGGCTGAAGTTTCACCTTTATCCGCCATGATATCAATTAATACGGCTTCCGCTTACTATTTCGGTATGGAATTCGCTGTGTCACCTAATAACACTTAGTCTTTTGTGTCATGGGGCTCTAGGGGGCCGAGTTTTCTATTGCAATTGCGTTAGGCTATCGAGTATTGTCCTTGTAAGTTTTTGTTTTGTCAGCTTTGGAAATCTTTTATTCCAGAATTGCCTAAAATGATTTCAGTTGCGGAAGTTTCAGTCACCTTAGATAAAACATTAATTGTTGCGAATATCAAATGTGTGAGCCATTCTGATTGACTTAGCAAACACTGAAATATTTTGCTTAATTCCATAAATCTTTGATGTCCTTCCAAATTATCACAGAGGTTAGAAAGGTAGGTAAAATATCATAACGATGCTAGGACAATACTTACAAATTGCATTGATTGTCTAGTATTTTATGCTTTTAGGAATCTTGGTTAGAAAGAAGTAGGTACAATGTAGGTACTTAATCACCATATAATCGTAAAGGTAAGTTTCAGGCAATGTGAACAAGACTAAGATTTTTTTGCCTCTATATGATCAACAAGGCTAGACTTGGTTTAAAGATTATAGGTACTTAAATTTAAATACATATTAGTAATTGCGAGGTTTGACAAATCCCTGTCGTAAGTATAAGCCAACATAAGCAGGAATTAAAATGAAATAGGTAACCAAGCAAAAACATCATCTTCCTAGCGTTATGTCCCGTGCTTAGACGGGGTCCGCTTATACCATGATCCAGGATTTAGCGAGTCTGGTAATTGCATTGAAGCGACTGCCCATCTGACCTTCGTAACCCTAAGATAGGGGAACCAGACAATTTTTGGATCATGGTTACAAATCCGAAGTTGTTTGAATTTGCAGGTTTCATCACGATGTTTTCCTTCACCGTCGAGCTAGTGGTATAAATACGTACATAGACTTGAAAAATCCAGAGGTACGTGCCCGGGTTTGAACCCGCACTCCTATCTAGCAAAAACATAAATATTTAAAATACTATTTGTAGCGTGTAAATTGATAAATCATGTATGCTTTAAAGATATTTTGCATTTCCACTAATTGGCTACCTAAAATTACACTAAATCCAGATTTATCAACAAGTTAAACCGTTAAATTGTACATTTAAACGCGAACTATTATAATATATAAGGGAATTAGCAAAATAATCGCATTTTGTACCAAGAAATAAGCAGGAAACTGAGATTTATCGCGAGTGGCGCGAATATCTGTGTCGTTTAGTCATAAACACGGTGTGGTAATAACCCTGTGAGTTATTCGATCGTCGATATTAATACTAAATGATTACAGTATGTAGTTAATCTATCTATAAGTACTTATAATAAATCTGTAGAGAGGTCAATTCTGTACATGAAATATATTTTCAAAATAACTATCAGGGGGTGTTTAGTGATCGATACTGATGCCAAAAATGCAATCAGTAAAATTTTTGTCTGTCTGTCTGTCTGTCTGTATGTTCCTGAGAGAAATAAAAACTGCTCGACAGATTTTAACGAAACTTGGTACAATTATTCTTCATACTCCTGGGCAGGTTATAGTATACTTTTCATCACGCTACAATCAATAGGAGCAGAGTAGTGAAGGGAAATGTTGGGAAAACGGGAGAAGTCACTCCAATTTTTTAAGCTTCCGTCGCGTGTGCAGCCTTAATGGTTAAAGTTACATAGAAATCATGTATGACGGAAATAGTCTTTATAATATTAACCATAAACGCAGATGACACCGCTGGCACAGCTAGTTCTTAATAAAATTTTCACTCTGCTGGGATATTAGATAAACACAAATAAACTGTATCTTATGATGTAATGAAAAATATAAAATAATAATTAACTGGTTTTTCAATTGACTTTTTTAAATACAAATACAGCGTGAGGCGTGAATATTTTCGCTTCGTTGTAGTTAAATAAAAAATGAGTAAATATCTACTCAACCATTAGACATAATACCTACGTATATTGTTTTAAAATACAAACGACATACCTACAAACATGCTATTGGACCCGCAAATCCCGAAGGGCTAGGCAATGTCAAAGTAGCAGTAGTAAACTCCTTTACCACAAACATGTTATTGAGTAGTTACGACGCTTTAATTTTAATTAGGTAATATGATGTTATTGTAAATGCAAAGTTATTGTGAAAGCCAGAGCATGTGTCAAAATATGCTGCTTTATTTAAAAAAATAAAACGATCAAACTAATTTCTGATTCTCTCCCAACAGGTGGTATGTGCTTCGCGTACAACGCCGACCTGTACTACCGTGACTACTTCCCGGACGTGGACCTAGGCTGGTGGTTGTTCGCCGTGACCGTCGGAATCGGATCTGTGGGTGTTGTCGTCGGTGGCGTGGTGTCCGACAAGTAAGTTATGACGTATTGTAACAACAATATAACTTGTTGGGGTGAACACTGCACCCTGAGGCACACCTGATAGGTTAACAGCTGGTATATGAATTGAGATCATTCCCTAAAACGAAAAAGTATCCGAATCTAGGGTTATCTGAATTAATTTACCTCATGATATCTCCGGCGAGCTAGCGGCTTATACGACAGCTCCGTTCAAGTCCTCTGACCTATCACATGTTCTTAATATTAGCGATATCAACATATACTCCAACATACAAATTAAGTAAATGCACATTGCAAGTCTGAACAACGCGAACCGCACTTTGCTTGTTTTGCTGTTTACTTATTTAGCTAGTCTACCGAAACGTTTAAAGGTCACAGTCACATAACTGCATCGGAAATAATAGCTATTATTTTTTACTATACTGTAAAAGCTGTCTAGTATAATATATATACTTTTTCTGCGGCCTGTGTTCTTCCTAGCATTATGCCTCGTTCGTAGTCGAGATCCACTTCGACTATAATCTTAGTCACGAAGATATTTTACATCAAAGCCTCTTCGTAGTTCTTAGAGAACCAGACAAATTGGATGACATTAATAGTTATCTGCATATGCAAAATTTGACGCGGTATTGTCTTTCCTCGTGCTACAAAACAAAACTAACTAATTAAACTTCACGACACTTCCCTAGTGGGGTAGGCAGTACAGGTATAAATCCGTATATAGGTAAGTACTTAGAATAGAAAAATCCAGATGTAGGTACCCAGTTTTTAATCAACACCCCTCTAAGATGAGTAAAGTGTCTTGACATTGAACTACCGCCGCTCGAATCCGTATGTTTATATAAACTTTATTCTAAATACACTATTATACTTTCAGATTCGTAGCAAAGATGGGTGTCCGGTCTCGTGTGCTGGTCTTGGCTCTGTCGCAGCTGGTGGCCACTCTGCCGGCCTTCGGCTCCGTCATCTTCGGCCCCCTGTGGGCTATGATCACCTTGGCTATCTCCTACTTCTTTGGTAAGCTTTTGATGTTTATAAGTTTCTAAGTAAAGTTTTAATTTTTTTTACAATATTCGTCTATTCTAAAGACATGACCGACATTGTCAGGATAAAACTCTGTTTGTAAAAAACAAAGGAATTATCTACCAGATTATCTATACCTACTTATAATAAATCTGTAGAGAGGTCAATTCTGCACATGAAATATATTTTCAAAATAACTATCAGGGGGTGATTAGTGTTCGATACTGATGCCAAAAATTCAAACAGTAAAATTTTTGTCTGTCTGTCTGTATGTTCCTTATAGAAACAAAAACTACTCGACGGATTTTAACGAAACTTGGTACAATTATTCTTCATACTCCTGGGCAGGTTATAGAATACTTTTTATCACGCTACAATCAATAGGAGCAGAGTAGTGAAGGGAAACATTGGGAAAACGGGAGAAGTTACTCCATTTTTTTAGCTTCCGTCGCGTGTTCAGCTTTAATGGTTAAAGTTACATAGAAATAATGTATGACGGAAATAGTCTTTATAATATTAACCATAAACGCGGGTGACGCCGCTGGCACAGCTAGTATAGAATAATATTGTAAAGATAAAAGCCTGTTAGTTTAAAAATATCTTAAAGTAATATAGAGAACTATGTTGACGATTTAAAAAACATTTTATACATCTATACTACTTCCGACCGACCAAAAAAAATATTTCACCATTAGAATACAAAATAATCCCTTAATAACATAATCTCTGTAAATTTACCCCAAAATCTATAATGTCCACGTGTGCGAAGCAGAAACGAACATCTAATAAATCTATAAAAATCTTTAAAAAAACAATGATGATATAATTTCCTTGAAATAACGTAGGCATATATTGGATACGTCTTGGAGCGGTGGTAGCTCAATGGTAAGGACATGCGCCTCTTAACCGAGGAGTGCGGGTTCAAACCCGGGCATGTACCTCTGGATTTTTCAAGTCTATGTACGTATTTATACCACTAGCTCGACGGTAAAGGAAAACATCGTGATGAAACCTGCAAATTCAAACAACTTTGGATTTGTAACCATGATCCAAAAATTTTCTGGTTCCCCTATCTTAGGGTTACGAAGGTCAGATCGGCAGTCGCTTCAATGTAATTACCAGACTCGCTAAATCCTGAATCATGGTCTAAGCGGACCCCGTCTAAGCACGGGCCATAACGCTAGGAAGATGATGATATTGGATACGTCTTCTGTACATTCTGTTTAATGACTATTAACCAATTCCTTCGTAATTCTAGCTGAGATGTGGTTCGGCATCGTATTCGCGATCCTAGTGGAGATCGTTCCGCTCTCGGTCCGGTCCACTACCGTCGGCGTCTTCCTCTTCGTGATGAACAACGTTGGCGGCAACCTGCCCATCCTGGTCGACCCGGTCTCAAAGGCTATTGGGTACCGGGAGGCGATTATGATCTTCTACGCTGGCTTCTATGGCATCAGTGAGTGTTTCGTTTGCTTTCTCTGGATAGCTATATTAAAGATTATATAAATTTAGTTATTGGATTAGATTAGCTATCTTTTAATTTTCTTGCTTGCTTGCTTTAACAGTGAAAGGGCACTTGGTCTGGTAAACAAAACTCTGACAATGGAACAAAAAAACTCAAATCTCGCTAAAGGCAAATGTTTTAATCAGTCCTTGGCTGAACGCATTGAAAATTACGCCACCTTTCATCAGTATAAGACTAATCATAACCCATTCTTCTACAGGCAGCATCATGTTCTTCCTCACAATGTTCCTCATGGACGGTCCTGCGGAGACCAGCACTGAACCCGCCGACGCTCCGAAACCCAACGGCCTGGACAACCGAGCCTTCACACATGACGAACCTAACAGGCCCAGGAGTCTACCTTCAGCACCTGACGCCAGTCGCCTCTAAGACAAGGGTTAAATAGGTTAAGACTAAGCTCAATGGTACACAGCAGTAGCCTTGTTATAGTCATGTTCGACCCAATTTGGGTTATGTTTGACCCAAACCTGAATCGTGGTGGGTCGTGTTCAATCGATATATGACCCGAACTCAGACATGATCCGAATCCGTCTTGTATGATCCTAATTACATTATGTTTGACCCAAATCTGGGTCTTGTGTGACCCAAATTGGGATTGTACGCGACCCAGTCGAGGACAATATCGTTGACGTTCAAATTAACGGGTCTTGACAACAAGATCGTATTGAACCCGAGCGAGACTTTCGAAATGAAATATCGACTCCAACGCTTTCGGAGAATCAAAGTCTAACTTCTATGTTATTGTTTCCATCTGAGGTACATTGATTTTCGTATTGTTGTTTTAATTGGTCAATAGCAAGAACCAGTTCAATGGTTGTAAGACGACCTCGCCAGAGTGACCTCTCTCGATTCAAATTGACGGTAGATTTGCACTCCGAAAATAGGTTTAAAACTTAAACTTAAGAATTGTTATAAAGAAGACCACTGCTCCAACCCAAGGAGTTCTTTAATATAGATCGGTTCAAATCACAAATACAAATCGATTTTAATTTTAGAAACTAAATTGAATTTACCGTGTCTCTTTTGAGGAAAGCAGTAAATCTGTAAGAAATTTTGCTTTTTACAGTCGATTTATTATGAAAATCTGAGAAAGATCTGTTTTTCAACAAGTTTTATGTACTTAAAACTTTTGAAATATAGAATAACGTAAACTAGCCAATATAATTCCTAAAGTAATTAGATACTCATTGTTCTACAATCTTATTAAATAACAAATGTAACGTCACAAGGAAGTAACTCTACATTTTACATAAAAGTAAAACTTTTTGAATTCATAAAAGTCAGTTAAAAGGGATGATGAAGACATAAAAAAAACTATAATTCTATTTAGTCCGTAAGTTAGATTATACAAAAATACTAGACACATAATTTCCGCTTTAATAAAATAACAAAAAAATTACAAAGATAAAGAGCATCAAAGTTATGGAGTGTTAGTAAAAATTGTGACGTCACGCTCAACTTGAATACATTGTTCAATGTTTGTTTGACAAATAAATAAAAAATACGTGTTTAATATTTTTTTATAATCTAACTGACGGACTTAATAGAATTTTTTAGTCATCTTGCCTATTGATTGGGCTTTCAGGTACCCTATTGTAATAACAGACATTCTAGATCTATTTTCCATCCCCTTTTACCATTTGTAATGATGATAATCAAACCCGTAGGCGTTATAATTATTGTTACCTATTAATGTTAAAATAAGTTAAATATTGTGTTCACAGTCCAAGAACAATTTGTAAATCAATGCTCATCTTTTGATTGCTCTAACAGGGCTTGGAATACCGGTATTGTTTAATGGTTTTATTGAAATCGGTACTTGATACCGATATGACGATTAACTGTTTCGATGACGCGTAGTAAGGCGGTGACCCTGACCTATACGCCAAGAGTCGTGGGTTCGATCCACACCCAGGACAAACATTCGAGTGATGAATACTTGTATTTGTTCTGTATCTGGGTGTTAATATTTAATATTTAAGTATATATTTGTAATACAACTGTTGATTCTGATATCCGTTACGTAATTTTCCAATTGTATACGATGATTAACACACCGGCATAGTGTCTTCCTGTATTTTAACAGGTTAGATGATTTCTGTAATGTATTATTCTTGATGATAGTGCAACGCAGATATAGCATCGGTTCTCACACCAGTGAATCAATTTTATAAATGCGAAGATTACAGTAGATTAAATAAAATATATGTTATACCATACCATATTTTAGTACTGGAAAGACTGCCTCGTTGGTCTTAAACTTCCAATTTCAATTCCCGTGTCGGGCCTAAAAAAACTGGGTATTTCAATATTGAAATTACTCAGTAACAGCCCTGAGTCAGTAAGTTGGCGGTTTCATCACGCCTGTGCCTCGGAAAGCACGTTAAGCCGTTGGTCCTGCGCCTGACCTCTCCCCGGTCATGTCTAATTGCCGTCTCACCGGCAGTGGCGGACTAACCGGGGTGCGGAAGGTGCGGTCCGCCCCGGGCCTCTGGTCCTGGGGGACCTCATATTATCTCATTCTCTTCATCCAAAATGATAGATGATCCAAAATGATGCTAATCAAATGCAAATTTCAACGAGGATTAGCCAACTTCTGCGCAGTTGGCTAATCCTCGTTGAGATTAGCCGCCGTGACATATCGGTTAGGAGGACATTACTGGGAAGAATCAGTTTTCATAGCAATATTTCGTTAAAAAAGTTTGGTACATTTTACTAAGATCATCTATCAATTTCTATACCGGTAGCTCAAGCTCTGCTTCTATATTAAAGTGCCTACCTAATTATCGTACGGAGAAAGCAGTTAATGATGTGATATGATTTTTGTACATATTTATTTTTTAATTAAGTGTCCTAATTATTGTAAATAAAAATTAAATGTTTAATGTTTAAATAGCGAATTTCATTTATTTCACACGCTTGTTCTTTACCCCCTCTCTGGCCTAACCCATTACCCCCTAGCTCTATAATTTAGGTATAAATCTCAAAAATACAGTCATCAGTCACTTAAAGGGGTTTGCTACCCCTTTAACTCTGCCTACCCCTTAGGGGATTAGGGGCGTGATGTTATGTATGTATGTATTCTCTTAGCATTAAGTCTAGTCTGTATTGAGCAATTCTGATTGAATTGTGTTGGAGCGACTGCTGTCTGAGTGAATCTGACCTTAAAGGCGAGTCTCCACCGAACTTTTGTGTTGGCAACACAAAAGATGGCATCTTTTATTTGGTGAATACTTGTCTTTACATAAACTTTTGTCACTAACATGTGTTGAGAACACAAAAGTTGGCAACTTTTGTTTTGGTGGATACTCGTCTTTATAACCCTATACTTAATAAACTTATAATTATTAACCTATATGCTATTGTTCTAAGTATAAGTCTTATACTAAACAAAAGTTTCATCAAATCCTTTCAGTTATGCTTGAAAAGTAAGAAACATCTATTCGTCGCGACAATAGGCAAGATGACTAAAAATTTCTGTTTAGTCCGTCAGTTAGATTACTAAAAAATATTGAACACGTATTTTTTTATTTATCTGTCAAACAAACATTGACGAAGATACAATGCATTCAAATTGCGCGTAACGTCACTCTTTCGTCACAATTTTTACTAAATAGTGACGTCGCAAGCCCCCACTACAAAACTTTGATGCTGTTTATCTTTGTGATTTTTTGTTAATTTGATAAAGCGAAAAATATATGTCTATTATTTTTTTTTCCGGTTCCGGTCATTGAACTGATAATACGTACGTCAACGGTCTCTGCGATAATTTGCGGAAATAAAGTGCAAAATAGCGTGTTGAACTCTGTCTCGAATCAAACATACTATAGAAAACCAAAACAAAGACGATCAGAAAAAAAACAGTGAATATCAACGTCTCAAATCAAATTTACAATAATTATATACCAAAACATAACCTAAAATAAAGTGCACAATCATAGACTAAAGTGAAGTTAGCAATAGAACAGTGTCAGTGGTACCACATCACAACAAACCGATCTGTCAATTGATTTTGACAGGACTAAAAACTATCAATTCCAGTGTTGCCACCAGGGAAAGAATCTCCCCAAAAATGGACAAAAAAGATATGGAATGGCTAATAACAATGATAGATGAGAAATTGAATAACCAAACTCTTCTCATAACAAACTCTGTAACCAAGAATATAATGGAAGTACTCGACGAGAAAATGAGAAGCATATTGGAAGAAAATAAAATTTTAAAAACAAAAGTATCAGAATTACAACGTGAAGTAAAGTTCTTGAAAGATGAGAAAAGAAAAAACAATTTGGTATTTTTCGGAATAGAAGAAGCGGGAAAAACTGAAGGCGAGCTTGTTGATTGCATAAAGGAGGCCATAATCGACTCAGGAACACACATTGAGAGTTCTGAAATAAGTAATATATATAGAATTGGGAAACGTATCAACAACAAAAATCGCCCCATTGTAGTTTCTATTACCACTCTTTGGAAAAAGCACATCATTCTAAGAAACAAGTCTCAACTTCCCCAGGGAATATATATCAAGGAAGACTATACCAAAGAAGTGTTAGAAAAAAGAAAGCAACTTCAAATACAGGTTGAAGAAGAAAAGAAAAAAGGAAATATTGCATTCATAAAATATGATAAATTAATAATAAAGAAAACCAGAGAGAGTAATACAGAAAAAAGAAAAAGAGAAGAGTCGGGTTCTCCAAACTCTTCAAGTCAAAAGAAAACTTCACACCGACAATCCAACCCCTCCACCAAACCCCAAGTAAAAGATATTATAAGACCTAATATACTCAATTATGTTGAAAGGGGAAGGTCGGCTTCACAATCGGAAATACCAAAAAACATGTAAACAGCATCAACACCCGGAACCCTAACATCACAACCATGAGTAAAGCAACTTTACCTAAAGACACCCCAATCCGGCCGGTCACCGTGGGGGAAGATGACCACTACCCTCCAACTCACTCAAAAAATAAGCAACAGACAACCCATCCTAAGAAAAGCCATCACAACAAAGACATAATATACATCGCAACATATAATACACTCTCCTTAAGAACAAATGAAAGTTTAGTGGAATTAATCTTAGCTCTAAAAAATATACATTGGTCCATATTGGGTCTAAGTGAAGTAAGGCGTCTAGGAGAGAACATAGAGGATCATGGAGATTTTATCTTATATCATATAGGAGAAACACCAGGACAATACGGAACAGGATTTTTAATACAGAAAGTATTAAAACCATACATTGATGATTTTATTGGCATCTCAGAACGTATTGCAATACTTAATTTAAAGCTACCGCCCAATAAAGAAAAGTGGTCCATTGTTCAAGTTTACTCCCCAACTGAAAATTCTAGCAAATCAGAAATTGAGTCCTTCTACTCCAAACTAACAGATGCAATAAAAAACTACTCACACACTAATCTAATAGTAATGGGCGATTTCAATGCTAGAACGGGGGAAAGAAGAGACGGGGAAGAAATTGTACTGGGTCCGTATTGCTCAGGAATAAGGACAAGAAATGGTGAAATGCTGTTACAATTAGCTTACGAAAACAATCTAAAAATACTCAACAGTTTATACAAAAAACGTGAGAACAATAGATGGACATGGATACATCCAGACGGTCACCATAAAAACGAGATTGACTACATCTTAACAAATAGAAGTAACAAGTTTCAAGACTGTAGAGTTATTAACAGTTTGAATTTTAACAGTAACCACAGAATGGTCAGAGCTAAATTACAACTTCAAGCACTCAAGAAAAACCGACCTTTTAAGGTGAAAAATATCAATAACATAACATTGGAAAGTACCGAAATTTTACGGCAAAAACTAGAACAATTTATCGAAAACACTAAGAATCTTAACTTACAAAATAAATACAACAAGTTTGAAGAACTTTTGTACGCAAATAAAAGTAGCAAACAGGAAAGCAGGAATGAGAAAATAAAATGGATAGGAAATCAAACCAAGGAACTCTTACAATCCAGAGCAGAACTTATATCCACCCCGAAGAAGTCTGAAAGCATAAGAAAGGAAATAGCCAGGATAAGTAATAAAATAAAGTTACAAATGAGAAAGGACCGTCATAGATACAGAGTTGAACTACTCGAAAAATGTATACAGAACACTGGTGGCATCAAGAAAGCAAGCAAACAAATACTAGAAAAACAAATCTGGATATCAAACTTATTGGACAAGAACCTAAAATGTGAAACACGGCGTTCAGAAATCATGTTAATAGCTACTAATTTTTTCAAAGAGCTATATAAAAGTAAAAATACAATAAATACAACAGCCCTAATGGGAGCAAGCGAAGTTCCGGACATTATCTCAGCAGAAATAAATAATGCTATTAAAACTCAAAGAAAAGATAAAGCTCCAGGGTCAGACGGCATTACAAACGAGTTTCTCATACTAAATAAAAAGCTCTTAATACCAATTCTCAAACACCTTTTTAATGAAGTAATACATAGTGAAACAATACCTACCCAATGGACAACATCTACAATAACACTTCTGCACAAGAAAGGTGATAAGAATAACATAAATAATTATAGACCAATCAGCCTTTCATCAAATATTTACAAGATATTCGCTAAAATAATACTCGGCAGAATAACGAACAGGTTAGATGAAAGTCAGCCAAAAGAGCAGGCAGGATTCAGGAGCGGATACTCGACTTTAGATCATATATATGTTATCAAACAACTATTTGAAAAAAGCAAAGAGTTTAACTTCACTTTCTATTGCTGCTTTGTAGACTATAGTAAAGCTTTCGACACAATAGAGCATGAAAAGATCTGGCAAGCACTGAAAAACCAAGGTGTGGAATACAAATACATTATAATACTAAAAAACATATACGATAACAGTAAAGCTAAAGTTAAGTTAGATAAAGAAGGAAAGGAGATCAAAATAGAAAGAGGAGTGCGCCAGGGTGACCCCATCTCACCAAAACTTTTTACGGCAGTTCTGGAGGAAGTATTTCGTCAACTAGATTGGGAGAAAAGTGGGCTGTCCATTAACGGTGAAAACCTATCACACCTAAGATTTGCAGATGATCTGATAATCATCTCGCCATCTAGTGAGGGCCTGCAGGAGATGTTGACTGACCTGGATAGAGAGAGCTGTAAAGTGGGATTAGCCATGAACATAGAAAAGACCAAAGCAATGACGAATGGGAAGCAAGAACCTATTAGGATCAATAACAAAATCATAGACTATGTCAATGAATACATATATCTAGGTCAATTAATTTCTCCTTCAGATCTTACCACTAAAGAAATTGATAGACGTATTGGAAATGCTTGGAAACAGTATTGGGGTTTGAAGGAAATTATGAAAAACAAACAAACAAAGATTAATATCAAAAGGAAACTCTTTGATACCTGCATACTCCCTGTACTTACTTATGGCTGCCAGACCTGGGCATTAACAAAAGCACACTACAAAAAGCTGAAAACTTGCCAAAACTCTATGGAAAGAAGTATGTTAGGAAAAAGATTATCAGATAAAATAAAAGTTGAAACCATAAAGAAGATAACAAAAACAAAAGAGGTTACAAAAACAATCAAAAAGCTTAAGTGGAAATGGTCAGGCCATACAATCAGAGGAACTGAAAAATGGTCAAAACTAGTCATGAATTGGTTTACCAGTGACAAGAGGAGGAAAAGAGGTAGACCATTTCGACGATGGGCTGATGATATTAAAGCTGTAGCAGGTAACACATGGACAAGAGTGGCTAATGATAGAGAGAAATGGCGACAGATGGAGGAGGCCTTTGTCAATTAGGGACACACAGACAGGAGTTGATGCATAATATATAGATATACATATTTACTCTTAATACAATATTACTTATAGACACCGATAAACGTGATTAAATAGTGTTACTTAACTAAATTTATAAATGTAAAAATGTAATGTGCGTACACTGTCTGAATAAAGGCTATTATTATTATTATTATTATTATTTTTGTATAATCTAACTGACGGACTAAATAGAATTATTTTTTTTTAATGCAGTCACCATCCCTATTCCGTTCATTGTCCGAGAAGTGGTATAAGTCCGTATATACTAAGTAGAAAACTTGGTCCGTAGCCAGGTTTGAATCAATACACCTCGCAGATGAGAACCATGTCTTAACATTGAACAACAATTACATTTACCACCTACTTGCTTCATCATCTTCCTAGGGTTATGTCCCGTGTTTAGACGGGGTCCGCTTAGACCATGATCCAGGATTTAGCGAGTCTGGTAATTACATTGAAGCGACTGCCAATCTTACCTTCGTAACCAGTAATAGGGGAACCAGACAATTTTTTGATCATGGTTACAAATCCAAAGTTGTTTGAATTTGTAGGTTTCATCACGATGTTTTCCCTCACCGTCGAGCTAGTGGTATAAATACGTACATAGATTTGAAAAATCTAGAGGTACATGCCCGGGTTTGAACCCGCACTCCTCGGTTAAGAGGCGCGTGTCCTTACCATTGATTTACCACCTACTTGCTTCCTTCATGTTTAATTCCTTCTAACTAACTAAACTTCACGCCACTTCCCTAGCGGGGAAGGCAGAGAGAACCGAACGCCATATGGCATGATCCTTACACACCTCACTTGCCTCTTCAACATTCATAATCCTCTTCAAACAAGCTCTCCGTTTTTTTGTGTATTAACATCATTCACACATGACGTTTTTATGACTGCTAACATCAGCTTCTGTTAATACACAACCAAATATTATTAAATAATATTCCTTTTAAAGATAATTAAATGTAAAAAACCTGTAAATTATCTAAAGATTTATTCAACAGCTGTTAGAACTTTACTTTTACCATTGGATTTGTACTTGAAAACTTTTTCTTTCCGTCTTGATTTCCAGCATTTTGTTTCTTCTTTGGACAACACAGATTCTCCACTTATGACAGATGAGGTGATTTTGTCTGAAATAAGAACAGAATATTTTTGGTTTATGAGCTATCTGGCTATTATATACTAATAAGAATATATGGTTAGACCCAGAATAGACTGTTCGCCTGCACTGCTAAATTTACATTGACGAAGAAATTGTAACTAATAGTTATTAAGACTTGGCATTTTTAAGGTTTCTACTTGGTAGAATCTACTTTTTGAACCGGTATATATTGATATTATACAACTGACGATTTGTAAGTGCTTTAGCTAAGCTTGTGTAAATAAAGACAATTTCATTTCAATTCATTTCACTTATAGCTGATGACTACAAGTATTTACAAGTGGTTAAAGGGGCTAGCTGCCTCTTTGATGGGTTTGATTGCTGCCAAATTGATGGGTGAAAACTAGTGTTGTCGCTCGATAGTCCATTATTGATAGTGAGCTATCGATACGACTAAGGCCTATAGTGAGGTTAAAGATGTTTTTCAAGGTCAACTATCGATAGTCAAACTAGCCGAAATATCAATAGTCAAACTATCAATAGTTCGGCAACACTAGTGACAACAATGTTCTTACCATTTTCATTTAAGTCATCAGTATCATCTACTTTTCTCTTCTTCTTCTCAAGTTTCTTAGCTTCAGCATTATGTCCTTCAGTATATGTGTCTTTGGGCTCTTCATGTGATAGGTAGCCCGCAGAGTCTTTGAATAACTTTACACCACCTTTGATTTTACGCCTTCTGAAATCAATAGATGTTAAATTAGGAGAGTAAATTTGGACAGAAATACATTAACGTACATGAAAAGAAAAGGGTGTGAAAGAAGTAAGTATTGTGTAACAGGTGAGGCTGAATATACCACACATTAACACAGAAAAAGGTGCTATTTACAAATAATAATTTCTAGAAAATTTAGATCAAACTTTTTTAAGCAAACTTTTCACTATATCAACTGCAAATCAGTATTGTATATTTTTATGGAAATGCAAAATATTTATCATATCACATAATAGTTACAACAGCTACAAAGTTAAAAAAAAAGCCTTACTTAACACCATTGTGAGCGACATCAACAAATTCTACATTTTTGTTAATAATAGCAGATATTTTGGCGCCAATTTGTTTCTGCATCTGCGCTGGAACCTTCACGTCATTGTAGTGGCTAGCTACCTCGAGGTATCTTTCAGATTTGAGCTTCTCTTTCTCTAAAATAATACAAACAAGGAAAATTCCATAGACATTACATATTCAAATTATTAGAAAACACCATAAATTCAGAAAAAATGTAACACGAAGCCGAATAATAATACATGTAAAGTTAAGAATGTTAAGTAATCGCCTTAATTTTTATTAATATCGAGAAAGCAAATAATATTAAAATATTTTTGTATGCACCTTCTTCGTTTTTAGTCCCGTCTTGTACTTTTCCGCGAGATTGATCGATGAGTTTTGTAAAAGAAGAATCTACAGCCTCCCTAAAGCGAGAGAGATCCTCTTCATCGGATGTGTCAGACATTTTTGGAGACAACTTTCGAATTGTTCTTCAAAAATCAATAAATTATTTACAGGCGTTTTGGAAAAACGTGCTTGATTGACGTTTCTGTGTTTATAAATGTTTACAAAGATAGTTGTAGTTTAACATTGTTAAAATTCAACTTTATTACTTATGATAATATTTATGATGTTGAATAATTAAATCTTCATCTTGATTTTTTGTAAGTATAATGCCAATTCATCTTGTTAAGTTGATGATTGTAATTAATCTCAGGGATCAGGATGAAAATATATTTTCTAGAAGTTAGATAATACAACGACAACGAAACCTAACTTTATTTAAAAACGTTCCTAAAATATCACAAACAGCTGTCATTGAAGCGTGTTCCATTATTTAAATTTATCAATATGTGTTAAAATGTCCCAAAATTTTCTAAGAAAGCAAACAAATATGATGAAATAGTCATTTGACATCTAAGATAAAATGAACACAAAAATACTAAACAAGAACACTGCTATTTTAGGTTATCAAAATTTTGTGAAATACATCTATCTGTTTTCTATAAAAATTGTTAAATACTACAAAAGTGTTTTATAAAAATGACAGAGTACGCCCAACAACCGCCTCTTGATCCTGATTTGGGTAAATTCTTGGAGAAGAATGACTACGACTCCCTGGCGAAATATCTTGTAGGGAACAATACTAGGTTTCGAGAAAACATAATAATTCCAAGGGTCCTCGGTCCTATTATCATAAAGACGAATGAAGAAAAGATGATTGAGGCCACAGTTGAGAGCTGTCCATTTAAGTCATTAACCAGTTGTATTATTGGTAAGTCATTCCATTGCTTAACAATTAGCTCACCTTCATAAAAAATAGTTTAAATAATTGTCCATCTAACCCAGCCGTTTTATTTTTGGCTGAATTTGGTTAACAGGCCCCTTTGACTCTGCCTACCCCTTCAAGAATTATGGCCGTGATGATATGTATGTATATATAAAAAATAATTGTTCTTTTCTGTCAATATTTTAGAATAAGATGATTGATGAAGATTATAATTTTATCTGGAGCTTATATTCTAAGTACCAAACCCTTTTGTGTCACCCCACCTTATTCATTATACATAATGTCTTATGTAAAACATTTTTACAGGATATGGCCTCGGAGCAGCTGTGGGCTTGTTCACATCATCTCTCATGCCCAACGTTACGGACCCCATGGCCCAACAGAACCAAACTGCCCGAGAGATCCTCCGGGAAATGAAGAGTTCCATGTTAAGCTACGCAAAGAACTTTGCTATCCTTGGCGCAGTGTTCTCTGGAATTGAATGCTGTGTAGAAACGGCAAGAGGAAAATCGGATTGGAAAAATGGAACTTACGCCGGCGGGATAACTGGAGGGCTTATAGGATTAAGAGGTAATGCTTACATAACATTTAGTTGTTTTCATAGTATTTACATTTTGTTAACATTTCATCATGATGCTTAACATATTGATGTTGTAAGTATCTGAGTTTGCTATGATATTTACAAAGCAAATATAGGTACAGATATATACAGTTAATGAAAAATTATATGAATTTTTGGGCTTTCACAATAACAGCTCTTGCTCTTGTATGTTTTTAAGAAGTCAATATTTATTTATTCATCATGAAGAAGAATAAAATTAATATTTCTATAGATCAACTAAAGAAAAGTATTTGAATTTTTATTAAATATCAGTGATATTTTATATTACTCAGTCAACATTATTAAAAATGTTTTTATATTAACTTGTTTTTTTTTATTGCAGGCGGCTTAAGAGCTGGAATATTCGGAGCAGCTGGATTCGCGGCGTTCTCAACCGTCATCGATTATTACATGCATCAACGTGGCACATAGATTATTATTTTAAGTACCTAGTTATTGTTATAATAAATAATTTAGTTTAAAATCTGTTTTATTTCATTATATTGTAAATAAAAGTTATGTAACTGCAACATCTAGCGGACACAAACTAATACTCCAAGCATTTAAGTTCAACTTCTACCTATAGATGGCAGTAAAAACAAAAATCTTTTACTGCGATAAATATAAAAAACCTACGAATAAAAGTAATTTTATATCAATAACATAACAATTTTTATTATTATCAAGGGTATTTAGAACACGTATTTGCAATTTGCAAATTCGATTAATTCTCATGATAATCATAAAACATCCACGCGAATCATAAACTAACATGGCAACATCATAACTGCCATTTTAAAAAAATCAACAAAGCAACGGCCGACATCACGCACGATTGATTTTTTGTTGAATTTCCATCGAACGTGAACTGAACAATATTTTCTCTACAATTTTATTAAAAGAAAGTTATGTCGCGAAGCTTTTGAAGTAATTTTTTGTATAGTGCGTCAACTTTTTAAGTCAAAATGAAGGATCCTTTTGCGAGCGATGCTGTAGATTCTCCGGCTCATAGTTTGAAGAATATAGATGGTTGTTATAATAAAAACCTTTTTAAGAATAAATCTTTTGCGAATTCTCGGCGTGCCTTACAGTCTGGGGCAGATAAAATCACGAGGACCTTCAGGAGTGTTAGAAATACTTTCGGTAATCTGTCACAGGTAAGTTTCCAAAATTTTCTTTCAGTCCTTTAAAACACGCTTGATAATATAGTTTTCAGCAAAGTTACAATTTGTTCTGTAATAACATTTCTGTTTTTCTTGCACTATTGACTTTTGTGAAATATAGAGCACAAGCACAAAAATTTAATCAATAATCTATTACACTCCCTGTTTAATTTGAGGAAACAATTACTATTTCCCTTGTTTTTAATTCGATTTGTATTACCACAACCCTAATTTAAGCGTTAAATAAATATAATAATGAATTTACAGATTTCAATAACACAAATTTTGGTTTTCTTTGTTCTTTAGTTTTATTTATTGTAACAAAGACATTGGCTATTCATACCAATTTTATTACATTCTCTCTATCAACACTTTGCAAATAATTGACATAATTATATTAGTGTTAAGGTCTTTGACATCATTTACATCATAATTCAAAATGAGTCATGCTATATTAAACATGGCATGCTTCTTCATAGCACTTTATATAAATAATCTAGGTGCTTTTATTCAATTGATAGAGAAAGATATTGATTAAGTTCATGTCAGTAATATTCATATTTCATTGAAACCATTGCACATTTTTCAATTACCTTCCTTCTATAATTTGGGTCATAATATCAAAAGTACAGAATTTTTTTATTTTGTTTATTACAGTTTGAGTTTAATTTAAAAAGGTTTTTCCTGATCCTGATATTTGAAGATTCTAGAGACCAAGTTAGCTGATGGTGTCTGTTGTTTGTAAAATTGGCACAATATGGGTGTACACAGATTATGTATAATATCACACCCATAAACTCCTAAGGATTGAATACAATCCAAGAAGCAATGATTTCCTTAACTCCTAACCGCAATTATCCACAAATAAAATAGTTGTATGGGGTTTTGGGTATGTGATTGTGTAGGTACTGAGTTAGCCACTTGTCATTACTTATTCACAATTTTCCATCTGCCTACCCCTTCTGGGATTATGGGCGTGATGTTATGTTGTGTAAAATTGTATTTGGTAAGATGGAAATACCATTGATGAATTCAGTATTCCATTGGTGTAAAACCAAAAATGTTTCACAGCATTTCAGGCTGGGAGGCAGGCGGAGACATAGACTAACGGAGACTGGTTCTCCTTGTCGCACTCCATCCACGCCAGTTGTTAAAAAGAAATCAGTGAGTTTTGTTTTATTTTACCCTCTTGAGTTTTTATTATTTTTACATAAATCCCTAGCCTTTTGTCACTTTTTATATTTTTCACTAAACATTTTGCTTAATCATTCATCTGTAATCATCTACTTTATTCTTTTATTTCTGTAAACTTAACTGTTATTTCAATCTTAATTGTCACTTGAATCCTAACAGTGTACACACTATTCACTATAAGACTTAATTAATCAGTTGATTGACAATTCTTTGGGCAGGTTTAAATAAGTACTGAAATTCTTCTTTTACAGAAAAACCCCTAAAATTTAAAATTTAAATCTCTATTCCTGATAAAAGTATATGTTGTTTGTTCTATGATCCGAAGAAAAGTCCATGTTGTAAAAATTTGTTTTTAAATTAATTTTAGATGTTAGGGCGGAGCCCCACTAAGCTGTACAGCCCGTTCGGCATCGAAACTCCCCACAGTCGCGACTTCAGGATGTCGCCGTACATGCCTGACACTCCGGAGCATGGGTGAGATATACCTTCAATTGGCAGGGTCTGTCAACCCAAATAGTCTTAGAGTGATTAAAGAATAGATTGCCAGTCTGTCTGACCAATCAACCTGAACCTAGGCATCGTAATGAATACTATAAATGCATATGAGAGTTTGTTTGTTGCACTTTCACACTTATTTCCTCTAGCTATACTCAATGTGTGTTCCGCGGAACCCTGGGGTTCCGTGAAGCCTTTCTGGGGGTTCCACGAAAATTGGTACTGATCATAAATATCATAATTCCTGGGGGAAAATCCGTTAAAAGTCGATTATTGCCGCCCGCGCTGTCTAGGGTCCCGTCAAATACTCCGCTTCCTACAAGGGTTCCATAGCATAAAAAGTTTGAGAAGCACTGCCATAGAGGAATATGGAGTTAAAATATATTATATTTTAACTCCATATTCCCACGGGATCAGCAACTACGCGGGAGAAATCGCGGGGCGCTGCTTGTTTAATATAAATTCACAGCGACAATTCAATGTTACAGTACAATCAAGCGGATCTAATGATGGAGATAGAGAGTGTTCAAAAAGACTGCTTTTTATTCTTAATACAGTTTCAGTACAGTATACTAGCCTTTAGTAAAATTTCAATATTTTATTTTATATTAGGCTTTAGCTCTTAGTATATAAGTACATTAATTAAGCGTGTTTCAAGATTCTTAATTATACCTTTCAGATTGTCACCGAAACGCCGCAAGGGGCTCACTCATTCATGGCACCTGCTCGCCAAGAAGAGACCCCGGGCGCTGTTCCACTAATTGCTGTTCAAACAGCGCGCGCAATGTATCCCACCGCTTGATGTAAGGTTGGCTTGGTCTAATTGTTGTTAATGGATTACTTGGTGCCTATAGCAAAGAAAGAAAGAAAAAACATTTATTGACCATATTAAAAAAAACGCCAAAGGTTAAACTAATTTGATTAGTTATGTGAAATTGTTTTGAAAGATTTGGTGGCGTCTACACACAATACCATCACTCCTGAAATTCCTCAAACGGTAATCTCCTCAAACTTCGCTGTGGTGTCTAATTATTACTTATTTACTTAGGCTAACTCAGTAATACATACATTATTTACAATTCGAAGCCCAAGATTTTGCCGAAATCTTCATATTCATTTGCTTCGATTCATCCACAGCGAACGCTAAGCCGGTACCGGCTGATAGCAGGAACAAGTATACAAGTCTCACCTATTTATCTCGATCTAATCTATCACTCTTTCTTTCTCTTTTTCTCATTTCCATTGTCAATCTATCAATCATCACTCTCAGTATGTTTACCTGTGTTTAAAGCACTTTTATCATCACAATTTTTTTGCTTATGTATTTCAACTAGAAAATGTATTAGCATGTGGGAAGCTATGAGATAGGGCAAAGCTTTGATTGTAGAGGTAAGTTGTCCATTGAATTATCATGTTACGTCACGGAAAGCTGGTCAAGGTGGTCAGGGAAGATAGCAGATATGAAAACAGTAGATGACAGTCGCTTTTGTGTTTAGGCAACTCATTAGAGTGGCTCTTTACTCCCTAAAGAAATTGTTAAAGATTATCAAGATATTTAGGAGACTTAAAGGGCAAGGGGCGCGTATTACAGCAACACACGTCTTCAGAAGTGTAGCTGAGAAGTTTTTTTGGGAACTTTTAAATTAAAGTTTACTGTTAACAGTAGTCAACCTGTAGGGACTTAAGTGTATTACAGGCTTAGCAGGTTTTTTATGGCACCTCGTTTTGTGAAACGAACTGTCCAGCATTCATGCAATCGCTTTTACACACAGATCTTCACTTTTGCATAATGTCATCGTGAAAAATTTGTCAACTTTTGCAGATGGTCATTGTTCCATATTGTGATTATTGCTAGTCGTCACTTTTGCAGTCATCTACAATGTTTGAGTATGTTTGAGTAGTGAAAATTTGTTAATGACGACCAGTGGCGGATTTATTCTAAGGCCCAGTAGGTCCAGGACTAGGGCGGCCAGATGTTAGAGGCGGCAAATCGTAATAAAAATTAACTGATGACGCTTTAGTACTGAGTTATGGCCTGGGGCCTAGGGCGGCCAAGACTGTAATTCCGCTACTGATGACGACCTGCGAAAGTGACCATCTGCGAAAGCGCGAATCTGTGTCCAAACTCAAATCTACGCATAAACCTCCACAGGGATAACACGCATACATTTTTTTTTTTGAGGAGAAATGCATTACGCACCGTCACCCGGAGTGGAAGGGTGGTGTGTGGGACTCCCAGGGACCTCTGGAATTGTAGGTCACTGCTCCGGCCAACCGGATATACCCACTAAAACCCCGCAGTACCCTTCGAGTGGAGGGACGTCATGGGTATAGTTGAACCTTAGGGGCCGTCCATTAATCACGTGAGGCATAAGGGGGGAGGGGGGATCCGAAAAAAAGTCTCCAAATATCACAAAGGGGGTTGAAGGAGATATCACGTGTATTTAATTTCGCAACCGATATATATACATTTTTACAATCTTGCAAAATTTCGTATACTGATAAACTTATTTTTTATGAAGTACTAAGAAAAATTTCAACAATCATGTTAAGTAATTCCTGTCTTGCCAATAATCCTAGAAATGTAACTTAGGCATCCTTACGCGAAGGTCGAGAGAAATTATCTACGTGATGCGCGAAAAAATCCTACCTACCTACAATAAAAACATACCTACTTAGTATGTACAAAAAAATACACGTGATCTTAGCTGGGGGAGGGGGGTAGTACAAAAACCTCACCAGGTATCACCAGAGGGGAGGGGGGATCTAAAAAGTTGCAAAAAACATCACGTGATCAATGGACGGCCCCTTACTACCCTAACGCCCTCTAGCGACCGGCCCGCACAGCGGGGACCACATGCCCCCCCTCCGACACACGCACACTTAACACAACCATGCTTACCTCGTTAGCTTTTTATGTAACTTAGACTTAAACTTAGTCGCCATTACATTGCTGTACCCCTTTGCTGTAGGCACCGACTGCAATTGGTGCTATATATGAGAGTTAGTCTGCAAGGAGCTTGCACGGACCTGTCATGTTGACAAGGTTCGTGAGAAAGGCTGAGGCTTACTCGGAGGAAAGGCTGATCGAATGTGACTGTACGGTTAATCCCTAGCACATTATTATTATTATTCATAGATGTGTAATAATATCTTATGGGGTCTCTATACTCGATCTATAGTTATTATATTTCAAAACATCTTATTGTAATCACAAAACAAAAATGTTTGTCAAAATCATACGTCTATTCATTGTTAGGTGACTTGAGACAGTGGCGTAATTAGGGTGGCAGGAGTTGCAAAATGCCATCGGCCCCCGGAGTCATTTGAGCATGGTGAACCATCCATTATTGAAATCGAACGCTATCAGAACGAAGGCCCCCAATCAATGAAATTGCCGCGAACCTCAAACGTTTAAGTTAAGCCACTGCTTGGGGATTTTAACACACAAGTGACATAGCTCGCCTTGCTGACCTGAAGGTTTTGTTCAAGATTTTTTGAGCGTATAAGACAATAGCGCCTACCATCATACATCGCCGATACACCGAATTTTCATAGTAGGAGCCTCTGGTACTCAAAACAACTACTGAACGGAACGCAGTACGTTGAGAGACGTTACGTTATGCCAGTATTACGTCTGAGCGTGTGAGCCGGCTCAGTCATACGCGTGGCTCTATCACCCACTATACGATAGATCGAGTATGGATATACCTACCTGTTAGTTAATTTAAAATTGATATTAACAACTTAAGTATTGTGCCAAGGGATGACATGGAATGTTTCAATATTGATGTATATTTTCTTAATTTTTACACTGTGTGTATTTTATTTACTTGAATTGGTACAAATATGATTTAATTGATTACGATTTAATTACCCACCGTGTTATTTTATTGTAATAATTACTTTTATAATTTTATGTGATTTATATATAGTATTATGTCAGTATTTAGATTATGCCAAAATTGCCTGGAGGGAGTAGGAAAAGGAAAGTGATCTTTATATCTACTATTACGCTTCGCTATGACAATATTATAATCAGCTGTAATGCTTAGGATAAGTGTTTGGTGTAATCTCATGGTATACCTATACAGAATTCAAAAATACATACATATGAGTATGCCGTCACACCCAATCCCCAAAGGAACATGTGTCTATAAAAAAAGCTGTTAAACATTATAACTATTGTAATAATGGGGATTTGAACTCCGCATACAAAGTCATTTTCCGTTTAAGCGAAACTTCTACCTATTTAACTTCTTATTCTAAGAAACGACAATTTAAAGGATTTTAGAGAATCAACAATCAACCCAGCCCAGTTTTGTTTTTGGCTGAAAGTGGTTAAAGGGGCCTGCTACCCCTTCGGCTCTGCCTACCCCTTCGGGGATTATGGGCGTGATGTTATGTATGTGTGTAACAATTTTTTTTTTTTCATTTCTTTCCATACAAAAGTTGATTAATTATTTATCTGTATGAATATTAAAAAAATATTTTTGTCCATTTAGAAAAAATAATTGCATTGTTCAGAATAATGAGTGAGAGGTTTCGCATAATCTAAAAATAATCTTGTATGGGTATATCAACATTTCAGTATCTGAATGAGTTGAATTTTTAGTCAAGTTATACTGGTATTATTTTTTATTATCTTATGACCATGCTTCTGTCTCGTTTTCCGAATGTTCACTTATAGTGACGACTATCTATAAAAAACCTTTAAACTATGTCATTCACAGTATATTAGTTAACCAATAGTTTAATGAAATATTGATGTAATCAATTGGGATGTTGACACCATTTATATTTAATTTTGAAATATCAATTCTGAAAAAGAAAGTATCGTAGTATGCTGTTAAGCCTTATTGATTTTCAATCATATTGAGTCAAGATTTTTAATTTTACAAAAACTGCTTAATATTAAGTCAGTTGACTATACAAACTAGTGACGTCACACGTTGACAAGCCCATTCAAAATCTATGAAGTGATTTTGTTTTGAAAGCTCTTCTCAATTGACTAGCCAGCCAACATCCCTATTGTCTTTTTGCATTTGATTTTAGTGTACTTTAATTACATACTTTGATAAAATATATTCAATACTTAATTCTAAGTTTAGCAGGAGTTTCCGTAATCTCGATTTTAATTTTTTTTAGGCTTTTCATATGGAAACGAATAGCAGAAGCATGTAATATACTTTATTTCGATCTGATTTCACGATTTACGTAACATTTAAGACTGATCATTTGTAACAGTTGATACTTAATGTATCGGTTTTGTTAAGGATTCTGATCTGATTTCAGGCAATAGATAAGTATCTTACGGTTGCTATCTTAACTTATGGGAGCTTATAGATAAGCGATAGTTTATAAACTAACCTATTGTAACAACGGTTAGCGAGTGCCCGCAACTTTCGCCGACTCGTAGTTGCTGAAGATCGGTGAACTATCAGGCAGAGACCATGGTTACCATGGTTAACTCGGTGAAAATCGTTGCGTCAACAAAGTAACCCGCAGCCAACTGCCGCACGTTAAATTAACTCAACATTGCGCCATTGCATTGCACAGATAAATGGGACCACTGCGCGTGGTTACTTCGAAATCTACCGGACCCACGCTATCTTTATATACCCAGCCCACGATCGACACGACCGACGAGACATTTGTTAACAAACACCATGCCCCCCGACAGACTGACCGACTTCCTCCCATTTGCGCCGCACCTGTAAGCCGCACCTGTAAGCCGCACCCGCTCGCTGGCGGGCTCACTGGGCTTCCTCAACGGGTTCCACCCGGTGGGTCCGACCGCGCCGAGGGTGCGCCGGATAGCGCAAGGGGAGGGCTCTCACGCCGAGAGGCCCACGCTGCCCCGGGCTCGAAGAGCTCGGGAGAAACAGCCCGGGCAAAGAGCACCCCGCTCGAGGCCCGAAACCGCCCCCAGGGGCGAAGATACCCGACGACGACGGACCCACGCAATGCATTATGGCAACACTTTGTGAAATTAGATGCATGGCGCTGTAAACTGTCTATATTGGCATCAGCTACAGGCTAATAGCCATCTGTCACTTGACTATAAGCTCACTAAGGTAACTCCAGAAGTCCAGACTAAATAATAGAACATGTTATAAACCATAATTATTTATGACGGGTTTATTTAAGAATGTTGTGTATACCTATAATTGGCGATCATATTTAAACTGTAACCTCTGTTAACTTTACTATAAATGTGTATTGCTGTTGGTGTACAATTTATAATAAATAAGTACAATGATATACAGCAATGTTAAATAATGTAGTGTTATACAGCATTAATTATATAACTTGTTACTTAATCTGGACTTCTTAAAGCAGCCGGTTCACACTGTCAGTCTTGAGGCTCAAATGTATTTCTTAAGTTTATTTTATTGTATTTTAGTTTTAAAATATCAAATGTATGTAGCTGTGCAGCGTTGCATTAGCTAGTAAACTTCTATACTTAATATATAATTTTTTACTACGAATTTATGTGTTTCTTTTGGTCTTACCAGGAAGATGCAGTGCATCTATGATGATTACAATAATTATTGTATCACCTTAAACTGAAACTTATGTAATATATCATTGATTCCCAAAGTGGTGCAGGTGGACCCCCAGGGGGGCACGGGGGTCTACGTCGGCGTGACAAACAAAAATGGGGGTCTACAATTCGTAAGCCACAATTACATGAAAATTTATCTGGTTTCAATATTGAAGAACTAAAATGTTGGCTGACTTCACCTATCAATGTAGACAGATTTTTACTCACAGTACAATTAATTAATATTCCAACAAAGTGTCACTTTATTTTTCGAGAACTGTTCATTCGTGGTTGGAACTCGGCCGCAACGAAAATTTCTATAGTAGATTAATCTTTAAATTTTTTGCCCAATAGGAATATGGTAGAAATGTAGCTGCAGGGTCCACTGGTCCCAGCAAAATTTTGAAAGTGGTCCATGAGGAAAAAGTTTGGGAACCTCTGTTCTTTATTAAATTTAGTGTCACAAGTGACTACATCTTCTCCATGCATGTTGCCAATTTACTACAACCTTGTAAAAAAAACAGTGTTTCATAGTAATAAACTTTATTACAAAACATTAAACACCTTTGGGAGTCTTTTACCATTGATAAAATAAATCAACAGATCTTTAATTTGATAACAGAAACGTCTAACTACTTAAATACTATAGCTTTCGGCTGACCTATCTAATAAATCTTGTACTTACCCTATTTTAAAGTTTGTGCACAAAATTATACATAATTATTCAGCAATCTATGGGCCATAAATGCAGTCAAAGGTAGTTGTTCACTTAGAAAACAGTTGAAAAATAAAATAGGTTTACGCTTGACATAAATATTTTAGTAACATGACAATAGTTAGTAACTATCTATTAAATTTAAGAAAAAGTAGACAAGCTCGGGATTGTTTGAATATTTATGTAAAATGCATGTCGAATATTGCATTCTATAATAATATCTTGCTTCGATAAGTTAAGAATATAAATAAATGCACTAATTAGATTTAAATGCAACTATAAGACCATGCCTTCCTGCTAAATGTGTGTTATCATCATTGAGCTATTATTACTACGTATAGAGAAGCTATGTCAAACAAAAATATTATCACGAGGCATGGACTGAGCGTGTTTCAGCATTTGCAGCGCTAAAACTAACAATTGTCGTCTAAATAAACGCGTAAGCGCCGTGAATTTCATGGCGCTTACGCGTGAACGTAGGCGAGTGACTAAACGAGTTGTTGCCGATCGGCAACAACGCACGGCGGAAAAAACTTGTTCGCTGCGTCGGTTCCATACGCTAGTAATAATAGTTCAATGGTTATGATCAGAATAGTTGTATTTTCATATTAATAAATTTTGTGGATATCAATGGTGAATACAGACCAACTTTTATAAGGTTAGACGTTAATAATCACACAGAATATCGGGTCTAGTGTTGCTATAAGTACTTTATGTTAGTTACATACAACGTACAATCTTTTAAAATGTCAGCATAACTTAAATTATAATATAAATCTAAGATATAATGGCACTGGTATGACAACGCAATTTTTTTCAAACACACCGATACATTTCCTAGGCTATTAGCATTTTTCATATTTGTAAGGGAGACTTTACAGTCGCACTCTATAGAACAAAACCGTACTTAAGAATTTTAGCACCAATCTAGCTTTTCAAGTCCTTAATAAAAAACATAAATTAGGACCGAATGGTATACATATCAGCAACGCAAAGGCGAGATGATGATGATGATGATTCAATTTTGAAAATGTAACTTTGACAATCTATGAGCGATAGGATGTTTTCTATACCGAAAACCTCCTATGGGATCTACGAGAATGAAACCGTGTGTCGCACCTAATTCAATAACTTTAGCAACCATCAAACACATAACCTGTAAAGTGGCAATATGACTGATATGAATTCCGATTCACGTCAGTGATTTATCACTGACAAAACGTCAGTTGACGTCCAAGCGAAACTAGACTAAACTCGACCAATCAGCATCTGGCTGAACCCGTCAAATCTTGTGAGTCAATCAGAGCCATAAGCCTGCAACGTCATTTAAGCGGTTATTCTCAGTGATTGCAGGCGAGATGATGTGTCTATTCTCAAGAAAAACTTGATCACATCGCCACTCTATTAGTAATGGTACTTGAACTTAGCAACAGATCAGTTTGTAGGCGTGTACAAATGTTTAAATTCGTGCTTTCTTTCATCTTACGCCGACGAAAAGTCTGTCTGATATTACAAGTTACCATACCCCGTAGCCTTTAACATTATAATATCCTTTTAGCTGATTTTGTGGGAGATATTATAGTGCACAAATGTCTGCGCAAATGTGTCCGGTGAACGGAGAAAGAACAGGCGCAGAACCAACGGCTTAGCGTTAATCAGGAGGTAGAATTTTGGCCAAAAGGCATACTATGTTGCTATCCATGCTCATAATGCTACGGGTCACTAGTCGTTATTTGGTGTAGTTCTAACGTAATGCGTAAAAATAACGTTCAACGAGACAAGATGAAATCGAAAACACGAACTGTGCACATACCATAAAATATTATAAAGGCGCCTATCTAAATATTACAATAACTAATGTCCCTTTAGGTCTCTTAATACTTACTTAAAATACAAACCTTATACTTTACGTATTTTATACATTTTTACATTTATACACAGATCTATATCTAGTATAGTAACTATGAAAATGACATGAATCAATGTCCTTTGTCAGAATTATAACTAAAACAAAAATCTATGCAGCGGGTAAATACTGACTGCCTTGACTAGTCGTCAACCCCAGTTAGCACGTCAAAAGCCTTCATTTAAATGTTAATCTATTCCACTAATACCACTGAACATTTAATAGTATTATACAATACTTATTTCATAAAAACACTTACATAATGTAAATATAACACATTCGGATTTAAAAATCATATTTATGTTGTTTAATTGTTGTCCCATGTTGGTCTGGGCCTTGAAAATAATGTGCCAACTGTGTTCCTTGCCTAGCATGTCGTAAAAGGCGACTAAATATCAGGTTTCGGGCACGGACTAGTAAAAAAATAAGGACTCCACGCTTCACGCTATAGCGTGAAGCCACGTTTATGCATGTATGAGTTAGATACTTAAGTATACCAAGTATCGGATATCTGTCATTTGGAGCACTTATTATGTCAATGTGTGACGTAAGTTGCGTGTCAAGGTGGAGCACCTGAGGAGCTTCAATCTAGTTTGTTGCGTGGAGTCCTTCTTTTTTTACTAGTCTGTGGGTATGTGCTTTACATTCGCGGTCGTAGTTAACTTAGTAAAAGCTTTGTAAGCTACTATAAATGTTAGCGGATTTTTAATTATGATCACTTAATTTTATTCATACCGTGGAGCACTTTTGAAATGTGAGGTTAATTAAATATAATATTTATGCAGTTAAGAACTACATCGTCTAGAGCTCCTTAAATATGTGACATCTGTAAGGCGTAAGGGTGAATGACCGCAATTGACATGCTAACTGGCGTAGACTTTAAATAGGTTGGCTGATTTGAAACACATCATGAGGTTTGTTCTTCGATTACTTCATCGAATAAAATTGCACAAGCAAGATTCAAATTATTGTTCGCCATAAGAAATATGATACCAGAAACCAAGCCATGCTAAATTACTTAGTATGATGTTTGTTAACTACAAAATACGTGAAATTTGTATAGATTTAATGTAGCCGTTAAACCCGTATAGACATTTGTATGAAATGTTTAATTTTTGATTTCTTATGTGTTCTTTAAGTCATATCAGCCAACCTATCCATAGAAATTTACTAAGAAACTAATCAACCAGACGTAGCATCAATTTCTAGCTGCTAAAAAACATAATTTGAAAAAAAGAAAACAATTTGACCGAAATAACACTAACAACTTACTTAACACCTACCACGCTAAGTTATCATCACATTTTGAAGGTAAAGCTTAAAGTTACAAAAAATATCTCACGACAAAAAATATATTCGGCGCTATGAAAGGAAAGTACCCTGTATACAAAAATATATAAGAATACAGATTTTGCTTACATTAAGTTTTTTCATCTACTAACTTAAGTTTAGTTTACAAGTCATAACATAACAAGTATTAAGCGTGCTATACATTTGGTCAACCCGACTAAATACCTAAAACTATCCAATAACAATAGCAAGTAACAATTTTTATAATTTCAAATGTAGTTTCTTTAAAAAGTTAATAAGTCCTTACTATTTATTAATTAGTATATCTGCCAGTTAAGTTCTAACACATGAACTACAAATTTCAGCAACGGTTAATATTGAGACCAGGCACGAAGGGCAACTTTTAACTTTAATTGTAAAAATATCCATTTGTATATAATCATTAGACAGCAAATAACAATGACAAAAACTATATTATATATGAAAATGTATTACAAGATAAATATATCTATGTTATATCTACTGAAAGTTGTCTATAGTGTGTGGCAAGGTAAGATACAATTTAAGTTCTGAACATTTGTATAACACGCTTGTTTTAGTTATACAGTCGGAAACATAAGTGGCTTAAAAAATGTTTTTTCTTATGTTCTTAGTTTGTAGCTAATAAGCTATTTTCCTCAAAAAATGTTTTTTATAGTCCACTATTGAGATTACAAAAAAATATTGCTTACGTATTTTTTCTTTTGTTCAACAAACTAAAAATGATGAAAATACAGCGCGTTAAAGTACCGCGTGACGTCACTAGGTGTGTAAAATTTTACCGTCCAAGTGATGTAAAGCGCTAAATTTCAGATCTTTGAAGTGAATCTTTGTCATTTTTCGAGTATCAGATAAAGCAAAAAATACGTATTCAATATTTTTTAATAATCTAACTAAAAAGAATTGTAAGGATAATATCCCATAAAACTATAGCCTTTATAATAATAAAGGTCAAAATGGCTCAGCTACTTTTGCCGTTCGCGACTGTACTAAGCGATTTGAGATTCCACTTACTCAACATTACCGTATACTAATAATAATCTGGAACAGATCTCCTCGGAAATTTCTGAAACAAAAAAATGTATTAAGTTTCTCTTTAGACGTGTTAGATATGATACAATTTTCAATCCATAGACAACATTTAGAATGCCTGGTTGTATTCAAATTCAAATTACAAAAAGACTGAAACTTTTTATTGTTTGGGAACTTAGGTAGACGAATTTTTGATGCAACTAATTTACCCATATTAAAATAATTTTAAAGATATCAGTAAATTACGAAAATGAACCCAAAATGTATAGGTAACTATTTTCTTTATCCTTATTGACAGACCCGTTGTTCGAGTGGTCAGAGACCCTGGCTACGAAACCAAGGGTCGCGAATTCGAATCTGGCTAGGGACAAATGTTTCGTGTGATGAACATGGACATTTATACTCGAATCATGGATACTTAAAAGGTATTTAAGTATGTCTATCCGTTCACTTAGTATCCATAACACAAGCTTATAAGCTTAGTTTGGAACTAGAGAATTGGTGTGTCAGTTTGCAGCATTTATTTATGTAATTATTATTTGAGTAAAATACATACATTACTGCTTCAATTTTAAAAGAATCAACACTAACTAACTAAACTTCACGGCACTTCCCTAGCGGTTTCAACATTTCTGGCTCAAAATACCTTTTTTTATTTAGCAAAAATACGATTAAATATATAGAAAAAAAAACCCTTTTTGACCACATGGAATCCTTTTTAACCAACTTCAAAAAAAAGGAGGAGGTTCTCAATTCGACTGAATTTTTATCACGAGCAGACCCTCCCAATTCCCAATCTTTTAAGATCAGCACTACAAGTACTGCAACGCATCTTCAGATCCAGCTCTACTCATAAATACATACAGGAGGGCTCCGTCCATAGTTCATAGGCTGGTGAACCAGCCTGTCCATCAGAGGCCTCGGGGCCTGCGCCGAGCGGATGTTGTCGAAGATGCTCATGTCCCTCCAGCTCTTGTAGTTGGGCTTGTTCTTGACCTTCGGGCGGAACTCCTCGCCGGGGGAGGTGCTGAACGTGCGCTGTATACTGAAGAGGCCGGCGCGGCTGAACTCTATGGTGGGGGTCGCGGCTGGCTCTTCTGGTGGTTTGTTCTGGTGAATTTTGGATTATTACTTATATGTAGTATTTCAGAGCGGTGGTAGCTTAATGGTAAAGACACGCGTCTCATAACCGAGGGGTGTGGGTTCAAATCAGAGCACGTACCTTTGGATTTTTCGAATCTATGTACGTAATGATACCACTAGCACAGCGGTAATGAAAAACATCGTGATGAAACCTGCAAATACATCCCTGCATTCATCAGTCCAATTTTGGTTTGGGACTTAAAAAGAATGTGCCAACTGTGTTTCTTGCCTAGCATGTCGTAAAAGCAATGGCGTAGCTATCCAGGGGCAAGGCGGGGCAGTGCCCCGGGGCCCCCAAGCTCGGAGGGCCCTAAATCCTGATAAGCAAACTTCTGTTTCATTTGACTCTGTCTACCCCCTGTCTAATGTAATTGTCCCCTGGATCTAAACCTGCATACGCCCATGGGCCCCAGTTTCTGTTTTGCCCCAAGGACCTTTGTTACCTAGCTACGCCACTGCGTAAAAGGTGACTAATGGTATATCGGGTTTTGGGTATGTGATTTTATTTTCATAATTTTCCATCTAGCCCAACCCAGTTTTATTTTTGGTAGAATGTGGGTAAAGGGGCCTGCTGCCCTTTTGACTCTTATGGACTTGATGCTATGTATGTATGTGTGTATGTATTTATGGAAATGATAAAGATATAGCGCATTAAAGTACCGCGTGACGTCACTAGCTGCGTAAAATGTTACCGTCAAGTGACGTAAAGCACCCAATTCAGATCTTTGAAACGTTGTATTTTGTAATTTTTTTACTATTAAGTAAAAAATACATTATCAATATTTTTTGGTAACCTAACTTAGGGAATTTAAAAGAATTTTGAGTAAAATAGCCTATTACACCCAACTTAACTAGTACAAGTAGAATAAACATATAAGACCAGTATAAACTCACCATATTATCCAGATTGGTAGTATCCGGCGACGTATACCTCTTCTCCCTCTCCGACACCAGGGCGCCACCCATCAGCGGCTCCACATCCTTGGCCAGCGGCGACTCGAACACACTGCTCTGCAACTCAGCAGGCCGGTTTAGACTGCTCCTCTTCAACACCAACAGCTGCTCATGAAGATCCTTGTGCACTAATAACTGCTTCTCAAAGTGCCCCATCATGGAATTCTCCAGAATCCTCCTATCTGTGTGCTTCACTATTTCCAACAGCGCTTCAAGCAACGGCCGTTCGCACGGCAGAATCGACAGCCTCTCCAGGATCTGACTAGCCACTTCTAAACTGAACGTCCTTTGGTAATGTAACATGAACTTAGTCAGCTTCATAAACACCGGTTTAAACCTGGAGAAGTTCTGAGTATTCGCTATCGCTTGCATGAAAACGTCGCAGAGAGGCATGTCCTTTTGTAAATTGTACATTAGCAGATCCTCACATAAACTCAGATCAACAGCGTTTAAGTGTAACAGGGCACACTCAATAACTTCTACTTTCAACACAGCATCTTCTCGAACGTTCACTTTAGCTTTCATCACGAAATCCTTCGCCATTTCCACTAGGATCCTCGTCAGATCCCTCCTTCTGCACTCTTCTACGAAGCACATCCCATATTTCCTCCTTAACTCCGGCCAATCGCGCAACAGCATGTACTCTTGTATAAAGCTCTCCTCGCTCAGTCTTACCAATTTGGCAGTAATGTCCTTATAGTCCGGGACTACATGCGGATACAAACAATTGATCTTTTTACAACTAGACAGCAGATTGAAGAAACATATGCCTTTGAGAACATTGCTCCTTTGCCCATACGACGGCTTGTAGTAAAAAGACATGAGTTTGGGAACTCTGATCCTATTAGGAGCCTCAATCACGGTATTATGTGGGTTGCGTCTGTCGAACGATACATTTTCGACATTTCCCTGTTCATTGTCTTTGTAAATTGAGGTCGAATCAGCGTTCTGTTTCTCGCAAACTGTTCTAGCTTTCGAAACATCTTGGTTTGGCTTCTCAGCATTGATGATAGTTGTAGGCGTGTAGCTAATCTTTTTAGCCGGTTCCCAGCGATCGCTGGTGATCATCTTCGGAACATATTCCTCAAAGTCGCCAGCATTAGACATGGAAGCGGCGCAGCTGTTATGCGTCGAAGTGTCTATACCGGTTATGCTTTCAGCGAACAACGATAACGCGTCATCATCGTCGCAGCTCTGGTCAAACGACTTGTATTTAACTTTGTCTGATGTGAAATTGTTTTCATCGTCATCCGACCTAGCTTTATTAGGAGAACTGACCATGTTATTATCGTCTAATTGAGAATTGAAATTGTTTGATTGAACTACGTCATCAGCTGCAAAGTCAACATCGTTATCTCCGTCTAAATTGTTATCAATGTCAACGTTATTGGATAAAACTCTCTTCAGCCGCTGACATTGAGTAATCACATCGCTTTCTTCTTTTAAAACTTGAAATATCTTTCCTTGGAATCTTTTAAAACCGACACTGACGTCCTCATTGTCATACCCGATCCAATTAATAATCTCCAAGTCGAATTTCTTAAGCTTAGCAGTAAGTTTATCGAGCGCTTCATTAGTTTTAATTATTTGGTCATTGATGACATTATTTTCTACACTATTCTCACGGCACGAAACTATTGATCTTGTGGCAGTAACAGACGAAGTACTGAGATCCAGTGATCTGGTTTCTACGTCAGGAGTGGACTCTTCATCTTCCTTGTTTGCTATTGATTGAGATTCAGAACTCTCAGAGGCGGACGAGGGAAAATTGTTATTAGTCTCAATTTTTTTTATTCCAATATCATCTAGTTTCAAGATTGGTATTCTTTTGTCTATTCTGACAAAGTCAGTGGAGCATACCGTAAAGCAGGTGGTAGTGCTGGAACTGGATATGTCTCTAGTCCAGGAGAGTTCAGAGGTGAATGAAGTTTTCCGGGAGTCTATAGGACACGCCTCTATATTTGGGTCGCTGGACGTTTCTATAGGTATTTTACCTTCAATTGGAGCTAATAACGAGGGTGATTGATCGCCATTTGCTGATACCGTATCATCTGCATTCTTACCTGTTTCTATTTGTAATTTTCTCTTTCGACCTCTACGTAGGGGGATTTTGTCAATAGATTTTTGGTTTTTTATTGTCTCACTGTTGCCTGCTGTACTTTTGACGGCTTTAGGAGTCTTCTGCTGGGATAACGATAGTGAGAGCGCTTTTTTAACTGGAAAAGAATACGATCTACTTATTATCTGTTTACGAGTCAAGTAAAGAATCAATTATCAAAATTCCGGTTTATATCAGATACCTATTGTAGGTTAAACAATTACATTTACAATTTGGATTTGGTTAATGCTGAATTTATCTACGGACTAGTAAAAAAAGAAGGACTCCGCGCCACTATCGAAACGTTGAGGCATCTGCGGAGCTTCAACTTGACACACAACTTAGATCAGAAATTGACATAAGCGCTCCAAATTACAGATTTCGATATCTGGTATCCATAAGAATTTCACTCACACATGCATAAGTGTGGCTTTACGCTATAGTATGACAGCGCGGAGTCCTTCTTTTTTTATTAGTCCGTGTATGTATCAATAAATAGCAACGATCGAAATTATTTCTATAGATCCACTAGCAGACAGCAAATACAAAAAAATCCTTACTAATATTATATTAGCGAAGTAAATCTTGTCTCGTCACACATTTACATAAGAGAATGCAATCGTATTTGGCATGGCAAAAATGTAACCCTAAGAATTTTTTTTTTTTTTTACATTTCATACAAAATAGTCAATCATCTAAACAACTTTTGTATGGAAAAAAAAACATTCTAAAATACTTCAAATTAGTTTCTTAAAATAAGTGGTAGATAAGATGAGAGGAAACCGTTTATCTTGGTATGGGCATGTGATGAGAAGAGAGGAAGAACACGTGACAAAGAGAGTGATGAGTATGAATGTTAGTGGATGGAGAAGAAGAGGAAGGCCAAATAAGAGATGGATGGATTGTGTGAAAGATGATATGAGAGAAATGGGAGTGGATAGCTTGATGACGGCTGACCGGGACGTATGGAAAATGAAGACATGCTGCGCCGACCCCAGATAAACTGGGAGAAGGGCAAGAGGATGATGATAGTTTCTTAAAATAATGAGTTAAATAAGTAAGTAAGAGTTTTCGCATATATTATGTACTTAAAATAACCTAGTTTAATAAGGTTTAATTGCGGAAAAATTTAAAGACAAGGTTCACCCAGACAGAGCCGGGGGTAATACCTAGTATTACATGCAACGTAATCAAACAAATATAATGACTTACCATTCTTCACAGCTTCAACTTTCTTATTTAAGGGCTTCGCACTTTTCGGCACTTTTCGTACGCACTTTTTCTTAGCAGGAGAAGGTTCAAAATCATCTGTAAAAAATTTACAGCTTATTTTTAATGCAAGGTCTTTTTAAGGATACTACGTATGTATGTATGGACGGATGTTTGTTACTCTTTCAAAAAAATCTACTGTATGGATTTTATTCATTAAATAATATAGCTCATACACCCGAATAACATATTACCTATAGGCTATGTTTGTATGTTATGTACTACGCGAGCGAAGCTGCGGACTGAAGCTAGTTAAATATATTCAGGGCTTCTCTAAATCAATTGAAGACCCTGGACATAATAAGAAACAAACATGTTTTTTGAAAATAGATATTGGTGTATTGGAGGCCAAGACCTAATTTGGGTTGCTGAGCCATCGGAGTGTGTAAGTAAGTATTAGTAATTTTAGAATTTGGGGACTCCTTAGGCGCAGGACACTGGGCACTTGGCCATAGTCCCTGTGGGAAACAGAAGCCCGCGTATGTTAGTTAGTTTATTGATACATCAAACACTAAAAATTTTGGTTTGTTTCTACATCATAATAAATTTAATTATAATTACTTCATATTTACATCACATTGAATTACTGAATTGCAAAATACATAGCTTTACTACTTGTGTTATAGAAATTATAATCAACACAGCTAAGGTACAATGAGCGTGAGCGGTGGTAGCTCAATGGTATGGACACGCGCCTCTTAACCAAGGAGTGCTGGTTCAAACCCGGGCACGTACCTCTGGATTTTTAAAATCTATGTACGTATTTATACCACTAGCTCGACGGTGAGGGAAAACATCGTGATGAAACCTGCAAATTCAAATAACTTTGGATTTGTAACCATGATCCAAAAAATTGTCTGGTTCCCTTATCTTAGGGTTACGAAGGTCAGATAGGCAGTCGCTTCAATGTAATTACCACACTCGCTAAATCCTGGATCATGGTCTAAGCGGACCCCGTCTAAACACGGGATATAACGCTAGGAAGATGATGACAGCTAAGGTACAATGAGCACACAAACCCAAGACAATAATTATTTATACCAGTGCGGGGATTGAGCCTGCATATATTATATATATTATGCATATATTATGCAGCGCATTATCTGAACTTCTACGCCAGCGGCTAAAATAACACAAACGAACTAGTATACTGTATCCAATTGCAGGAAATCACTAATACAAGTAAAACAATTACATATTTTTACAACCACACCAAATAATCATTTATCTCGAATATGTTACCAGCCACTGTCCCAGCCCACTGTCCCATGTTGGTCTGGGACTTAAAAAGAATATGCCAACCGTGTTTCTTGCCTAGCATGTCGTAAAAGGCGACTAATGGTATATCGGGTTTTTGGTGTGTGATTGTGTAGGTGACAGGTTAGCCGCTTGTCACTGCTTTTTCACAATTTTCCATCTAACCCAGCCCGGTTTTATTTTTGGCTGAATGAGGTTGAAGGGGCATGCTGCCCCTTTGACTCTGCCTACCCCTTCAGGGATTACGGGCGTGATGTTATGTATGTATGTATGTATCGAATATGTTAAATAACATCAACTGAAAAAAAAAAAACTAAAATACCTTCAGAATTAGCACTGGTAATAGCCTCTTCGACCTTTTTCTTCTTTCCTCGTTTCTTTGGCACTTTAGGTTCGTCGTCTTGTCCTATTGGTGTAGTGATAAGAGGCTTAGACTTCACCAGCTGAGCTAATGCCACTGCAACAAGAGATGGCCTTAAATAAATACTCATGACTCAAGTAAACATTATTGCATCTTGAAAACCGTACCATTATTAAATGAAATATGATTTTTCATCACAAATGTAACCTACTGCTAATCTTTCGAACATTAGAACAAAATAACACCTGTAATTCTATTTTTATTTATCGCTGGCCGGCTAAAAAAGCATGTCCTTACCATTGAGCTACCACTGCTCCTAATTGTGAAAACTTTGAGGAACTTTCACTCCATGTATAATTTTAAACTTTTGCATTGCATTATCACTAGAAACACTACTAACGGACCAAACGCAATATGCATTATGTATTACATGAGTACTTACAGCTTGACGTTTCAGCTGTGTTGCAACGACTCACAAGCTAATCCATGGTCACAGTGCTCATGTACTACATAATATATATCTTACTTCATATCTTTAAAAACTTGTTCCTAAAAACATGTATTTTGTTAAGTAATTGTTTGATTTCTTATGTGCAATCCTACTAAATGTGAAAGTTTGTATGTATGGATGGATGTTTGTTACTCTTTCACAAATAAACTACTGAATGGATTTTAATGAAACTTTAGAATAATATAGCTCATATACATCCGAATAACATATAGGCTATGTTTCATCAATGTACCACGCGAGCGAAGCCGCGGACAGAAGCTAGTAAAATATATACTATATATGCACCTTGGGAATGAATAATGGATATTAAGTTTCTCAAAACAAACCATTAACACATATGAGTAATATTAGCTTTCCATGAAATAAATAACTTTTTAATTCAGAAAAAGGGTGTCATTATTGTTAATATATTTGGTGGGAGATAGGATTGCAATGATGGAGTCAGCAATGCAGCTGGGCGCAGCACAATATTAGCTGTGCTGGTCCTTGAGACATGTGCTGGTTAATGTCACTAGGTGTCAACCCTACCAGAGATTGTAAATATTGCAATGTTGAATCAAGAATCCCAGCTAGGTCCAGGAAAATGTTAGTGCAAAAAATGCCACTGGATATTCCTAGTAGAAAAGTTAATGTTGCAACTGCCATAAGCATAGAATTAGTATTAACACTTTAATTTATTTTTCAACACCTAGTTAGAGCTTCAGTGGTTTGAGAGGTCATTGCAGTCTCTCACTGATAATGTACACACAATCGCCCATCTAGGAAGCTCAATGAGGAAAACACATGCCCAAATAACTAAATATGGTGGTTAACACTTACAACAAAAAGAATTTAGTTAGCCAAGAAGATTAACACATACCACACCCCAAGTACAAGAAGTTACACTACCCTACTTATTCCTAAGAATGAAGGGGCTACTTCTGCAGCCCTTGAAACTAGTACCAGTGCCAATCCCTTATATGCATATTATATACATATTATCTTTCAGCAGTGAAAACCTCATGAATGCTTTTGACAAAATTTTTAAAATACTGCCTCCTGAAAAAAGTCTAATGGATTGGAATATTACTGTTTGTTGTTATTTTTTTTAGGAATTCCTGTAACCAATGGTATTCATATCAAATATCTTGTGGCTAAATAAGTATGATGAGTTTTACAAAACAAATAAAAAAAAAATTAAGCAAATGCAAGTTCAGAGGTTTTCGCTCCCAAACGATATTGAGGTATCTTTTCACTGCTGTCCCATACCTTTAGACTAATCAACATCTTAGAATTACATACATACATAACATCACGCCTGTAACCCCAGAAAGGGTAGGCAGAGTCAATGAAGCTAGTCACTTTAACCACATTCAGCTTAAAAATAAAATAACTGGGTTAAATGGAAAATTGTGAAAAAGTAATGACAAGTGGCTAGCTAGCATACACAATCATATACCCAAAACCCGATATACCATTAGCCGCCTTTATGACATGCTAGGCAAGGAACACAGTTGGCGCATTTTTTTTAAGTCCTAGACCAACATGGGACAACTTAGAAATAAAATAATATTACCTTCATTGGCCAAATCGAATTTCTCCTGTGCTTTCTTTTCCAGTATCTGTTGTTTCTTTGATATTTTGGGTGTTCTCGCAATTTTTGGTGACAAATTTGTCATGTTACTCTTTGCTCCTAGAAACACAAACATATTTAGAATGGAATAATAATAGCAACTGACCCTGAATGTTTACGAGCACGTTTCCAGTACCATAAATGTGCTTCAATAGCAAGAACATGAGAAGTTTACATTAAAAATACCGAGTAAGCAAAATTTTAAGTAGCCGAACCTGCGATTGGAATTTTCACTTTTATAACAGTAGGTGTTTTCAACTGTTTTGCTTTCAGCTTCTTCTCCTGTGTCTTTTTTGTTGACGCTGGAGTTTTGCCATCAACACTTTTCTTTGGAGCCATCTTCATAAAAATAAATTTTGTTTTCCTTCGAACCTGTTTACTTGAAGGTTATATTGTTGTGTAGGAACTCAAATCGGGCAACATTATTTGTTTTGTAAGAACGATATTGAAGATTATTGACAAACCAATTCAACCTAATTCGTATTGATCATGTATTATTGTGAAGCAGAAAATCTCAAGTTTTTTAGAGTCAACGGATCACTCACTCAAACTTTTACAGTAAATCCACCAATAACATGAAACAAAACGAAACTTGAAGACGAAACCTTTCAAGGAAGTAAAAAGTTAATTTTATTTGAGAAAGAAATATCCGAATGCATTTCATCGACTCTACAGATAATAAAATCTATGTATGAACTACAAAATAACTGAAAAAAGTACTTATCTAAGTATACATACCTATCCCATCACCGAATTTAGCCTTTATCTTTATATTAAGATCTAAGTAAAGGTATTTTATTGCAATATTTTGAAGTGAGAAGTTTTATTATTTTATCGTATGAGTTTTTCGAGAATTGTTTCAATAAGTTCGTTGACATTTTGTCAGTAACTAATTAATGTTTTATATAATAGGTGCGAATAATCATGGCACTCAATTTAGACTAGAATTTTGTATTAAATTAGGCCAAAAAACTGATAGATTTTATTTTATTAACCCAAACAGATTAGACGAGTATCCGAACGGTATTTACGTAAAGGTTAAAGAGGTTATTTGTGTCAGAAGCTGGGAAGGTCAAATTATATCAGCCGGTGTTTCTCTGAAAATAATTATTTGCTAAAATCATGCCTGGAAAATACAAGATTGTTATGATTCGCCATGGCGAGAGCGAGTGGAACCAGAAAAACTTATTCTGCGGGTGGTATGACGCTGATCTTAGCGACAAGGGTAAGATTTACTTAATTTATACACATAGTAAAAAATCCCAGAATACTGAGTTTACTTAGCTCTAATAGAACATCTAGACTGGTAGATTGGCCAATTCAAAAAGTTTCTATTTAATATAACTTTTACACTTTTCTTCGAAGTAGAGATTACAAAGGTTACCTTAATAATTTACTTAGAATTATTTTAAGATTAACAGTTTCATTACTTCTTTTTAACTATGGTGTTGATAATCATGAAACAAAAATGACCTATTTTTTTCTAACTGTCATAGTAATATCATTTGATATAATGCATAGTTCAGCAATGCGTGGGTGTGTGACAATTGTTTCACGACCTCTGGATTTTATTTTAGAGTTCATTTTAATCTGTAAAGGAGGCCATTGATGGCGGTGGCATCAAACAATTTAACTGCAAATACCTTTTTATAGGTATATTTTGTGGATCTGAAAGGAATTCTTAAAATTGTTATTTACGCAAATTATTATCATTAATTTAACTTAACCCTGTTATAAAGATAAGTTTTAGTATTTGGTTATGAATTTACGGTATGGTATTTGTATGTGTAAAACAGTATTTCTTTCATAATATAATGGACTTGTTTTGTATAGTCCAAACACTGACTTAAAATGCAAACAATAAACAAACATATATTTAAAGTATCAATAAAATAGATGTAAGTATTTTAAGTTATTTTGTTATAATTCTATTTTAAATTGTTGGTGTTTAAAACCCTACAATTTTTTTTGTCATTTCGAAACAGAGATCCTGCTCGACTACTACCATTAAGAAATATGTTATTTTCATAAAACCATGACTAATAATGAACGTTTTGACTGACACTACAATTTTCATGGTGTATTCTCAGATGCGACATTTTAACGTAAAACACTCAACTCGCTAATTCCATTGTTAGTTTTCGGCACTGGAATAACATTTACAGGAACTCTTTGAGTGGGTCGGTATGCAAAATGTGTTAAATTTTCATTTTACATCCACTAGTATATATGATAATGACCGACCTGTTCTCTATATGTATGCAAACCCTCTGAAATCTAATATATCTCGGTGTTTTAAACAGGTCGCGACGAAGCCACAGCAGCCGGCAAGGCCCTAAAGACTGAAGGCTACACTTTCGACGTGGCTCACACGTCCGTGCTGAAACGCGCACAGATCACACTGAACTCTGTCCTGCAGGAAATTGGTCAGACAGATTTGCCTGTTCAGAAGACGTGGCGGTTGAACGAGAGGCACTACGGTGGACTCACTGGCCTTAACAAGGCTGAGACTGCCGCTAAATATGGTGAAGCTCAGGTACAGAATACATTTTTCTACTAACATATGTTTTTTGTGAAATCAGAAATACATATCAATATTACTTCTACTCTCAAAAGTATCACAGGTATTATAGACATAGTTAAGGTCAACATTGCATGTTTTCCAAGGCCTTTTCCAATAGATATTAAGAATAAAAAATCAAATCGATTTTCAACAGGCTTTTAAACTTTAAATAATACTTTTTAAGCAACTTCAAAAAAGGAGGAGGTTCTCAATTCGACCATAGATATTAAATATTCCTAATTAAACTTTAAAAGCCTGTTGAAAAACGATTTGACTTCATAATTTATAGACTGTTTATTTGCGTTTAACTTGTTAACAAAAGTCATTAACTGACTATTCCATTCAATTAATTCTTCTTAAACATATCTATCTCTATCCCTACCCCCTTTAGGGATGGGAGAGTCAAAGACAGCCCCTTTAACCACATTCAGCCAAAAATAAAACCGGGCTGGGTTAGATGGAAAATTGTGAAAAAGTATTGACAAGTGGCTAGTTAGTCGCCTACACAATCACACACCCAAAACCCGATATACCAAATTTCTTAAACTCATTAACAAACGTAAATTAACCAACTTTTTCCTTTCAACAGGTCCAGATCTGGCGCCGCAGCTTCGACGTGCCCCCGCCCCCGATGGAGAAGGACCACCCTTACTACGAGACCATTGTGAACGACCCCCGCTACGCTGGTGACCCGAAGCCCGGCGAGTTCCCAATGTTTGAGAGCTTGAAGCTCACTATTGAGAGGACACTGCCTTACTGGAACGATGTCATCGTTCCTCAGGTAAAACTTCTTTCTTTTGTATAGAATTAATACACTAGATACTGCATTGTATTATACAGAACTATGGCCATATTTTTTAATGGCAGTGGTGTGTTCCAATTGTTAGTAGCGGACAAGCCCTGGGGCGGCAAAGCTGCAGGCCCCCGTTGGGATACAAGCAAGTTCCCGAGGGGGGGACGGCGGGGGTGCTACGACTAAGGATATTGGGGTCCTCATAGGACATAGGACCACAAGCACGGGGTGTACCCTAATGGCACTGGTTAAAGTGTACTATATTTACGGATAAATTAATTCATAACATAAAATCTCTCTGCTAATGGATAAAAATCCTTTGTCTGTAGCTCGGCTCGATCAATTTTAATGTTTTATTTTTGATATATTTGACAGGTATGAGAATAGGTCATAAGTATTTTTTACACTCCTTCCCCTTTCCCCCCTTTGTTATTAGCTGAACAATGTTTACTCGGTCTAGTTATAGATATGAAATAATCTCTAAATTTGTATTGTTTATTTTGGTCCTTTCCAGATCAAAGAAGGCAAAAAGATTATTATTGCTGCCCACGGAAACAGTCTCCGAGGCATTGTCAAGCATTTAGACCGTAAGTTTTCTCCGCGGACTAGTAAAAAAGAAGGACTCCGCGCCACTAACTAGACGTTGAAGCTCCTCAGGTGCTCCAAGTTGACACGCAACTTCACACATTGAAATAATAAATGCTCCAAATGACACATAGGCTTCACGCTATAGTATGACAGCGTGGAGTCCTTCTTTTTTTACCAGTCTGGTTTTCTTACGTAATATTAGTTTAGATGTTTAGCTATATAATAATAACTTTTAACCTCTTATCAGTAAAAACAAACTACAAATATTATAGGGCTGCCTTTGTGAATTTTAAACAGATGCTAGTGTAATTAACATTGTGTATTTAGTCATTTTCATAACTTGGGACATAATGTTTTTGGCGAAGTTGAAAGTAGGATTTACATAAACTATCGAACTGTCTTGAGTTTGTATTTGCTTTGCCGGCCGCCCTCTCGTGTTCGTGACGGGTCTATCTGCCTTTTGTTCTGTAATCTGAGAGTTGAACGCTAAAATGATCTATACGATCGATAGTATCGATGTCTCTGTTAGTGCAATACTATCGGTTAACAGCAATACTATCGATAGTATCGATACTATTGATAGTTTTGTACTATCGATAGTCTATTCGGTATTGAAAAGCAATACTATCGATAGGCTATCGATAGACAATCGATATTGGTCTATCGACCGGCAACACTCGTCCTAAGGATTATCACAAACCAACTACCTTTTTTGGTTTATGGCTAAAAGTGAATAAAGGAGTTTACTGGTCCTCAGAGCATGCTTCCCGAAGCTCCTTAGAATCGCTCGCAATCTCCGAAAGATTAAGCGCCTGACTAGTATTCTTTTTGAAATCTTATCTATAAAAATCTCGTGTAGTAAAATTCCTCCAAAACGGCTAGAACTCTTTAATTTTTTTTTTGTGTATTTAGATATGAGGAAAGGTTGTCAACTATTTTTCACTCTTCTACCCCTCCATTTTTATCTCGAGAATGGAACGGCATTAAGCTTGCCTAGTCATATCTATAATCTAGGTTAATTTTTTATCCAGAGCTCAGCGACGCCGCTATCATGGAGCTGAACCTGCCCACCGGGATCCCGTTCGTGTACGAACTCGACGAGGACATGAAGCCGGTGGACTCGATGGTATTCCTCGGCGACGAGGAGACGGTCAAGAAGGCCATGGCTGCGGTCGCCGCGCAGGGCAAGGCTAAGTAAGCCGGAACTAGGTGGCGCCACTTGCGAGGGTATAGATACTGTAGTATTTGAATAACCAAATTGAACACAAAAGAGGTTTGTATCGTCTATGGTAATGGTTCTTAGACTACTACTGAGGCTGTGGAATAATAAGTCCCTTGTAGTCCTGTACGTAAGCGTATTGCTTTTTTTTTAATTCTTGAAAAGGAATAATCCTACACGTAATAGGTATGTATGATGAAATATTTCTAAGATCCATTCTAATATTGACTATACTTGCGCAAGGGTGTCATTTAGTCGAAATACTCTCGTATAGTATAATAATTTATTGTATGTTATAATAAATGATGATAAAGTGTAATACATATGAATAGCAGAAACCAATAATATATAGTGGAAAATATTGTTACATGTTGAGAATGTATTGTATATAGAGAAGGGAATAGCAACATCCGTTTACTTTTAAACGGGAATCTTTTTGGAAAGTCATAAATAAAATGCAATTTTTTTTATTTGTTAAAGTATACAATGTATTTGCACATTCTTATGTTGAAGTGATGAAATCTGCAATTTTTTGGGGATCTCGAATTTTAAGCTGTTACAAAAATAACCAATGAGATTTAGATAAAATTATCACTGGATGTATGCCAGATCACAGCGGAGTGATTTTATTGTATCTATTTGCATGTTATGTGCTTGCGAAATAAAACTAAGTTTTAATTGATGTTGTTTTTTAATTTCTGATATGATTGTTTATGGTCCCAATATCAGAAACATATCACAAATTAGCGTAATCCTATACAGCCTTATTAGAAAAAAAAGAGAGTACATAAGCACTCCTAGACACATTGGAATATAGGGTTATTTTCTAGTATTCCCAAGGGCCCCAGAATGGCCTAAGACAGCCCTGATTCTGTGACGTCATTCAAAGGCACATTAAATGATACTTGGACTTAGTTCATTCATTGAGGCAGGCTTGTTTTCAACTCCTCCATTATTTCATCCATATTGACATCTTTAGGCGTCCTATCATCATCACTTTTGGTAAACCTCTTTCCTGTGTACTTAACAAAACCTCTTTGCCTGCTATTCGTAAACGCGAACCTCGGTTGTCTATGGGTCTGTGGGTCTACTTCCATTTTTGAATTTTCCTTTTGTTTTTTCGCTTTGTTTTTCGCCTTCTTGTGTTTCTGTTCGAATCTAAAGTCTTTTGGGAGCTTGTGGACTTTGACGCAATGGTCGAATCTTTCGTCGGAAGTCATGAATTTCTCTTTGCATTCTTCTATGTAGCAGCAGTACTGAAAACAATAAATATTAAATATTATGCGTGTGTTTGAAAGCGAGATCACAGCAAATAAACATAACTATTACACAATAGGCCTGTTGGTGCACGGACTAGTAAAAAAAGAAGGACTCCACGCCACTAACTAGACGATGAAGCTCCGCAGGTGCTCCAACTTAACTTGACACGCAACTTACGCCACACATTGACATAAGCGCTCCAAATGACAGATTTCCGATATCTGGAATCCATAGAAATCTCACTATGCATAAATGTGGCTTCACTGTAGTATAACAGCGCGGAGTCCTTTTTTGATTAGTCCGCGCGTTAATGTTAATTAAAAGTGAATAGGTGGTACCTACTTATCTACGTTCAACGAAAAAGACGTAGGTTTGATTCATTCCCACACAGAGACAAATAGCTGATATGGATTCTAATTTCAATACATGTAAGTGCTTAATAATGCTACTAATTTTGAAATCCATGTACAGTGGCGTATTTTAAAGTGTCCTGGGCCAATACGGTTTGCCGCTCTATTGACAAGAAAAATAGCGGCCCTCGCAGCCTGTTATTTTTGTTGCCGTCTCGGGCCCTGGCCATTTTAGCCCTATTTTACCTGAATACGCTCTTAATATGGTCTAATATAATGAACAGATATCATTTATTCGGCTGGCACGCTGCATCATGCGTCCGGTGCGCCGCGTGTAGCAGCGAGCGACCTACTAATGAGGCGTCTAGATACGTACTGAAGGCTTCCTATCGGCCGACACCGCGAAGAACGAGTCGTGCGTCTCCTGCAGGTGCAGGTCGAGCAGGTGCGGCGACGGCAGCGTGCTGCCGCAGCGGCCGCACGCGTACCGGTGCGACGCGTTGTAGTGGCTCTCCGCGTCTAGCAGCGAGCGCCCTGCTAGTGAGGCGTCTAGATACGTACTGAAGGCTTCCTCTCGGCCGACACCGCGAAGAACGAGTCATGCGCCTCCTGCAGGTGCAGGTCGAGCAGGTGCGGCGACGGCAGCGTGCTGCCGCAGTGGCCACACGCGTACCGGTGCGACGCGTTGTAGTGGCTCTCCGCGTCTAGCAGCGAGCGACCTGCTAGTGAGGCGTATAGATACGTACTGAAGGCTTCCTCTCGGCCGACACCGCGAAGAACGAGTCATGCGCCTCCTGCAGGTGCAGGTCGAGCAGGTGCGGCGACGGCAGCGTATTGCCGCAGCGGCCGCACGCGTACCGATGCGACGCGTTGTAGTGGCTCTCCGCGTCTAGCAGCGAGCGACCTGCTAGTGAGGCGTATAGATACGTACTGAAGGCTTCCTCTCGGCCGACACCGCGAAGAACGAGTCATGCGCCTCCTGCAGGTGCAGGTCGAGCAGGTGCGGCGACGGCAGCGTATTGCCGCAGCGGCCGCACGCGTACCGATGCGACGCGTTGTAGTGGCTCTCCGCGTCTAGCAGCGAGCGACCTGCTAGTGAGGCGTCTAGATACGTACTGAAGGCTTCTTCACGGCCGACACCGCGAAGAACGAGTCGTGCGCCTCCTGCAGGTGCAGGTCGAGCAGGTGCGGCGACGGCAGCGTGCTGCCGCAGCGGCCGCACGCGTACCGGTGCGTCGCGTTGTAGTGGCTCTCCGCGTCTAGCAGCGATTCCGCAGTGTATGTGCAGCCAGGGACGCTGCATGTACTTTTTATACTGAGGGATAGAATTACGAAGTATTAGACCTGGGTAATTGGAATATAATAATCGGTAGTGAAACCAAGTAGCGGAAATCTTTGTGTTAGCACAATAACTCAATCGTAGTTCCTTGCACCGGCTTTTTTTTGTTAAAAAGGTGGCATTCAAACGTAGGTAGGAGATTACAAGTGGTCACCGTTATCACCAGAGCCCATAGACACTTCAGGCAGTCTTGGTGCATGGCCCCGGATCAAGTGTGGCACGCGTAGCAAATGTTTACCAATTGGGTCTTTTTGTCCAGGGCTGGTATTATTTCATTACACAATCGGAGGAGTACGCAGCAAAATGAAACGTAGTTAGACCAATGGTCCAGCCTAATCATATAACCAGGATATGAACACTCACACTTCGTGACACAAGTTCTCCTCGTCCAGGTCGTAGACGCCAAGCCTTACTGGAGGCTTGTCCTTGCTGAACAGTTCGTCGGTCAGCTTCCGCCGACCCACCCCGTAGACTTTTAGCTGCTCCAATAAATTTGTAAGTTCCATCTGTTGAATGCAGGTTATTGCGTCGTATAAGCGGTAATTGTTATTTACCACAGTAGGGTAGTGGCTAGACATCACTATGTCATGTGCCAAAGATTATTAACTCACAGTGAGTTATAATATTTGGTCAATAACTTTCGGCAACTTTCGTGTGGCAATTTGAGTTAATTCCTATTTTAACTCATTTCTTTACCGCCCCGAGCCCCTTCTGTTATTAGCAATTCTTGCAGTTATTACCTACCTACTTAATATATTTTTTATTTAAAAGATACCAGTCAAATAATAAAAGAAAGATATCAGTCTGAAAGATTTATTTATTTATTTATTTAAAATGCTTTTTCTAATTTGAACTAACTAACTAAACTTCACGCCACTTCCCTAGCGGAGTAGGCAGAGAGAACCGATCCTTACACACCTCACTCGCATCTTCAACATTCATAATCCTTTTCATACAAGCTCTACGGTTTTTATGAGTCCTAACATCACCTTCTGTTAATACACGACCAATCTGGTCGTGGTAGGTGAGCCTGGGTCTTCCGCGGCTCCTACATCCTTCCACTTTCGCATTTTCATTTGATTTTCAAATTAATACCTTTAGATTTCAGAATTGAAAAATTATAGTATTTTTCGCAAACAAACACTCTTCAGCTTTATAATATTACTAAGTATAGATTTTAGTTATCTACATTCGAACATTGCAAATTACTTAGTTTTAAGCCAAAAACATTTAAGAGTCGAAAAAAGCAGCAAAACATTATCATCGCAATACTTCATAAATATGTTATGTGGTACATAATGCTATATTTATTATCTACACATTATTAATTTAACATATTACAAGGCGTTCGTAATAAAATAATAAACCACACCTATTTAGGTATGTTGACATCACAATAAACGACAATAATAATATCAGAATGATGTAATACGCACGTATAGGTAACTAAAGTAAGGTGTTGAATAACTCCATTCTATTCATCAATTAAATTAAAACTTTATTTCAATTGCGGCAAAATATGAGCGGTTCGATTTGATATTTTATCGACGTCGCAGCCTATAGCTTTATTATATCTACCTTTTAATTAACAGCCTAGCCTGTTTACTAAACGGTCTGGATAACATTCACTCGTCACGTTTATTATGCGCTAGCAGCGCCCCGCGGTTTCATCCGCATAGTACCTGTTCCTGTAGGAATATGGGGATAAAGTATAGCCTATGTTACTTCCAAATAATGTAGCTTTCCAATGGTGAAAGAATTTTTGAAATCGGCGCAGTATTTTTGGAGTTTATTCATAACAAACATACACACACACAAAAATACAAATCTTTCCTCTTTATAATATTAGTATAGATGAGCAGTGTGTAATGATGAGTAAGTTACAATAAATGATTCTTCAAGTGGCCAGGGCGACACGTCGAAGTAAATGTTATTGTTAAATTGTTGTTGATAAATGTTTTATTCCAAAAAAAAAATTGTACATACATACATACATAACGTCACTCCCATAGTAGGCAGAGTCAAAGGGGCCGCAGGCCCCTTTAACCATTGAGCCAAAAATATAACTGGCTGACGGGCTGGGTTAGATAAAAAGTAGTGACAAGTTGCTAGCTCGTCGCCTACACCATCACATACCCAAACCATTAGTCGCCTTTTACGACATGCTAGGCAAGAAACACAGTTGGCAAATTCTTTTTCCCAGACCAACACGGGACTAAAAAAATGTGTGCCCAAGATTTTGTGTTACGTGCCCATCAATGGCTCGCATGCCATTGGTTCGCCATCACTGAGAGCCTAGAGTCTAAAGACTACATCATGTTAATCCGAGTATTCTTAAGCATTAGCCAGGTTGGTAGCTGCTGATACCGCCAGTAGTCGATGAAAGCCGCTGGGAAATTATCGCTTACCGTTATCGACATAACCAAATTGTCGTCCGTTTATCAGTTTTTTATCCTCCTACCAATCAACACCAGACGTATATGCTCAGGGCCGGCTTTGACACTACCGGCGCCTTTGGCGAGACTTATAATTAAGTCCCGTTTACTAGTACCCCTTCACCTGGTGTCACTGAAAACCAGCGTCTTGGTGATATATTGTCACCTCGACACATGCTGAGTGGGCGCCATTTTGGCCCTATATTACTACAGATAGTGCGCGAGTTAAATGCAGTCGGGGCCGGAGACGAGACATACCTGAGCTCTGCATTCAACTCGCGCGCTATCTGTAATTGTTTGTTTTTTATATTTTGTTTATGTATTTACTTGATAAGTGATATAGACTAAATAAACTATTCTTATTTTTATTATTTTTATTTTTTCCCCGAGTGAAATCCATCATGGATCTCCCACGCTACTAATCCCCATCCCGCAATCGAAACTGACAGATTCAGCGTCCTTTTATGCCTAATAAGCTGATTATAGTCAGACATAAAGGAGTGGATAAACCCTGGTTGATATTTATATTGCTTGACTAAGCAAAAGGGTAACCTTTGAAGTCCTTTAGTTCTAGCACCTCATAAAATTTTGCGCCCTAGACGGCCTGCGGGTAAAAATAGATCAAAACCCGGCACTGTAAATGCTAAAATTAAATATTTCCTCATATTTAGACAGCCCAGACAGATCTAAGTAGTTAGATATGTAGTACGTCATCGGTTTTTAGATAAAATTTTAAAATATCTAATCAATATTTTTTGATAAGTTACTTTAAAGTAGTTGTAAGATTATAAGGCAATAACCTATGCTTATGATATGAAAATCGCGATGCAGGTCTGTATGTCTTCGGACACTTCAATTTACATACATATTTTGACTTACTCGATGGCGCATTCGGTAGTGACCCTGCCCCCATGCGCCAAGAGTTGTGGGTTCGATCCCCACCCAGGACAAACATTCGTATGATGAATACTTGTGTTTGTTCTGTGTCTAGGTGTTAATATCCAATATTTAAGTATATATTTGTAATACCACTGTTGATTCTGATAACCGTAACACAAGTGCTTAAGCTACTTACCTACCTCGGAGTCAGATCAATGTATGTGATGTAGTCGGATATTATTTATTTATTTATATTTATTATATCTACGATAAGAGACGCTTGTCACATCGAAACCGCGGGCACAGCTAGTGTACCTACTAATAAAAATATTCAAGTCCTTAATGAACTGACTGTGGCGCGGTCGCACAGCAGTCGTATGTTACCAATGTTCGCACATGACGAATCTTTATGTAGATTTAATTTGTTATCTATTCACGTGGGTACATTTACAGTACCTATGTACCTAAGTATGTAACAGAACAGTGCGAATAATTTTGATAAATTTTTTTAAATTATCAACATACAAAATGTATGTTAAAAGAAATACATTTACAACAACTGGTACCTTCTCAGTGTTTCAACTGTGACTGAGTGTTTCAAACTGTGACTGAATTATAGTTTACATTATGATACCACTACGTTCTTCGTTCGACGATTTTATTATGTCATGCTGATGCAAAGTGATATAGCTTTATCTCAAGGCCTCCACTTATGTATAAATAATTATAGTACAACGAGTTAGAGCAAATAGCATGTCACGTCTATCGGATATTTACGGATATTTTTGCACAATGAAAATTAAATAGTAGTATCGTACCTACATATAATATTAACAGACATCTCCAATACTTTTTTTTTTTATTAGAAAAATGTTTGTCCAAGAAAAAATAAAATCTTGCGTTACTTTAAACGTCCCACTGTTAAAAGTAACAAAGACTTTTTTTTATGTCCCGGTAAAATTAATAAATCTAGCGGGACGCCAGAAACGTCTCTGTAATTATCCGACAACGAAAACTACGTGCTAAAACAATATGTAAAACCTGTAAGGTGGTGTTGACACGTATTGTTCGGTTGTTATCGAATTGACTCAATAAACTGCAACCTGGCCATGTCCCGTAACTGGTACACGGGTGATTTGTCTATCAAAAAACGCTATCGGCCTTGACATTAGCACAGTTAAGTTGCAGTACGGCAAGACATGTCAGGAGATTGATCACATTGTAGGTACAAATCATTAGTCACCCAATAAACAGACTCACGATAGATGAAATTGAAGTAACTAAGTAAGCAGGATTTTAGTATGTTTTAACCACGGACTAGTAAAAAAAGAAGGACTCCGCGCCATTAAGTAGACATTGAAGCTCCTCAGGTGCTCCACCTTGACACGCAACTTACGTCACACATTGACATAATAAGTGCTCCAAATGACAGATCAGACAGATCCGATATCTGGTATCCTTATGTATCTTACTCACACATTCATAAACGTGGCTTCACCCTATAGTATGACAGAGTGGAGTCCTTCTTTTTTTACTAGTCCGTGGTTTTAACCTGACTTTTGCCCGTGACTACGCCTGCTTAGAGTTCACTAGACACAAGCTAAAACAGTACACCTACAACATCACACACGAAGACAGAATGGCATAAAATTAATAGTGATTAAGAAATAAACATCCAAAAAACGTATATAAACTTTCATGTTTATACACAATATGGCAACTTTTTAAAATATTCTGCTTAATGATTATAGACTTTTGTATGCGGCTACGCCTCCATGAACTGTGATCGTGCGTGCTACATAAGCTGTCAGCCACACATCACCCTCTCTAATTAAACTAAGAAAAAGAAATAGCATATATCCCTCTCTAGCGTTTCATCGATCTCTGTAATAAAATTTATGAAATTACGATCAGTGGCTTAAGCGTGAGTCGTAATAAAAATGGTACTTACTTACTCTCGGATCAAAATGAGCTTAAGGCCGATGATTACAATTAATTTTAATGATATTATGTTCGTAGTTATTCGATATTATGCATACAAAAGAACATTCTACATATTCTAATCGAGTTACATACATAGCTAACATTGTGATCGCATTTACGATTACGAACTTCGAACTTTAAAGATCCCAAAGTAGGTATACCTACTGATTCTCATTTATACTATGCCATGTTGCCATACATTGAGGAAACGAGCCCATTGGTTGTCTTCTTTATCAACAAGGTCAAATAATTCACTGTGACTGTAATATAGAAAGACTAAAAACCAACGGAGGCATACAATCATTAGTGTTTCCCTATCGGATATCAAGTAGCGAGTGCGGACTAGTCTTACGTCTGGCACGGTTATTTCCGTAAGCTTAGATAACGAGAACAATTGGTCCATCGCTCATTTTATTTTAAATAATTTTATTATTCATTCATTAGCCTGTATGCAGTCTGTGGCGCTGTTGTGGATTGATTCTCTTGTTGTAGTTAAAATATTTAATTAGTTTTAGGCACTATCTGTCTTTGCCAGAAAACGCGGATTTTTTTTTCGCGATTTTTTTTAAACGAGTTTTAGTCTCGACAAAAGCAATAACTTTAACCAACTAATTTGTGTTAGTGTTCAAAAACTTTTTAGTAAGTAATATTATCACAGTGAATTGTTCAACGTAAGTGAATCTACAAAGGAAAAACCATGGAAATACGTCAGAGAAAGGTAAAAATCCCTATTACAAGTTATACATAAATAGTATAACGCTAATATTATGTCTATTTACATACGTTTTGGAGGTTAGAATGTTCGTAATGGTTATGTGACTGTTTTATGATAATAAAAGACTAGCAGAAATTACATGCATGTATTACAATAAAACTTACTTTTTCAAATTTGTGTTTGAGCACCTAAATTGTAAATTTATTCACACTTCCCATCGGATCGCACCCAGCATGTTCTTGTATGGAATATTATTAACAATAGTTCTGTCACCTGTCACGCAAACTCACGCACTCAAGCAAACCAAAAGAGCGGAATCGCGAAAACTGTCAAGTCACAAGAACACTATCAGTGAGATTTTGTCGTCGAATGAACGTAGTTTTGTACAAAATTAATTATAAATTTAATGGAAGATGTTGATTTCGTTCAGTATTATTGTTGTATTGTAAGAAATGTTTAGATCTGTTTTACGGTTGTGATGTTTATGTTAATCCACTATGGGAAAATTCAGTACTTACAGGTATTTAGAGGTGAGTAAACGATGTGTGAATATATTTGAATATTTAGCTGCTTTATCAAACCCGTATATAATTATCCTATTCTTAAAGTATTGAAGAAAATGCTAATGGTTATCCTTCGACGACTATAAATGCCTGAATAAAACATAACCTCGGGTGCTATTATTTTTAAGTAAACAAGTAATAATTGTTTACTTTCAGGCTGTTTAAAAATTATCTGTAAAATTTGTTATCTTTAAAAATTACGAGAATTGACAAGGACAGCTTTTATATATCTGTTCTGATACAAGATATGATTCTGTAGATAGTGACACTATTTTGTTAAAATTTTATACATCACAAATATATATAAGTAATACATAAGGACATAAAAAATGCAGTCATACAATAAATAAGAATTATAAACAATTATATTTAACATTTAAGAACTTTATTTGGTAAGTAATTAAAGTAGGTATATATTTTCTTTTGTGCAAACTTCTAATTCTGTAAGGTAATAATTGCCTGCCTGTTATGTTTCGGAAATAAAGTTATTAGGGCAATTGCTTTGGTAAGAATTGATCACAAAACAACATCACATTATACGGTAATAATAAAATTAACTGTGACAAATAACATGACATAACAATATCAAGTTTGTCACTGATAATTATTTTTGAAAATGTATTTTCCTTAACAACTCCAGTATGATTTTGATTACCAGTAAACAGAGCAGTAGAGTCAATGTGTTGTGGTACCTAACTAACTGAACTATACGCCACTTCCCTAACGGGGTAGGCAGAAAGAACCCAATATGTGGCATGGTACACCATTTACTTCTTCAACATTCATTATCCTTTTCATACAAGCTCTACAGTGGTATTGTTATTTATAACTGTTCTAAGTTAAATTATAATAAAAAATTTATGTCATTTCATGAACCTTTTTTTATAATGGTATTAAGTAAAACCTTCTTTTCGGTTTAAGAGTAATGGCACCCTTTTTAAATAGCATTAAAACCTTTTTTAATAATTTTTTTTTTCAGTTAAAAGATGATACATCCACATCAACCCCACATATCAGTGCCCGCAGCCGGAGCATCAAGCACCCAAGGCGGCTGAAGAAAGTATTCTTTCTACTATTATTGTTAGCATTATTCGTCACATACTTCTTGGGTGAGTAAATATTTATCGGATTGGTAAATTCTTCTTATTCAGAATGAAACCAATAGGGAATATGCATGATTTTTATTATTTCTTTGTTTAAGTCTACTGTAGAACAGGTAATCAAATATTGAAGTATTTTTTGTATCTTGATTATTGACCAAGTTATAAAGGTTCAAAGTTGTCGGTCCGATGTGGCATGTAACGTCAAAAGACACGGGCGCCATACAATGTGCATAGAAAAAAACATTTTCTTGAGATATGGATATATTTGTTAATAACTGTAATATCTCGCTGGTCTTTTTATAAGTCTCGGCTCTGTTTTCACTCTTAGTATTTTTATTTATATACTAGTGACCCGGCCCCGGCTTCGCACGAGTACAAAACAATATCAAACATTACATATAAACCTTTCTCTTGAATTACTCTATCCCATATTGTTCATGCACTCGAGTAATGGACCTGTCATATTAATATCAGGCGACTTAAATATTCGTAAACATCACACGAATCCTGGGTGGCGATCGAACCCACAACTCTTGATGCATGGGGCAGGGTTACTACCAAATGCGCCATCGAGCCAGTCAAATCATATGCCCTTACTATTTACTTACCACTGCTCTAGACACTAGCAATCATGTATCAAACACTAAACATATGTTAATTGTTTCTTTGTAATTATTAAATGAAATAAAGATTGAATAATAAAAATAAATAATATATATCAGACGACATCACATACATTGATCTGACTCCAAGGTAAGTAGCTTTTAGCACTTGTGTTACGGATATCAGAAACAACAGTGGTATTACATGGATATTAACAACCAGATACAGAACAAACACATTTTTTTAATGTGTGTACAAACACTTTATCGCTCTGTACTTAAATTACATTTATAAGCATAATCATAAAAACGACGTAAATGTAAAAGATAAAATTAAGACTACAAATATATATGCATATTCTATTATACTTTATCTTTGGCTGAGTCGAGGGCTTATTTGGTAGTGACCCTGTCATAGCGCCACGAGTTACAGGTTCGATCCACATCCAGGGTAAACAGTCGTGTAATGAACGAATACCTACTTGTGTTTGTTCTGAGTCTGGATGTTAATATATAATATTTATGTATATTTGTAACACCACCGTTGATTCTGATATCCGTAACATGCTCGTAAGTGCTTAAGCTATTTCCTGCCACCTTCATGGCATAAAAATATCCTTAGGCCTTTATATAGTATAGGCGCAACGAGCCCTGAAAAAAGGGTCTTCAGATGCAATCTGCCCAAGGGCCCCTATATCTACACGAAAGATTTGTATGTATGTCACGAATAAACTCAAAAACTACTGGACCGATTACAAAAATTCTTTCATCATTAGAATGCTACATTATCCCTGATTAACATAAGCTATAGAATATTTTGAAAAAGTTAGGTTAGGTTAGAAAATAAATGTCCAGCGCCCTGCAGAGAGGGCTCCGAATATTCCTAAAGTATTCCTGCTTGTCGTAAGAGGCGACTTAAAGGCCCTTTGGGGTCGTGGGAGCTAGCGGGGGACCTTACTAGCACTCAGTCGTCCCCGGAGACGACGACAACTCGTGTCTTAACCTGTCCATAGGATATGGGTCACACAGCTGTCTATGTTGTCGTACACACAACACTAGGTGTTCTGGGAAGAGGTTTCCTCTCTCCCGAGATTGATTAAAAAAAAAGGAAATAAATGTCCACGTGTGCGAAGCCGGGGCGGCCGCTAGTCGTTAAATAAATAAATTCTAAAATAAATTCTTCAGACTGACACACCAATTCCGTAGTCCCAAACTAAGCTTATACTTCTGCTATGGACACTAGGCGAACGGATAGACATACTTAAATACGTTTATAAACATCCAAGACTCGAGTACAAATGTCCATGTTCATCACACGAAACATTTGCCCCTAGCGGGATTCCACCCTTGGTTTCGTGGCCAGGGTCTCTGACCACTCAACCAAAAGGCCAGTCAAATCGTTAATAAGTAACAGGTTTAACCCTTCATTATCTTGGCTATACTTTTTACTATATGTACATTACTACAGTTATTTACACAGTTCATTGAAGCTTTAAATTATCATCATCTTCCTAGCGTTATGTCCCGTGTTTAGACGGGGTCCGCCTAAACCATGATCCAGGATTTAGCGAGTCTGGTAATTACATTAAAGCGACTGCCGATCTGACCTTCGTAACCCTAAGATAGGGGAACCAGACAATTTTTGGATCATGGTTACAAATTCAAAGTTATTTGAATTTGCAGGTTTCATCACGATGTTTTCCCTCACCGTCGAGCTAGTGGTATAAATATGTACATAGATTTTTAAAAATCTAGAGGTACATGCCCGGGTTTGAACCCGCACTCCTCGGTTAAGAGGCGCGTGTCCTTACCATTGAGCTACCACCGCTCTTATGAAGCTTTAAATTATGACGAACGTAAATGGCTGTAGATGTGTTCTGCACTATTGTTATTTATGATTTATTTTGTAGTATTAGTAAGGCTCCATGCTCATTGTACAAGGTCACTAGTGCGAGCGAAATAAAGCGATAGAAATAGAAATAGAAATATCTTTATTCATGTAGGCTCCACAAAAGCACTTATGAATAGTCATAATAATACAAAATAAATATTCTACCGCCAGGTTCGGAACGTTGATTCTACCGAGAAGAACCGGCAAGAAACTCGGTAGTTACTCTTTTAAATCGCCATGTATACAATAACAATGCTACTTTATATCTACTTCTACAAATTTATATAATTCAAATATAATGAATGTAATACATTACAATAGGAGAGTAGACCATGCAAGAATTAGAGCGCAGACTGCAGATTCCTGTCATTGAAAAAGTCTTCAATTCTATAATAGCCCTTTTTCATGAAAAATGTTTTCATATGTGATTTGAATTTATGAACGGGCATTTGAATTACCTTATCTGGTAACTTATTAAATAACTTAATGCTAAGCCCCACAAAAGAATTACTGCTTTTATGAAGTCTAAGATGTGGAACGACAAGCTTGTGTTTATTCCTGGTATTCAAACTATGATGGTCAGATTTTTTGGAAAAGAGATTAAAGTTCTTGCGTACATACATAATACAATCAAACATGTATTGCGATGCTACGGTTAATATATTGGCTTCTATAAATACCTCCCTAAGCGAATCCCGTGGTTTAAGGCCATATATGGCGCGGATAGCCCGCTTCTGCAATACAAAGATATTTTGTATGACAGCAGCAGACCCCCACATCAGAAGGCCGTACGACATTACGCTGTGAAAGTAGCCAAAATAAACCAATCTTGCCGTTCCAACATCAGTCAATTTCCGTATTTTTGTTACGGCATATGCTGCGGAACTAAGTCTTCCCGCTAGAGCAGCAATATGAGGGCCCCATTGCAGTTTAGAATCAATGGTAATGCCCAGAAATACTGTTGAGTGAACTATTTCAATAGGTTCATCACCCATGTTTAAATTAATATTTGATTGCTTAACATTAGGCATTGTGAACTTAACACATTTAGTTTTACCAGCATTTAAAAGTAGGTTATTAATCGTGAACCAATGTAGTACGTGAGAGAGAGCATTATTTACGTCGTCAACATTTGGGTGTTTTCTGTCAACTTTGAAAATCAGAGAGGTGTCATCAGCAAACAACACTATCTCACACAGATCTTTCGTATAGTACGGAAGATCATTTATATAAATTAAAAAAAGTAAAGGCCCTAATATTGAGCCCTGTGGCACCCCCATGGATAAAGGAGCACCAGAAGAGTCAGTTCCATTGATATTAACCCTTTGAATCCTGTCAGATAAATATGATCGGAGTAGATCAAGTGACCTACTCGTAACACCGTAATGCCGTAATTTCATCAGCAGCGTCTGGTGATCAACGCAATCAAAAGCTTTAGACAGATCGCAGAAGACTCCAATAGCGTCCCGCTTGTTTTCCCAAGCATCAAATATATGTTTGATGAGAGCTACGCCCGCATCAGTAGTGGATTTACCTTTTGAGAACCCAAATTGACTGTCATGTAACAAGTTGTTATTTTCAAAATGGGATAACAGTTGCATAAATATAATTTTTTCAAATATCTTACTAAGAGCTGGGAGTATGGATATCGGTCTGAAATTAGAAGGGTCACTTTTATCACCCGACTTGAATAGTGGGATCACTTTACTTAGCTTCATTAAATTTGGAAATTGACCTACTTCTATACATTTATTAAACAAGAACGCTAAATATGGTGCAATAAAGGTAATAATATTTTTTAATATATCGACCGAAATCCCCCAAAGGTCTTCTGTTTTTTTTTATGTTCAGACCCTTAAAACTCTTTAAAATGGTGTTAGTGTCAATATAACTAAAACTAAAACCAATTTTACATTCATTTACTTTTGATTTTAGCAGGGGGTCAGCAAGACGTGGGCTGGAGTTTAATCTGCTAGTTGTTAAAATTGGAATGTTAGAAAAGAATGATTCAAATGCCTTTGCTACATCCGCATCTGAATCAAAATAAGTACCATTTATATTGAGTGAGAACTTGTTGTCTTGTGTTTTATTTTTACAAGTCTCTTTGTTTATAATTTTCCAAGTTGCTTTACTTTAGTTTGTTGCTGACATTATCTTTTGTTTTAAATAACAAGACTTAGCGAATGCACATGTTTTCTTAAATAGTTTTGAGTATTTTCTAACATATTCTATAATTGAAGGATCATTGGAATTTGCTTTCAGATCATAGAGTTCGTATAGTCTCCGTCTACTTTTGTAAATTCCAACAGTTGCCCAGTCACAGAATTTGGACCTTGTGTTATTTATTTGTATGGTCCTTTTGGGAAAGTTACTTTTAAATTCTTTTTCTATAATATTAAACATACTTGAATACAATACATCTACCTTTCTGTCATTATACCTGAGCAACGATAATTTATTACTAACATTTTGTCTAAATTTTTCTACACGAAATGCAGTGATTGGTCGACTAACAACACTTACCGATGAAGGGGCACGCCTGTGCTCCAGGACAGCTAGCTGGCCACTATGGTCTGAGTTAACACAATTTATAATAGATTTTTCTAATACCTTACAGTTACAAAAAATATTATCTAAGCATGTGGCTGTTGTACAGGTCACACGTGTAGGTTCATTAAAAAGGTTACCTAAATTAAAAGACTTAAAGAGATTTAAAAACCTAACGGACTCTTGTGTATTTTTCAATATATCAATATTGAAATCCCCACACACTACAACTTTTTTATTACATGAGCTGACTTTTCCTAATACATCTTCCATGACAGTCTCAAAAGAGATTAAACTAGCACAAGGAGGCCTATATACACTTACAATTATATGCTGCTCTAATTCAATACATGCGATTTCAATTGTGCGTTCTACTGAAAGAGATACAATATCTTTACGTTCCTTATACTTCAGAGAGTTTCGCAGTAAAATGAGTGACCCGCCTCTAATAGCGGTGTCTCGAGTAAACGAGCTACAAACATGATAATTATTGATACTCAATAATAATTCGTGTCGACTAAACCCATAGATTTAGGATGTACAAGATACACAATGACGGCTCGGAGACATGACCAAAATAAATTTAAGCATGTGTTGGTTGACGTCTATGTGTGAGTTAAAAATAGTGTTGTCAAAGACGCACTTTCACATTATCGACTGATTCAGTTGTATACTAATAATACTTATAGGTATTTAAAACACTTTTTTATACTTTTGATTAATTATTTATGGCATTGATGAAATCAGCAGTTGTTTATATTAGGTAAATCGGAATTAGTCGGTAAGAAATCGCATTTTAAGCAGATCTATAAACAATGAGATAGTAAAATGTATTCCTTGTATATTCAGCGTGTAAAAAATGAAAAAAAATTGAAATATGTTCTTTGATTATAAATCAATAGGTATAAACCTATAAGACAAAAATACATGACTTTTGCTTTGACTGATGGAATGAAATGAAACAAATAATATATTAGCAACTTTTAATTTGGTGACATTTAGTTATTTAAAAATAATATGTAGTGCAACAAATTTTTTGTTGCCCTCATTTGCCATCGAAATGTTTGCTGCAGATAGTGGAGTTCTTACTGGGAGTCCAATCTGGTCTGCCTATAGTCCGCATCGACTTTTTACACAATGCTGGGTTGCTTGGAAACCTAGAAAAAATATCAGTTAGTTAACTAACAAATTTACGGAGATAATGAGTTCCCAATGTGAATACAATTATATTTCAACATAACTTAGCTAAATAACTTTGTATTCATGTCATGATGTCGCTAAAAGACAATTAAGTTTTTATCGATACTCGTGACGTCACCGCTTTGTCAAGCACTAGCGTAACCGAACTATTTACTATTTTACACAATATTTGCCCCAATTCTGTTTATAATCACGATGTATACTAAGAAAGATCAATTATAATCAATATACTATTGTAAACATATTTTTCTAAACCGATTACTAGCAAGAGTTTGACAAAATATGGTTTGAAAAAATCTAATGTTAAAATCGTATTTACCTGTAAAAAGCGTATTTATTCGGATTATTCCGTCGTGTAACCTCACAATCACGTACAGAACAAGTCACCTCAATTGCACATTTAATATTCTCGATTATAATCCAAGGTTTAATACATAAATTCATAAATTTCACTGCGACGTAGAATAGACCGGGACGCTATGGCCTCTTACTCGAAAAAACATTGACATATAGGTACTTCATTCGCTGTCTCTTTTTCTCTCGGGCGGTTTGAATTACAGCAGGATTTCTCGCTCCCACGCTTTGTGTATCTTTAGCGTAGTCGAAAAATTCTAAATCTATGACTAAACCAGTGTTCTGTAATACACAATACATGAATATTCTTATCTTCTAAGTACAATTCTATTTCTAACTCTTTACCGGAAAAGCCCCGGATATTTTGGTGTACAATATTTAGGTAGGTGGCTTTTTCCTTTGTCACCAAGGCGCTAGAGGACTTCTCTATTGTCTCAACATTAAATTTAAATTATTTGGGACTACTTCCAAAGTTAACTTATTAAATAATATATCAATATTATTGGCTAATAAATTAGCCAATGTTTTTTTTATTTTAGAAGGCAAATAAAAACTTTTGCCAGTCAAAACTAGTTTACTATTAGTAAACTTATTAATGTCAAAAAATACAAAATTGTCGCTATGACAGGTCAAATTGTATAATAGAGTATTCAAAATGTGAATACTATCATTTTGTTCACAGGAATAATATTTAGAATAGGGGGGAATAAGTAGGTATAATCGATTTACACCGAATTTGACAAAACTGGCGTGACTTATTTTTATTAGATTGTTAATTTCGTGTTGGTCTGGTACTTAAAAATAATGTGCCAACTGTGTTCCTTGCCTAGGATATCGTAAAACTAATGTATATATCGGGTTTTGGGTGTGTGATTGTGTAAGCGTCGAGCTAGCCACTTGTCGCTACTTTTTCACAATTTTCCATCTAACGTAGCCCAGTTTTATTTTATGGCTGAATGTGGTCAAGGGGGCTAGATGTCCAGTTGACTCTGCGTACCCCTTAGGGGATTACGGGCGTCATCATATGTATGTATGCAGTGGCGTAGCTAGGCTTGGGCGAAGTGGGACCTCGCACACGGCCTCGCACTTGGAGGGGCCTCGCGAGGCCCTTTGCAAGCATATTCGTAATATAGATTTATTGGGCAGATCTTGGGCACGAAAGAAAAGGGGCCTCGCTGATACGACTTCGCGCTCGTCTATATTAGTCCACGCTACGCCACTGTATGTATTACATTGTTAAGGGGGTATCTTTGGTTTGTCTTTAAACGTCATCCAATAAATTGTATCCAAAAATCGTGTCAATGTTTGTATCAAGTTATACAGTTGATGTTCAGTGAGGATACCTCTTCGGTAGTCGTCACTTTGATAGTCCAGTGAGACGGCTATCATTGTTTGTGCAGCCTCAATGGTTATAGTTACATAGAAATCATGTATGACGGAAATAGTCTTTATAATATTAACCATAAACGCGGGTGTCATCGCTGGCACAGCTAGTTACAAATATATACTTAAATATTGGATATTAACACCCAGAAACATAACAAACACAAGTATTCATCATACGAACGTTTGTCCTGGGTGGGGAACCCACAATTCTTGGCCATCGAGCTTTTCATCACCATAAGATAGAGTGATTTAAGACGAAGCTTTATATGTATAGTTTCATATTGTTGCTCACCATGCGAAGCCGGGGCGTGTCGCTAGTGTACATATGTATCGAACACGGGATAACGTTGCACCGGACTGTTTATAAGCCCCGTTACTCTCGCGCATTTTTTACGATCATCCAATATAGCATACTGTAATTCGATATAAACGCGGGTCTGTTTATTTTAATCACTTATTCACAATGGAATAGAGTGCATAATACATTGTCGTATTTCTAAGATCACTAAAAAAGGTACACTTTAACGTGCCATATAATAAGTATATACAGAAGGTCCCGTCAGAGATTATTCCTAGTTCACTTCCTACTGGTGTTCACTATCTACACCAGCTATACTCAATGTGTGTTCCGCGGAACCCTGGGGTTCCGTGAAGCCTTTCTGGGGGTGCCCGCGCTTTTCTAGGGTCCCGTCAAATACTCCGCTTTCTAAAAGGGTTCCATAGCATAAAAAGTTTGAGAAGCACTGATCTACACTATTATTATAAAGAGGAAAGATTTGTATGTATGTTTGTAACGAATAAACTCAAAAACTACTTGACCGATTTCAAAAATTATTTCACCATTAGAATGCTACTTTATCCCTGATTAACATAGGCTATAGAATAGTTCGAAAGTTAGGTTAGGTTAGAAAATAAATGTCCGCCCGTGCGAAGCCGGAAATAATGGAGATGCCATTTTATGGAGAGTTGTGACTGACAATGTCCAATCCCGCGGGGTTCTGGTATTTGCGGGACGTTATATATATTCTGATGTATATATAGCTGAATATATCTGCTAGATATATCGTCACACCCGCAATCGCCGAAGGGGTATGCAGAGTCAAAGGGGCAGCGAACCCTTTTAACCGCTTTCAGCCAAATTAATCAGAAAAAAAATAAGAAGAATATAGTAGAATTAATACTATTCGTACTATTTAGCTAATTATATACAAGAAAAGATATACAAGACAAGTATAACTTGACTGTACTGTGGCGAACTGAGGGCCGGGCTTAGCTGTTTATTTGTAGGCGAGGTAGGCATTTGGAAATGCCTCTAAGAGACCGGGCCCGAATAACTTGAAAGAGCGTAATGAAATACCATTCTTCTAAGGGCCGATTTTTATCGGTCATATGACTGATAAAGTATAAAGTCACCAATTTCCGGATGTCATAGGGTTTTTAACTTCTAAGTATTGCCGAAAATTCGGAGCTTCGGCCCAAAGCCTCGCCAAATATTCGGGTTTTCGGCCAAAAACAGCCAATGACAATTTACAATCATCCGGATTTTAATTTATTCGATTGTTATTTTTTATATGACTGTTGAAAAATCAGCCCTAAGTCCTATAAACATATAACAATAATTAATGCTATGGTTTCTTGGGCTCGTTCCACAGATAACCTCCAAATCTGTGGCTTGTTCTAATTAAGAATATGATGTCAGACATGTCAGTCACATCACAAAGCACCGGTGTCGCATAGTGTCACGCATGATTAGCCGCCATTGGCTTCAGTTTGACGTGCTTTGGCAAACGACATAATATCAATTGTGGATAAAGGTCATGCTAGAGGCCGTTCCAGTGTTACTTATTTCGTTTATTATTTGTTATCGATAAGATAATATTTAAATTCTATTCATACATACATAATCTTATGCCCGCCATCCATGAAAGGGTAGGTATAATTTAATCCCCACTGTCGGGACTTTACGACAACTCCTCCGTTGTGCGCATGCCGCGCTGCGCGGCCCAACTCTCGCGGTGGTCGATGCTGTGCAGCCTACGGTCGTCAGTCGTCAGGATGCACAGCACCGAGCACGCGCGCACGTCGAGACAAGCTAGGCTACCCAGCATGTCTCAAATACTCCGCCCAGGAATCAGGCGCCGGTCGTCCCTGCGAACGGCGCTGTGCCCTCTGCTATAAAAGAGGGACACGTGGAGGGCGATCCGTTGGGGGGCCGCCTTCCACCTGGCTCATATTGAGGGTGAGGCCTTGTACGCGCAAGTGCTCCCGCACCCACCGCAACGAATGAGCAGTGTGCCCCTGCTGGGTTGCTGAGGATAGGGAGGTGGGCAACGATAACACCCAGCTCCTCTTCCTCGGCAATCCTAATTCTTATGCCGCGACTGGCTGGCAAGACACTAGTCGCCGCCCACCTCAAGGTCCCTCTTAGCTTCAACCCTGGATGGTCCAAGTCCAGGGCTTACTAAGCCCCCCTAGTACGACAAACCGAGGACAAAAAAAAGTAGTTTTGTGGGAAAATAACGTTTAAAGATTTTGGATTTCTACACTCTAGATAGAGTAATGTGAGAAACACAAATATTGTTAGCGAGTTATCATTGTCCTCTTTCCCTCTTTGTCAGCACTAACCGACAGATAATTATATTTTAACTTAAGTAAGAAAAATATAAATGTTGGTAAAATGCGATTTTACCAACACTTCTATTTTCTTACTTAAGGACGTTTATAAGCATACCGCTATGAAGGTGATGATGACAGTTAGCATATCTAGAAAGTAAGTATTCTCCACATTCATTTAGTTTTTATTATATTATATGTTGTCTCCATTTGGATACCACGGGAAGTTTTACATTCCCGGTCCTTTGTAAGGCTTGCTTGGGGGCACAGGCCCAACATGTAGAGGCCTCTTGAGACGTTTTATTATGAGTGTGTGATGGAATATTATTATTATAGTTTCTTTCTTTATTTTTTTTTTGCAAAACGGTATTAATTGCTTTGTTAATAAGTCCGAAACGTTTTATATCCGAAAAAAGAAAAAAATCTCGGATCCTTAATGTCCGATACATAATCGGAAGGTATAATTTGAATTATACCTTCCGATTAGGCATTTACGTTTCTAGTAGCTCTACGCACCATCTGTACGATTAAATAGCTAAGGGAGACGCGTATTGTTTATTTGCGTAGAGGTGGGGGTATCGTGTTGCGTCTGTTCCGCGCGGCATGCGCAAGAGCATTCAGATAGCATAGCGCATCTGTGGATAGACCAGCTGTTTTGTGACATTTGATAATGGCGAACGCGACTGTGGTGCGGACTTTGCCGGTGTTGATAGCAGGTATTTTAGTGATGTCGATAAGTTTATATAAATAAAATTAAATGTTTATAAGTTTGTCTTCTATGCGTTGTTTGAAGTATCGATCGGATTGTGATGTAGCTTTGGTAGGTTTTCTGAATATGATGCCGTAAGTTTCTGGCCCAAAATATAAAAAAAAACACATGTGTGTTACATCGTTTTTTTTTTTTATATTTTGGGCTTTTATAGATTATAGCAACGATCCGCAGTTTCACCTGCGTAGTTCTCGTACCCGTAGGAATACGGGGATAAAATATAGCCTATATGTTATTAGCTGATAAAGTAGATTTCCATTGGTGAAAAAAATTATTTAAATCGGTCCAGTAGTTTTGGAGCTTGTTCAATACAAACAAACAAACAATCAAATCTTTCCTTTTTATAATATTAGTATAGATATTAGTATTATTAGATTATATTTAGTTTTACTTTATGGCATTGCATGCCGGGTGCAGCTAGTATACTTTTAAATTTTTTAACTTATAATTACATGTATAAGAGGAAGTACGAAAGTGGCACCAGTGGTAGATAAGATGAGAGGAAACCGTTTATCTTATGGGCATGTGATGAGAAGAGAGGAACGACATGTGACAAAGAGAGTGATGAGTATGAATGTTAGTGGATGGAGAGGAAGAGGAAGGCCAAATAAGAGATGGATGGATTGGGTGAAAGATGATATGAGAGAAATGGGAGTGGATAGCTTGATGACGGCTGACCGGGACGTATGGAAAAGGAAGACATGCTGCGCCGACCCAGATGAACTGAAATGAAATGAAATGAAATGAAATGAAATGAAATAATTTATGAAATGAAATTTGAAATGAAATGAAATAATTTATTCTGCAAGTGGATTCATAACAAATTCTTTTGCACGTCAAACATTTTTTTTTTTGCCCTACCAGCACCTCGACGTGAATGGCCTGCTGAGAAGAGGTGCCGCAAGGAACTCAACAGATGGCCTTTTTTTTAAATACGTTCTTATGTACCTACTTATATATCTAATTTAGTGACATTATAAATTAAAAATATAAATTTTACTGTGCGTGCGAGCAGACTATCTTGTCCAAATATTTTTGTCATTTAAATAATCTTCTACTTTGTAGTAACCCTTTATCATTAAACGTGATTTAATAAAAATCTTTAACTTATTTATAGGTAATTCAGTTACATTTTGTGGCAATTTATTAAATATTTTTGCGTATGCAGCTGAACTAAGTCTTCCCGCCAGGGCAGATATATGAGGACCCCATTGGAGTTTAGAATCTATAGTTATGCCCAAAAAGGTTGTGGAATTAACGAATTCAATATTTTCGTTATTCATATTATCAACTGGGAGAAGGGCAAGAGGATGAAATTACACGTTGGTCTTAGATCTATGTTCGTCTTGTACTTATAAAGAATGTAACAACTGCTTTCCTTGTCTAGCATTTCATAGATGAATATTAGGTTAATAGTAAAAGTGTATTGGATATTGGTTCTGTGATTGGGTTTCTGACGAGATAGCCACTTGCCACTATTTTTTTTAAATTTTCTACCTGATGTAACTCCATTTTATTTCTAGATAAAAGACTTTAACGGAGCTGGCGGCTTCTTGTTTCATTCCTATGTCTAAGGGTTAGAACGCTACTGGCGGTACTTACTACGCTGGCTCAGCGACCCGAAATGGGTCTTGGCCTCCGACATTAAAGAACGCCATTCTGGCCTGTTTCGTGCCAAATTTGCCCAGGTAGAATCACTTATTTGTATTTTGACTATTCATAAGTGCTTTTGTAAGGCCTACCTGAATGTAGATATTTTACATACCTGCATAATGTCATGAATAACCGGTATATTAATACATGACTCTTAAAAATAACATATTTACTTACTCGACAGTTCAACGAACTTAGAGTCTTGAGTTTTGAAACTCGATTCCACATGTGCATTTTTTCATTACAGCGTTTCAAATGAAATATGCTTATGTGGAATTTAGCAGGCGTAACGACTATGATGGCATTCATTTTTCATTTTGAATTAATTTTGAGATTAGATTTTTAATTGCTTTGTGACAACGAATTGGTTTCTGAATTGAAAATCATTTGTTGCATCTCAAACGCAGAAAAAACTTAATGAACTAAGTTTTTATTCAAGCACTAGCTTCTGCCCGCGGCGTTGCTGGCGTGGTACATCAATGCACCGTCGTGTACACATAGCTTATCTGTTATTCTAATGTATGGATATACTATTGTAAAGTTTTATTAAAATCCATGCTGTACATTTTGCGTGAAAGAGTGACGAACATCCACACATCAATACAGATTAGGAACTTGATATAGCGCCAAGAATGCCATGGTGTCTTCACTTTTACCAGAAAGTAAGCAAGAGAATTTTGAGGTGCTATCGAGACCCAAGTAAAAAATACATACATAACAACACGCCCGTAATCCCCCAAAGGGGTAGGCAGTCAAACGGATAGCAAGCCCCTTTAACCACTTTCACAAAAAAATTAATTAGCCATTACAATACCTTTTAGTAATGTGTTTTGTAAATTACACATAACATAACATCACGCCCTTAATCCACGAAGGGGTAGGCAGAGCCAAAGGGGCAGCATGCCCCCTCAACCCAAAAGAAATTCGGGCTGGGTCACATGGAAAACTGTAAAAATTAGTGACAAGTGGCCAGCCCGTCGCCCACACAATCACATACCCAAAACCCCATTTACCATTAGTCGCCTTTTACGACATGCTAGGCAAGGAACATTCTTTTTAAGTCCCTGACTAACATAGGACAAACATTGTAAATTACAAGGGCTTTTAATGGTGATAACTGCAATTCTCTAGTTTCCAATAAGGCATGTATGGTTGTGTTATGAAGATTAGACAACCAATATTTGTCTGGCTCGATGGCGCATTTGGTAGTGAACCCACAACTCTTGGCGCCTAAAGCACCAACCCCCATTCGATCCCTAGCCAGGACATCTTTGTGTGATGTATACATGTGTTTGTTCTGTGTCTGGGTGTTAATATCTGATATTTAAGTATATATTTTGTAATACCACCGTTGATTCTGATATCCGTAACACAAGTGCTTAAGCTACTTACCTCGGAGTCAGATGAATGTATGTGATGTTGTCGGATAATTATAAAAAAATAAATAGACATATTTAATTAACTACGTTTAAAAACATTCACGGCTTTAGTACGAAATAACTTTTTCTTTGAAATAGCGGTATTTGAACCCGCGGGTTTTGATTTCGATCTATAACCTCAAGATCGAGCTATTTGTCAATTATTATTATTTTATTACTATACCTATTTCAATTCTATCTCAAAGTGAGATAAAGTTATCTTTCTCTTTAAGTATTTTATCTGTGTGAGACATGTTAATGAGCAATAGTTTTCTAAACATGACATTTATGTAGTTATCTGACTTGTTATTTGAATTTGTGTAACCTGGTTTTGTATTACGTTGGGTTGGCGATTCAATACAAGTATCGATATTTGTATAGACTCACACCTAAATCTGAATCGATTCATTGTAAGAACCATCGATATTCCAAAGATAATCTTTGTAGAAACATATTAAATATATGCAAAAATCCTTATTAAAAGTAAATTGTTAATGGATTCTACATATTTTAAAACAGATTTAAATACATTTTAGGTGCGAATTTACATTTTTCATCCGAGTTTTCTACCTTGTATGATAAGTCCGGTGGTTCGGACATGTAGAAAGAATGGATTACGAAAGATTGACTAAGCAGATATACAATGCGAAAGTGGAAGGATGTAGGAGCCGCGGATGGCCCAGGGTCACATACCACGACCAGATTGGTCGTGTATTAACAGAAGGTGATGTTAGGAGTCACAAAACCGTAAAGCTTGTATGAAAAGGATCATGACTGTTCAAGAGGCGAGGGAGGTGTGTAAGGATCGTGGCATTGGGCGTTCGGTTCTCTCTGCCTACCCCGCTAGGGAAGTGGCGTGAAGTTTAGTTAGCTAGTACGGTAAGACTGAGATTTGTATTTTTTTTTATTTTGTTAAATATCATACGTCTATTATTTGATTTAAACATAGTAAATGCGTTAATATATCAATATTAAGTCGTATCAACTAGCATAAATATGTGTTAGGTATGGTACTTGAATATCGCTAAATATCGATAGTAACTTATCTCTAATGACCAGCGGTAAACTGACTTAAATGTTTAAAAGAATCGTGTGTCCGCCATATTCTTTGAAACTGTGTTGCGTACATTTTTCACGGTCGGTGTCAAGTCAACATTTAACAAAGACTGCATGTCATGCATTATTCTCTTTGAACAATGCATTACGTATGGTCAGCAACAGCAGTTCAACATATTAGTTCTTATGTACTTAGAAATAAAGTGTTCAATTACTTGTCAGCAATATATTTAACTGTATCGCTTTCGCTTAGAAAGTTAAGACTTAAAAATAGTGCAAATATTCTTAGCGTCCAATAGTAGTCAATCCCATGTTGGTTTGGAATATATAATGAACTAGCTTCTGCCCGCGGCTTCGCTCGCGTGGTACATCGATGAAACATAGCCTAATTGTTATTCGGGTGTATGAGCTATATTATTCTAAAGTTTCATTAAACCCATTTAGTAGTTTTTTTTGTGAAAGAGTAAAAAACATCCATCTATACATACAAACTTTCGCATTTATAATATTAGTAAGACTAGCTCTGCCCGCGGTTTCTCCTGCGTTTATGTTTAATGTTATTATAGCTTATAATAGCCTTTCTCGGAAAAATATACAAAAAAGAATCGGTTCGGACCAGTAGTTCCTGAGATTAGCGCGTTCAAGCCAACAAACAAACTCACTCATCACCTTTATATATTAGTATAAGGAGATGGAGCGATGTTCTAGGTTTGCAAATAGTTATAGGTAGTCCAGCTTACCCGTAGAAGACATACATATATGTACCGACCGTGTTCCTTGACTAGCATATCATTTGACGACTAATGATGTATTGAATAATTGGTGTTGTGCTTGTGTAGGAGATGAATTAGCCACTTATCACTACTTTTTCATACATAAATACATATCATATCACACCCATATCCCCGAAGGGGTAGGCAGAGTCGAAGGGGCTGCAAGCCCCTTCAACCACATTTAGCCAAAAACAAAGCCGGGCTGGGTTAGATGGAAAATCGTAAAAAAACAGTGACAAGCAGCTAACCTGTCGCCTACACAATCACACCCAAAACCCGATATACCATTAGTCGCCTTTTACGACATGCAAGACAAGAACCACAGTTGGCATATTCTTTTTAAGTCCCAGACCAACATGGGACAGTGGGCTGGGTTGGATGGAAAGCTGTGAAAAAGGAGTGACAAGTGGCTAGCTCGTCGCCTACTCAGTCACATACCCAAAAGTCCGTAAACCATTACTTTTTCATAATTTTCCATAATAAGCCATATCAACTTAATTCAACCTATGTATTACGGCCTAACGGTTTCGCCGCCGGCGTAATACTGGGAGTTGAGGGTTCAAATACGAGTGGAAAAACATCTTATAATGTTCATAATATTTCATCCACACAACTTAACTAAATACATACATAGTATTGTAGGTACATGAAATTTAATTTATATACTATCAGTATAATAATTTAATTTATATACTATCAGAAAATAATATTATACCGTAAGAAATAATATTATTCCTGAACCGTTAGACGTAAGTAGTATCTATATAATCTCGTTTTTGGCAATCGGAACTAATTAATATTGGTGCATTCAGAAATATGCACCGCCCTGCCACTTAGTAATGATTGATGCGACATAAATTGGTTTAGTAATAACTAGTCTCGTTGCATCAAATGTGTTTGGTTCAATCATTTGTTGTTATTCAACACTTCTCTCCACTGTAAACACAGGAAAACCGCGTGTGAATTGTGTCGGAAGTCTTTAAATACCAAGAGACTCTTTATAGGTATATATTTTTAATCTATACTTATAATAAATCTGTAGAGAGGTCAATTCTGTACATGAAATATATTTTCAAAATAACTATCAGGGGGTGATTAGTGATCGATACTGATGCCAAAAATGCAATCAGTAAAGTTTTGGTCTGTCTGTCTGTCTGTATGTTCCTTTTAGAAACAAAAACTACTGGACGGATTTTAACGAAACTTGGTATAATTATTTTTCATACTCCTGGGCAGGTTATAGTATACTTTCATCACGCTACAATCAATAGGAGCAGAGTAGTGAAGGGAAATGTTGGGAAACGGGAGAAGTTACTCCATTTTTTAAGCTTCCGTCGCGTGTGCAGCCTTAATGGTTAAAGTTACATAAATCATGTATGACGGAAATAGTCTTTATAATATTAACCATAAACGCGGGTGACACCGCTGGCACAGCTAGTATAATATGTTGGTTTGGAACTTAAAAAGAATGCGCCAACTGTGTCCCTTGCCTAGCAAGTTGTAAAAGGTTTTGGGTGTGTGATTGTGTAGACGACGAACTAGCCCCTTGTCACTACTTTTTCAAAATTTTCCATCTAACCCAGCCCAGTTTAATTTTTGCTGAATGTAATATATTTTATAAATTATAGGGGCTTACTGCCCTTTTGACTATGCCGACTCCTTCGGTATGATACGTAATCATAAATATCAGACAACATCACATAAATTTATCTGACTCTTGAGATAAATAGCTTAAGCACTTGTATTATAGATATCAGATTCAATAGACAAGCGGCTAGCTCGTCGCCTGCATCAATGACAAACTAATAGACCATTACCTTTTATGACATGCAACGCAAGAAACATAGTTGGCACATTCTTTTGGCTCCCAAGTCTCTATATATACGGCTCCTGCTAGGGATTGCAATTCAGCGCCATGTGCCGAATCCAGCAGAGTTACAATTGTGCTGGACCCAACTGGATTGCTTGATCCAGCATTCCAATCCCTAGTAGGGATTACAACCCAGCGGTATTTTCGGGCGAAATTAGCACATGTGGCTGGATACAGCACAGCTAAAATTCTGCTGGACCCATCCCCAGTCCCTAGTTCCTGCTGTCATGCTAATCCTAGGCTCCACTTTTCCAGGGCTGTTCGCGGGCCAGTCGCAGTGGCTGGACGGCATCGCCAAAAGCCTCGGCTACGAGAGCGTTCACCACTATGCGGTGATCATCGACGCCGGCTCCTCGGGGTCCAGGGTGCTGGCGTATAAGTTTAGGGTACCTTTTACAGGTGAGTGTGGTACTGGGGGCAGTTGCGTAGATATGTGACGAAGGGACCTGGAGCCAAACAGAAATTGGGGCCCGTGGGCGTATGCAGCTGCGTCTCTGTCGTGTTACTTAACTACGACAGAGTTAAGAGGAAGAGATGTACGTACATTAATTATTCATACACGTGCATCTATTTATTGACCATTATTCACATATTTACTAGTTTAATGAATGTTAGTTTGCCTAAAGAATTAACTTTACATATCATTGATAAAGACAATATTGTTTTAAACATTTCCCTTGAAAAAGCCGTGATTCACATCCTTAAAGAAAAGAAAAGTAATTTGTAATCTCAACATTTCGCTTGGAAGGACAATATTTAGCTTTAAAATTAATGTTGATTTAGTGTTGACAATGATTATATGTAACTAACATGCTAACACCAAATAGTAGTGCAATATCTTGACTATGACAAACAATTTGTACAAGTTAACAATATACAAATAACTATTTATGATTCTTCGTAGAGGAGCCAATACACGTCATGTCTAAAATATTAATCTACCTACATTTAACATAATAGGCAAGATGACTAAAAAAATCTGTTTAGTCCGTCAGTTTAATTATAAAAAAATATTGAACACGTATTTTTTTATTTATTTGTCGAACAAACATTGACGAATATACAATGCATTAAAGTTGCGCATGACGTCACACTTTCGTACAATTTTTACTAAATAGTGACGTCGCAAGCCCCCACTCCAAAACTTTCAAGCGAAAAATATGTGTCTAGTGTTTTTGTATAATCTAACTGACGGACTAAATAGAATTATAGTTTTTTTAATGCAGTCATCATCCCTATTCCACATTGGTCTTGGAACTGGGACTTGCACGTCGTTTACAACATGCTAGGCAAGAAATATATATAGTTGGCACACTTTTTTTAAGTCCCAGACCAACATGTGACTAATAATTTTTATCTAAACGTGGTTTAAAGAGGTTACTGCTCCATGGTTTTCATCTACCCTTTCGGGGATTGCGGACGTGATAAACAAATAAATAAATATCCGACAACATCATATACTGACATTGATCTGACTCAGAGGTAAGTAAGAGCTTAAACACTTGTGTACGGATATCAGAATCAACAGTGGTATTACAAATATATATTTAAATATCAGATATTAACACCCTAACACAGAACAAACACAAGTATTCATCATACGAATGTTTGTCCTGGGTGGGGATCGAACCCACAACTCTTGGCGCATAGGGCACTACCGAATTTGCCCTCGAGCCAGTCAGATGGTATGTATGTACATTCAAATAATGGAGATGTTATAATTGTCTTTTCAGTATTTGGCCAAGCCAACCTAGATCTGGTGGAGGAGTATTTTGAGCAGTCCAAACCGGGGCTGTCCTCGTTCGCTGATGAGCCCTCAAAGGTATGTTTCATTGATACTACAAATAAATCTTTTTTTTTCTCCTATAAGTTCTATATTTATTTACAACTAGTTATTAATGCGGATCCGCTCGCATGACACTCTGCTTCTCTAGTTAATTTCAATCTAATTCAGTCAGGCGTTCTTTTTTTTTTTACGCGAATAAAGGCTTTACGCACCGTCACCCTACCCGGGGGGCAGGATGGTGTGATGACTCCCGGGGACCCTTGAGCAGGGGTCCCTGATGCGGCCAAAGGTAGAAACCTAGTATCCATAGTACAAGCTTATAAGCTTAGTAGGAAGTTTAGTAGGGAATTGGTGTGTCAGTCTGGAGAATTTATTTATTTATTAACGTTCTATTGCAACGTCATCAGGGCGCCGAGACCATAGTGCAGCTGATCAAGAAGGCGGAGTTCCTCATCCCTCCCGAGCGGAGGAGGGACACGCCCCTCATCGTGCGCGCCACGGCCGGCCTCCGGCTGCTGCCTAAAGCGCGCGCGCAGCAGCTGCTGGTTGAGGTGGAGCAGGCTATTGTGACGTCAGTATACATACGTTTTTTTTTAGATACTTCCATCCATTATACATTTGTTAGACAACCAACCTAAAACTCATTGGTGTAAAAAGTAATAAATATAATTAATAAACGAAAAGTACGAATTAAACGATAGAATATGCCTACGGAGTGTAAGTTCCGTAGAGAGCCCATAAATTCAGTTTTTACTCCTCAAGTAGTGTTTCGTTAATACCAATTTAACAATCCAGAAGGTTAACCCCCAACAATTTTAGATATATTAATACATTCCTACATACATACCATCATGCTATGCATTTCTGCCGCACGGGGTGGTTAAATTTATCCTCTCCGAAGAGCGTGGGGTGCAACTACTAAGCTTACCGGCCGCTTCCTACACAATTCATGACGCCCCCCGAATAATGCCCCCGATCGCTGACTTGCAAATTATAAATATGTTTAAAATTGTTTATTTTTTTATTGGCTACATGGGTTTTGAAACTTTTTGCTCAATAGGGATGATGATTGCATTGTAAAACTATAATTCTATTTAGTCCGTCAGTTAGATTATACAAAAATACTAGACACATATTTTTCGCCTTATCAAATTAACAAAAAAATCACAAATATAAAGAGCATCAAATTTTTGGAGTGGCGGCTTGCGACGTCACTATTTAGTAAAAATTGTACGAAAGCGTGACGTCACGCGAAACTTAAAGCATTGTATCCTCGTTAATGTTTGTTTGACAAATAAAGAAAAAAATACGTGTTCAATATTTTTTTATAATCTAACTGACGGACTAAACAGATTTTTTTGGTCAACTTGCCTATTGGCTTTTTCTGATACATTTTGGAGTCTATCTGGTGGAACTTTATCTTCTTTGGACTTATATCATATTTCTTTGATTCCAGGTTAGGTTATGACGTGGGCAACCACAGCGTAGAAATAATGGATGGGTCCGATGAGGGTATCTTCATTTGGTACACGTTGAATCTCTTACATAGTGAGTATATTACATTAAATTATTGTACTGCCGTTACCGAGTCTTAGACCTGATGGAATTGTAGTCGTTTTAATACTAACTTCTTTACAATCGGTAAAGTCGTTAACATGTTACGGAATGACCAAGGGAAATAGGGTAAAAATTTATTTGTAACTCTTAATGATGAGTTTTTTCATCACTATCAACAACTGTAGGAGTTAAGATATGCTATTTATCAAAGTCGTCACCGAAGTGAGTATTACCTATGCGCGCACGCAGCTTTTAGTCCAGAGGGTGAAAACAATAGTATTGATAGTAATTAGACCAGCAGGTACCTCGGTTCTCTCTGCCTACCCCGCTAGGGAAGTGGCGTGAAGTTTTATTAGTTAGTTTTAGGTACCTTGGTACATGGTTTGGGGGGAGGGGCAGCTAACCCCCCCCCCCAGCCTCCATGCATGTATGTGACGGAGGGGCAACAGAAGAGGCGTTAACGTAGCTCGATTGCTCGTCCATTACGAGGAATTTCTTTAAATAATAAGGCAGGCGTGTAGACCAATGTGGATTTATTTCGTTGTATACCCAATCACATAGAAATATAACGAGATGAGCGTGATATCTTAGTACGTCTTTACTCCTCGGTGATCGGTAACAGAATGCCCCAAAAATGGCAGCAACTCCGTTTTTATACTAACGAACTGTCAAAAGTGACGGCCAGAGACAAACCAGTGTTGTCATTTTTTAAATTAAAAGTACCGACAATCACGCCATCTTTACAATCGAGTAGGAACTAAAATTAAAAAGAAACAAAAATCGAAATGTCACTTTGACATTTAGGTTCCAAAACAAACAGTCTTCTTAAACGTAATGTTGGATGTTCTCCGACACGGCCATTCTGACAGCGTCACGCGTCCTCGCGTGGGTGTTTAATCTGAAAGTGAAAACATTCACCGCAGTAGATACTATTCTCGGTCACTCCTGACCACAATAGAGCAAGGTTTTGAATGCAAACCTGGTACTTCAATAATATGAGACTGCTTTATGTAATTACAATCATGTACAAACAAAAAAAAAAACAACAAACTGGTTTTAGAACCTCGATGATGTTTATCACTTGACCAGTGAATTTTCGTCGTCACTTGACCAGCAACGATTTTAGTAGTCACTTGACCAGCGACCATTTTTTTTTTTATTTTACGCTTAACCAGCGATTTCGCTTGACCAGCGATTTCACTTAACCAGTGATTTCACTTAACCAGTGATTTCACTTAACCAGTAATTTCACTTAACCAGTAATTTCACTTAACCAGTGATTTCACTTAACCAGTGATTTCACTTAACCAGTGATAGAATGCATAGTTAGATGCGCATCGCGCACTCTTCGGTTAGACCGGAGCTACGACTACATGCCAACATATGCAGCTTGAAGTTGTGAAACCAGTTTGACAAAATTTTAAATAAAAAAACAATTAAATCAACTACTTACAGTAAAATAATCATTACAAACAATAAAATTTTACTTTAGGTATCGTGATTAATCATGTTTGTTTTCAAAATCTTGCTCTTTAGAAACATTTTCATTATTTGGCTCAACTTGTGGAACAACAGCAACATTTTGTTGGTCATTTACGGTAACAATATCAACGCCTTGTGCAGATTGCTCAATCTTATGCTCCAGAGTCATAACAAAATGAAAAGAGCTCACCATAATGCTGCATAACACCAGCAGGGGCTGCAACAGTTCAGACGTCCACACATCGCTCGCCAGTGTTGCTAGCAGGCAGGGAACCTGGCTTGCCACCGTTGATCTTCTTTGGCAGCGGGCATCTTGAGGAGTAGTGGCCCTTGTCCCCACAGTTGAAACAGATCACAGCAGCATTTACATCATTGGACTTCACAGTAGGAATCGAATTCCGGCAGGTGCAGAACATGGCTTAACGACGGTCCTTTCATATCGTGAATGAGGGCGAGAAAATTTTGATTTAGTTGTTCCAGCAACAATCGCCACCTTTCTTCCATGTCGTCACTTCGTCCACATGGTCGGTTACATCCCAATTCTGATGACGGAGGGGCAACAGAAGAGGCGTTAACGAAGCTCGATTGCTCGTCCATTACGAGGAATTTCTTTAAATAATAAGGCAGGCGTGTAGACCAATGTGGATTTATTTCGTTGTATACCCAATCACATAGAAATATAACGAGATGAGCGTGATATCTTAGTACGTCTTTACTCCTCGGTGATCGGTAACAGAATGCCCCAAAAATGGCAGCAACTCCGTTTTTATACTAACGAACTGTCAAAAGTGACGGCCAGAGACAAACCAGTGTTGTCATTTTTTAAATTAAAAGTACCGACAATCACGCCATCTTTACAATCGAGTAGGAACTAAAATTAAAAAGAAACAAAAATCGAAATGTCACTTTGACATTTAGGTTCCAAAACAAACAGTCTTCTTAAACGTAATGTTGGATGTTCTCCGACATATGTATGTATGTGTCAGATCTTATGGACGGCGAGACGATGGCGGCGCTGGACCTGGGCGGCGGGTCGACGCAAATCACGTACCAGCTGGCTGACGCCGACCGCGCCCAGTACCCCGCTGGAGACCAGCATGTGGTCCCCGCTGGGAATAATAACATCTCGCTGTATACACATAGGTATGTGGCGACATCTATTGTAAAAAGAAGAAAAACAAATGATTAGGTACCGAATTCGCTATTTATCTGATTCTTGTACTAAAACACGTGAACGGCGATTGACGCTATTCATCTGAGTCCTCTATTAGGCATATGAATTAATAGCAATTGTCGTTATTCATCTGATTCTCCTCTTAAAATAAGTGAAAAGAAACAGTCGTTATTCATCTAAGTCTCCTACTAAAGCAAAAGAACAGCAATTTTGGCAATTTTTTGGTTACATACATAACACCACGCCCATTATCCCCGAAGGGGTACGCATAGTCAAAAGGGCAGCAAGACTCTTTAACCAATTACAGCTAAGCGGGTTTGATAGAAAATCGTGAAAAAATAATGACAAGTGGCTATCTTGTCGCCTACACAATGACATACCCAAAACCTGCTACCATTAGTCGCCTTTTACGACATGCTAGGCAAGGAACATTCTTTTTAGGTCCCAGACCAACATATATGTATAATAAATATTTTTTGGTTCTACTCCTTAAGCTAATTCATTACACGAAACATACAAACCGTTTTAGTAGATGACACCACCAACTACTAATCATTTGACATACTTTTTATGAGCTACCATAGATTTTTTATATATATATATATATTGAGGTGTGACGTAAAGCCTTAGCATATTCAACTGTCTATTAAATTAAAAAACAAAATCAAATAAATAAATTAATTTACGGTCATGGGCGTACGCAGTGTCATCATCCTTATTGACTGTCACAATGCTCATTGCAGCTACCTGAACCTGGGCTTACTAGCAGCCCGCTACGGCATCTTCGCTGAGGAGATCGGCGGCGACGCCTCCGAGTTCACGTCCGTGTGCGTCGACCCCATCGTGCAGCAGGAGAAGTGGACCTACGCCAACAAGCAGTACATTGTCAGGTATGTGGGGTACTGGGCAGTTGCACCATCCTCCGAATTACCTTGAAGTACATCATCAGGTATGTGGTATCCCACATACCTGATAATGTTCTCGGACTCGGATACTCGGAGACTTGAAGACTTGGAGACTCGGAGGATGGTCCTCCTGTCCTCATGGGGTATAGGACCATCCTCCGAGTTACCTTGAGGTAAATTATCAGGTACTAGCTTCCGAGTTTACTTTTATATGAGTCGAACCCATCTTGTAAGAGGAGACGTGGACCCACGTTATCAGCTATGTGTGGTGCTTGCAAGGTCAGTCAAGTCAGGAGGACCAGTCGTTACGGAAGGCTTGTCGGACTTGTTCGTCATTAATGACGCTGTGTGACTGGGTGCCCTGGATGGTCCAGTTTCATATCCGGCCGCGACACCGGGTCAGCAATCATCTATCTTTAAGGCTTACTGGACGAGGTCTGACGAGATTTTGTAGCCTCCGAATTTGACAAAAAAAAAAATATTTGCGTCTAATTTTTATTCAAAATTAAAAGCAGGATTGGTAATATTTCCTAGTTTATTTATTCTCTTGTTCTGCTCCAGCGGGGCCCCCCGGCAGGGGATGAAGAAGGACGCCGTGTACAGCCGCTGCCACGCCCTAGTACGGCGCTACGTGAAGAAGACCCTCGACTGGGAGCCGCAGCAGCCGCCGCGCGGCAGCGTCGCCGCCATGAGCTACTTCTACGACGTGGCGGCGGACGCGGGCATGATCGGTGAGACCGTGACACGGGCCACTGATACAGTCAGACGTGGGCGTGCGCAGCTTTTGATCCTGGGGGGCAATACAATATTTTTAGGTCCAGGGAGGGAGAATACAATACAACATACAAGCTGCTCCCCCCTGCCTCCCCCTGCGTACGTCCATGCGGTCAGTAGTACAGCCGCTGGTGACGCGCTACGTCAAGTCGCCTGGGACAGGAGACTGTTTCGATTATCGATGTCAAAAAAATCGGAGACGTATACGAAATTTACATTGTAATATCGACCTTAAAGCTTTTGCCATAAGGTCTACCTTAAATAACCTTTTTTTTATGATCAAGTGCAATGATGCGGTATTGTACGCTAATCGACGGTATTCTCTCTGTGTTATACTAGTTTTCTAATCATCGTGAAATATCCGCAGACGTTATGAAGGGCGGCACGGTGTCAGTCGCTCAGTACCGCGCGAACGCCGTCCGCGCCTGCTCCGGCTCCAACGTGGAGCAGCCGTGGGCGTGCGTCGACCTGGTGTACGTGGTGACGCTGCTGCAGGACGCCTACAAGATACGCGACCTGGAGCCCGTCTCGGTGAGTGCGGCAGACCGTGGGGAGGTGACCTCGACCTGCACCTTGACCTTGCTCCTGCACGGCTCCACGTGGAGCAGCCGGGGGCGTGCGTCGACCTGGTGTACGTGGTGACGCTGCTGCAGGACGCCTACAAGATACGCGACCTGGAGCCCGTCTCGGTGAGTGCGGCAGACCTTGGGGAGGTGACCTCGACCTGCACCTTGACCTTGCTCCTGCACGGCTCCACGTGGAGCAGCTGGGGGCGTGCGTCGACCTGGTGTACGTGGTGACGCTGCTGCAGGACGCCTACAAGATACGCGACCTGGAGCCCGTCTCGGTGAGTGCGGCAGACCGTGGGGAGGTGACCTCGACCTGCACCTTGACCTTGCTCCTGCACGGCTCCACGTGGAGCAGCCGGGGGCGTGCGTCGACCTGGTGTACGTGGTGACGCTGCTGCAGGACGCCTACAAGATACGCGACCTGGAGCCCGTCTCGGTGAGTGCGGCAGACCGTTGGGGAGGTGACCTGGACCTGCACCTTGACCTTGCTCCTGCACGGCTCCACGTGGAGCAGCCGGGGGCGTGCGTCGACCTGGTGTACGTGGTGACGCTGCTGCAGGACGCCTACAAGATACGCGACCTGGAGCCCGTCTCGGTGAGTGCGGCAGACCGTTGGGGAGGTGACCTGGACCTGCACCTTGACCTTGCTCCTGCACATTCTTTTCACGTCTCACACCAACATGGGACAGAATAACAATGGACTTCGCAAAGTCAAATATTCCCGCGCGGCGCAAAAGCGCCCGGTCCCGCCGCCCTCCGCTAGATGGCGCTGTACGCTATTACATCGCGGTGGCATTTCGTTTCCTCCCAATACTTAGTCCCGCTCGACCAAGTTTGTTCTGTTAACACTATTTACACAATTATTCACGTCTACGTAATATGAGTAATTAATTTTTGTGTACCGTTTTTAACCGAAAGGTAGTTAAAACGGTCGGATAATATTTCAGTAACGGTGTAACGAGTACTTATGCGTTTGAATTAAGAATATGAAGTATCTATGTACTAGTATATAGTTATGGTCCTAGATTAGGCAAGTTATTAATAACATGAAGGCCATACGGCTTTCATGTTATTAATCAGCTTTCATCAAGAAATAGTATAGTATATATACTATCTATATACTATCTATGATTTTAAACTTTCGCGTTGCATTATCACTAGAAATAATACTGACGGAACTAAACGCGATATTCATTATGTAGTGCTTACAGCACCGCGGTCGTTACAACACGGCCGAAACGACAAGCTGTAAGTACTCATGTACTACATAATGTATATCGCGTTTAGTCCCGTCAGTATTATTTCTAGTCATACTATACTATCTTATAACCATCCGTGTTACCAGAGAAATTAGGTCGACATTTGTAGTTATATAAATATCTTGTGGAATTTACATGCGTACTAATTTAAATGTCCTGATCTCTCCATGCTCTTTTCCCTCACCGCCGAATTTATCAAGATTTTTCAAAATGGTCCTGTAGTTTCGAAGCTTATTCAATTCAAACAAACAATTAAATCTTTCCTAACTAACTAAACTTCACGCCACTTCCCTAGCGAGGTAGGCAGAAAGAACCGAACGCCTTATGGCACGGTCCTTACACACCTCACTCGCCTCTTCAACATTCATGATCCTTTTTAAACAAGCTCTACGAAAATCAAATCAATAATCATACCTCTCAAATCGATGATGTGACGATTTATAAGTGTTTCTTTGATACATACATAACATCAAGCCCTTTATCCCCGAAGGGGTAGGCAGAGTCGAAAGGGCAGCAAGCCCCTTCAACCACATTCAGCCAAAAATAAAGCCGGGCTGGGTTAGATGGAAAATTGTGAAAAAGCAGTGACAAGCGGCTAACCTGTCGCCTACACAATCACACACCCAAAACCCGATATACCATCAGTCGCCTTTTACGACATGCTAGGCAAGAACCACAGTTGGCATATTATTTTTTAGTCCCAGACCAACATGGGACAGCGGGCTGGGTTGGATGGAAAGCTGTGAAAAAGGAGTGACAAGTGGCTAGCTCGTCGCCTCCTCAGTCACATACAGTTTCTTTGAAACCCATGTAAATAAAAAATATGTTGACTTGACTGAATCAGGGATGCTTTTTTTTCAACAGTTGTTCAAGAAAGTCAACGGCCACGAAGTGTCATGGGCCTTAGGCCTCGGCTACACTACAGTGATGAACCGGATGGCAGCGGCCGCCGCCGCCGCCGCGCAGGCCGCGTAGTGCGAGAGTGGACGCTATCGCGTATACAATAAGGTACATTTAAGACACTGACGACTGTGCGGGCGTGGCGACTATTGGCCGTGGTATTGGCGATGCGGTATAGAGCTGCTAATTGCGCGAGTTTTGATTTTGGAACGATGTTTTTTTTCGGCAGTATTTTTTTTTTTGTTTAGGTACTGTATAATGATAGATGAAGGTTATATTGGATTCAAAGATAGGAATGTATGGAATAGTTTATACATATTTTATGATCTAGATTTAAAAACGATACATTTTTACTTTACAGTATATTATTATGGGGTTTAGTTTTGTATCAGTTATGTGCGTTGTGAGTAAAGTATATCATAACTATGAAATTGCTACTGTGTAAATAACTTTGATACTGCATTTTTGCAAAATTACGATGATTTTCTCACTAGTAGGTGTTGCCATCATAAATATTGCTTTTGATCAAATATTTTATTTCTTTTTTTTTTGTTATCATTTATTTACATTTTTGTTGTGAATAAATAGTTAATATTATTTTCCATAAATGTCCAAGTCATTTATTTATACAAATAAAATGTATACTGTTTCCTTACATTTTAGTGCATAAACCTGTGCACTATAAAAGCTATGTCACTATTAGCAGGTAAAAGTAGTCACGCCCGCACATACCTTATTCCACACTAGTGTGTACCCGTACAGAGTTCAAACTTGTTTATACTATTATTACGTCATTGCGTCTGTTCTGTGCCGAAATCACATACTTCTCAGCTTTCATCAAGAATAATGCAACCAGGTGACATGATTGTTACTGATGGCAACTGACTGAGAAGTTTTAATATATAATTTAAACTTATACTCAGGTAGATCAGTGAGACTTTGTGGCAGTTTATTAATCATATTGATACTTAGACCAATAAAAGAATTACCACTCCTATGAAGTCTATAACTTGGAACAGCAAGCTTGTGTTTATTCCTAGTGTTAAAAGTATGTGTATCTGATTTTTTAGCAAACATTTGTATGTTTTTGTATGAACCTTGGACTCTGCACGGCTGTACATTCGTGTGCTAACCATTACCTCTACGGTACCACGATGTGATATGTATGTAAGTACGATAGCGCTGAGCATTTAAACACGGGTGTACATTTGTGGCGTTCTGACGCGCGACTGTGTAGCCTAGCCTTATGAGGGGGTAGTTTGCGAAATGTTCCAATCAGTAAAACATAAAAAGTGTATTTTTTTTAGTATATATATTTTTTTTATATACATGGTTAAAGGGTTTCTTTTTTTAGAAATTTTATATATTCATAGTTCTTGTAAACTAAACACTCAACTGAAAAATGGAAAACAAGTTTAATGTACATTTTAGGTTTCTTCCTCACTCGCAGTTTTTGTATTTAATTTGATATGGATTTTGGCCTGAACTCGTCCCTTTTCATTACATTACTTATAATAAGAGAAGCAGATATATAAATATAAATAACATATCCGATTTCCCCCACTCCTTCCTATTCATTCACAGATGCTAGCTTTATTTACAAACAATTATGAACTTTATGGCCAAGTAATAGTTGAAGTCAGTTTTTTAGCCAGCTAGCCGCTTCCTGCTTTAAGCTCGCGTGTTATTTCTATTCTCTTATTATTAGTTCGACATACATATCATTACGCCTTCAATCCCCGAAGGGGTAGGCTGAGTCAAAAGGGCAGCAAGTCCCTTTGCCTATAAATAAAACTGGGTTGGGTTAGACGGAAAATTGTATTAAAGTAGTGACAAGTGGCTAGCTTGTCGCCTACACAATCACACACCCAATACCTGATATACCATTAATCGCCTTTTACGACATGCTAGGCAAGGAACACAGTTGGCATATTATTTTTAAGTCCCAGACCAACATTATCAGTTCTGAGGTTTTTAATACTCAATTTCGTGTATTCTGACGTCGTGTCAAAGCGAGATAAATGTACACCCGTCGCGTTTCTTTTGATATCGATGTTTTTATCGCGAACGATTTCTGGTATATTTGTAACGTTTTAGTAAAATCGTTTTTTACTATACAGCAATGTATCGAGTTAGTGTAAGTACGGAATAAAAATGAAGATAATGTGTACATTGTTTTGTAACGATGATAAACGCTTGTGTAAGCTTGCGTGGAATATCACATGTTCATTGATGTATATTCGCGTTCATAAGGCCATGGTCTCGATAGTAGCGATGAGTGCGTGGCGTATAAGCGGCGTGGGGGACAACAATACCACGCCCGTAATCTCCGAAGGGTTAGCAGATTCGGAGCAGTATGCTCGTTGACTAACACTTGTTTCCAAAAATTAAATTGAGTTGATTTAGATGCAAAATTGTGAAGTAGTGACAAGTGGCTAGCGTGTCGCCTACACATCTACAAAATTACAACGCTGTAGACCATATAGCTACACCATTAAATAGTCGTCTTTTAAGACATGCTGTGCAACGAACATAGGACATCCTTTTTAAGACACAGACCAACATGACACAAAAATAATAGACTTAAAAAAAATTATAAGTTCATTATAGAGATTACCAAAAAACAATGCTCACGTATTTTTTCTTTTGTTCAGCAAACCAAAAATGACGAAGATACAGCGCGTTTAACTACCGCGTGACGTCACTTGTTCCGTAGATTTTTTTTTATTTAATGTATAAGCGCCCCACTCCAGATCTTTGAAGCGCTGTATCTTTGTAATTTTTCGATTTTTAATACGAATTCAATATTTATTGATAATCTAATCTAACTTACGGACTAAAAAAAATAGTTTAGTTAACACTAGCCTATTGTATGTACATTCGTCGGCCGAATCGCTCCCGTTTACTCACTGTTACCCGCTCCGCTCATCGCTACCGCCATGACAGCAGCCTTTACATTATCTGTACACATTGGAAATGGAGCTAGAATTCTGATTAACACCGATGGTGCCATACTTGCCGAGTGCGTGCGGCTCAGAAGGATCATGCTTGTGTTATAGAACACAGGGTTACTGCAAAGTTGACTTAAGCCTTGAAAGGATGTTTGAGATAGTTCAAGATTGATCCAGATTCCCTCAGCGTCGCCACGTAGGCGATGCAAGAGCGCTAGGGGCTTAGACGGTATACCCCGGCCAATTTATCTCGGCCGGAAAGGGTTTGTTATTTGTAAAGGGCCCTGGGGGTCTCATACACCGCACCGTTCCCCCGAATGGCGTGAGGTACGTAAGGCATTCTCCTCGAAAAAAATAAGTCTTGAAAGTATAACAACTTAACCTTCCTATCCTATATTCAGTACGGTTACTGACTGAATAACTAGGGATAGTTAATTGACACAATATCTATCTGAGGTCCCACAAGAGCGAAGGTTAATCCTACAGGTGCCTTTGTTATCCCCATAATCGCATATGTACCATTTTTAGAAATATCCAGCTGTTTAAGCTTAAGTGACGGAGATTTCTTCGGAAGTTAGTTATAAAATATTTTGAAAGTAGCATCTAAGTTGTGATACCTCTTTCATAATGGGATCAGTGCTGAAAGTAATTTTTAAATTTGGATGGCTTTATGCAACTATTCTTTCTATATCCAAGCATGATTTTTCATGATCAATATTGTAAATGCTAGCTTTAGGCTGCCTGTCCACCGGAGCGGAGCGAGGCAGCGGAGCGGAGAAACGGAGAAATATTAACCGATAGAATAGGATTGCACAAAATCTCCGCTCCTCTTTAGTAGACGTTTTCTATTGGTGGATTTTCTACTTCCACGTCTACTAAAGAGGAGCGGAGATTTTGTGCAATCCTATTGGTTAATATTTCTCAGTTTCTCCGCTCCGCTGCCTCACTCCGCTCCGGTGGACAAACAGCCTTACTCCGTGTATAATATTACGACAGTTACAACATACAATTAAGCCAAGAAGCTTAAACAACGTTAAATTACCTACTAACAAATCGAAGTGAATACTTTCTTATATTATATTATATCATAATATGCACATATTTATTTCTAAGCACAATTTTTTGATAAATGTAACATGTGGTTTAATTTAAATGTAATTTTACTAAAGTGTAATCTCGCGTTTAATTTGAAAGCACCAAGATCATCGGATTTAATCATTTGGTGTGTCAATAGCTGCTAATTAATGGAAGCACGTTTAGTAATTTCGGACTAAAAAAAAATGTATACGGTCGAAATGGGAACCTTCTCCTTTTTTGAAGTCGGTTGAAAACTAGGATTTATTCTTATTAAGACATAGTGTTGGTAAATAAAGCACTCGATTACTTGAATATCTAATTGTGTATATTTAATAGAGAGAATAGAATAGAATAGAGAGAGCGAGTAGTGCAGGGACACGTTGATAGGGATGTGCCGCCGGTTATGTCTCGTGGTTGGTGGCGCCACTGTTTGCGTTTACTCCAACACATAGACGTTTTTAAATATCAAAAATGAAATGTGGGACAGCGAACTAACCTAAGATTTATACAATTGATCTAAGATCTATACAAATTTGACCGGCTCGATGGCGCATTCGGTAGTGACCCTGCCCCATCCGCCAAGAGGTGTGGGTTCGATCCCCACCCAGGAAAAACATTCGTATGATGAATACTTGTGTTTGTTCTGTGTCTGGGTATTAATATCTAATATCTAAGTATTTATTTGTAATACCGCTGTTGAATCTGACACCCGTACACCAGTGTTGAAGCTACTTAGCTCGGAGTCAGATCAATGTATGTGATGTTGTCTGATGTTTATAAAAGAAAAAAAAATAATGAATGCATCCACTTACAATAAAAATAACGTACTCGTAGACCAGTATTTGAAAGTCATCACACAATGATATTAATTGCCAAATAACTAAACTTCACGCTACTTCCCTAGCGGGGTAGGCAGAGAACCGAACGCCACACGATATAATAATTGGTAATCTTAATAATGACCATACCGCACATTGGCGTGACTTGAAAATTTGAACATTCACTTTCCAGAAGATCTTGTTAAAGTCTAATTTTTAGAAAGTTTTTATTTTTTTAGTCTTGTCTGAAATTTTGAAGGGTTGTCATCCTAAAATCAGGATGGGTCCATTCCTATGCTTAATATTAAAGAACGCAAAAAAAAAATATCGTCATGCATTCAAGTTTTTTTTTACATTTCGTTATTTTGTTTGCGAATTATGTAATTTTGCGAACGTCATCGACCAATTACGTCAGATTTTCAATATGGCGATAAATTACGTTAGATCTTCACCGACAGTTGAAAGTTTAGTGGAATTACTAAGCGTGCGATTTACAATAAAAGATGTGTAAGTTTATAATAAAAAAAATTGAGTGATTTTGTACGGAAAAGGTTGTTGCGAAATGTTGTGATGTTTTCAGTTTTTACTATTAATATAACATTATATACATAGTACTTAAATAAAAAGAAAGCGTAAAGGACTACACACACTCGACAGTTTTGTATTTTACATTTGAATAAAGCTGAACTAAACAGGTGTATATTGTATTCTACTTAATTGCTAAAAAATAAAAGACCAATAGATGCTGTTATTCGGAGCAATAAAACAACCAGGCCTCATAAATAAATAAATCAAGGTTTAAAAACTGGACTTATGTAATAGCCAACTATTTAGAACGCTTGTCATAACTAACCAAACTTCACGCCACCTCCATTCACAATGGTTTTCATTATTACTTTTTTGTATTGTTGCCGAAAAATCGATAGTTTTGTAATCGATAGTTTAACGCTAAAATCATCTATACGATTGAGAGGACAATCGATAGTATCGCTGTCTTATCGGTAATACTATCGATAGTATCGATAGTTCCGGTCGCCGCCAACCAATGAACTATAGTTCGTTTATACAATATTGAAGAGCAATACTATCGATAGTATTGACTATTGATAGTTTTGTACTATAGATAGTCTATTCGGTATTGAAGAGAAATTGTATCGATAATATCGATAGTATTGCTGTTTACCGATAGTATTGCAGTATCGATAGACTATCGAGATTGGCCTATCGAGCGGCAATACTACTTTTGTTGGATTTACAGTGACAACATTTAAATTTTTTACACACTTTAATTGGTGCTGCTGAAGCCTGGTTTGATTAGAGTACAAATTTATAATTGTTTATTATCAAAATACTATTTCAAAATATGTACTATACTCTCAAAACAACTCATTGTCTATTCAACAAAATTATTTTACATTTAAGAAATAAATTCGAATGGTTAAGGAGAAGGCTTATTTATAGTAGATTACAAATTACAAAGGTTTTCCATCAAATAATGTCGTGTGTGTTTAGGAATTTATAGTTTCTGGAATATGTTGGGCGCGTAAACATGATATTAATTGATATTCATATTTTTATGAACACTGCAGTTTTCGTATTTTTTACGTTTGTAGACCAATTGTTTGGTATGAATGGTTAGTAAATGGAAATTGTTTAATTAAGTTTTCTTTATGTTTAATCATAAAAAAAAATTATATCGAATATATGTATAATATTCTTAAACATTTTACATGTTTGCACGAATGTTTTTTGGTGTAAATTTTTCATGCATTCTTAGATCAAAAAATATATCTATTTCTATTTTTTTTTTTTTTTACTAAAGGTACACTTTTAACAGTGTATTTTTATTATATTATTAAGATAAAAAAAAACTCGGATTTACGATTTTATAATTTTTTCTTGTAATAATATCAGGGTCCTTTTTATTGCTAAAAAAATAAAAATATGTACACGCTTTTTTTCTTCTTTATTGAGTCTATAAGTACCTGTGGTTGTCTGCAATATTATCAATTTCGCAGCGGTATCCATCATTTTGTATTAAAGTAGTTAACATCTTATAAATAATGTGTTTATACTTCTGGAGACCAATTTTAATATGCAAACGTTTTTTATTAATGTGAGCCAATATGTTTCTTAGAAAAATCTACTGCAATAATTATAAATGTAAAAAATATTAGTGCGTTATTTGGATACTTAATATTATGCAGTGTATCAATGAATAATTCCTATGTGTATTTGTCACTCTATTCAATTTTCATGATTGTATGCCTGATTGGTTTTGATTCACAGTTGGAGTTGCAGCAAGATTCTAGAACATAAGATTAAATATATTTTGTACATTCATCATTATTGCACTGGACCTATCATTAAGTGGCTCGTCACCATTATATTCTTATCCTAAACAAACTTTTGCAATGCCTTAATGCGTTTATTATTCTTAAATACTAAAACTCAAAATCTAAATGGCCAGTTCTGAACCCTGCAGTGATTATCTTATAAGCCGCTGTATATAGTTCCTCAGTTTGCTTGCAAAATTATTGCGTTTATATCAAACTGCATTCGTTTATGAATTTAAAAGATTTTATCGAGTTCCGACATCACTAGTTTGTAAGATAATGTACTTTCTTATGACTTAAGCACTGTCTTATATAGAATTCAATATAATAAAAAAAGGCTACCCAATATTTTTATGAGAACATTATTTTTTCCATTTTCGGAACGATATTACCGATTTTTGTATTAGCTTTCAATGCACTATTAGGTATTATAATGTACCTAGGGAATGTGGTAACATTGGTGTTATATGTAATTGTACAAATTTAATAAATGTTGGAATTAAATTATGTGTTTTAATTCTTAGTTAGATATACAACCAATAACAATAAAATGTGGAGTAATACACTTAACTTATGCCTTTAGTAAATCAAATAGTGTTCTATGTTTATTTGTTAGTTCGTTTGCTAGTTAAAATACATAAAAGAGATATCAGCGTCGATATTGATTTTATACTCTCATCACTTCGCACGTATTAAATTACCCTTATCTAAATTATTCATTGTGGCGATTACGCCACAGGATAGTCAAGATTATAGCTCCAGTAATACGTAAACAAATGACGTCGATCGAACATAGAGAAACGCCATACAATCCTGCATCGCGCTGACGAAGTTATTCTCGCCACTAAGTATATTATACCGCGACGGTTAGTTGGGCCTAGGTCCCCGAGCAAGCAACACCTCGGCGGAGGCTCGGCGGAATTACTGCCACTTTTAAGCACACCATCAATTAATTATAGTTTCACAAATACAGTTTTAATTCTTTGAAATAAGGCTGTCAAAGGTTTTATGTTGAGTCCAGGTTTATCAATGTGTGCTAGCATGTGGTTTGAGATATATGTCATATATATGTCAACAATGTACTTTATATGTTACTAGCAGTGCGTTATATGTTAGTAATCTATAGCCTTCCTCGACAAATGGGATATCTAACACAAAAAAAAATATTTTTCAAATCAGACCAGTAGTTTGCGCGTTCAAGCAAACAAACATAGATAATACAGATAGGTGTTTGATATTTATAGCATCATTTTGATCATAATATTGGTCCTAAGTGTGTGATAAATAAAAAGCGTTGTATATTTAATATTTATTAAGAACCATTTAGTAGGTAGGTACAATAAAAACGTTACTCTAACGCACTTGTTACACCGTAAACACTTGAGTCGTTCAGTCTCATCTAAAATGATTATTTTAAACACTATTGAGATTACACATACTTATTATAGTACCTAATAAGACGTCTACCTATGGAAATCATTTCAAAATAATTGCGGGTAATAAAAAAACAAAAAAATTAATTTAAAATTTAAATTATTAAATTCATAATCCATCGTCGTATTACTAAATGGCCATAGCAATAGTTCGATGGTAATCAAGTTCTCCATTGCTTCACTGACTAACTGTATTTTTTGAATTTTTTTTAAAATAATTTCCATTTATAGACGTGTTAAAAAAGTTTAAAATTGAAAAATCGCTTACCTATTATAACACGAATCTTAAACTTTAACTAGAGATTTTTCACATGCTGAGAGCTGACCATGCGGTGATATTGCCATCAAAACTGTCAGTACCTTTGCCAGCATTATTTTAAGAATTTGTTATTTTTTTTTATGTTTTCCGATTTCTACTTTCTCTGAAGAATTGAAATGAAATGAATTCAATTTTTTAGGCTAAGCCTTTCTTTTTAAGATTTTTCTGGTATAAAATACAAATCGTAACATCATCCATTGTTATTTTTGTTTTTTTTTTTTTTATTTCAATCTAGATTAAGGTTTTTAAGTTTGGGTATATAAAAGTCGGAATCATAGAATACAAAATGGGATGAAACTTTTACACTGGGAAAGTTTTGATTTGAGTATATAATTAATTGTCGTAAAAATGTTAAATTTTTTCCCGCATTGCCCCAAACTATTGTTCGCTGTTAATTTCTGATTGCACGCCGATATGTCTAAATGAAATCTTAAAATTATGCTAATGTAGATTTTTTATTACGTCTAACGAGAAACAGTAACAAATGGATTCCTGACAAAAATACTAACAAAATCTCATAATAGATATTGCACATCCTACATTAAGTATACTCAACTACATAATTCCTTACGTTTATCTATGGCACAGAGCTTTCAAGACAGTTTTTTTCTAAAATCACGTAGTTGTTGAGTTCCAGAACCAAAAAGTACTTCATCACCAAAGACAAATGTTAAAACAAAATTGATTTTTAATCTGTTACTTATCATATTTTTCGGTTTCAATAGAATTCATGCCATAGATTTTGCCATAAAAATTACGAAATATTTACATCAAAACTAGCACTTTCTTACAGAAAAAAAGAGTCACAAGTCTTTGGTACGTTTGACGAAGTTTTAATGGGTAACACCTACAAACTACAATCACTTTTGAAATACATAAATTTTAGGTTATTCTTAAACTTATTAAAAAGCGGTAACTATGTGAAATGCATATTTTATCCTAGAAACTAGTGTAAAACGTTCCGATATAGCAAATCCTTGTGAAATTGACGAATCTCTGTTTAATTCTGTCTGAATTAATGACAGCAAACATGTTGCCAGGTAGAAAAATGTTGTGCGTTGCCATTACTAAAAGTAAAATGAGTAATATTTGTTTTACTTAGTACTTTGACTACATAAACACTAACTGATACTACATAAATACAAGAGTAACTAGTTATATGAAAGTCATTATGTAAAAACAATACAGGATATGTATTCAGAATGGAACATGAAAAGTAAAATGAGCTATATAACATATACATATTAATAATACCTTTACCTGACTACTGAACTATGACAATATTTTTGCAAGACAATTTCTGATAATTACTTTTAAAGTACTACTAGAATACAAAACTGCTAGTTTCATTTTTCAAAGAACATCCATTGTTTATTCAACCTTAACAGCAAAACGCTCTAGTCTGATCGGTCGCTCCTATGATGCAATGAACTATATCTTTCCTAACCAATTTTAATAGAGAGCGTACTTACTTACTCACTTAACGATGTTTTTAAAAATGAAAATGGTAATTACAATAATATTGTATATTAATAGGTACTTTATGTTGTTAAATAGGTAGGTCCGAAACATATTGTTCGGTTATAATGTAAGCATATATATACCTGTCTATAGTAAAAATAATATTATCGATCCTAATCCATTTGCCTTATCTGCCCAGATCAACACTAAGAGCGTTTTGTTGTGCAGGGTTTAAATTGTTTAAATAGATCCAATGCTATAACAAGACGTGACAGCGTAGAAAATTAAAAACTTGGAAGGCTCTTGTTGGATTTACAGCTTCTTGTACCAGAAGAGGTAGTGCTCCCCATCTTCTACTAGTAAGTCGTCCACACCTGAAACACCAAGAAGATTTAATTAGTGAATGCGCATGACACGTTTACCTATAAAGGTTCACCATCCCTGCTCCAGTCTCTAGAGAAATACTTCATTGTAGCAGATAGAAGGCGTATAGTCCAAACAGGAATTTTCCACTGTCTGGTTCCAATTTGTCACCACAAATTAGAGTTAAATGACTGCATATCTGTCCAGGTTTGCTGAAGTCTATATCATAGTATAAGCGGACCTCGGCTAAGCCCATAACATAACGTTAGGAAGAAGATGACCATCTTACCAACAGGGGCCACCAGCTGGTTCCCTGGGGGGCTGGCAGGGTCCGGGATCTCCGGCAAACGGTACAGCAGCCAGTAATGGTAGCCCATGGGCTCCTCCTTGTGCCCGGCCAGGGTGTGCACGTAGTGACCGTTGGGCCACTCGCTGGCTTCGAACTTGAACTTGGGGTTCTGGTCAGCAGCCATTTGCATTACGTGGTAGAATGATATGTTTCTGGAACCATAATAATTTTGATGTGACTGATTTTGTCAGATTTTCCTAGATAAGCATCAAAGATAACATGGGGATATTATAAAAATTTCATTCATTTTTCTCAACCATTTTAAGTTGCAAAATCAAGTAAATTATCTGCTTGATATTAATGAGTTATCTTTGTTTATAGAATATTCGTCTTAAGAAAAAAAATTAGGAAGCCTAAAATATTTCGCCTTTAACAGTTATAAAAAATTGTGAAAATATGCTAATTTTTGGAAACACGTTGTTTTGGCTCACTTTAAGAATAGGCCACACTAGAAGCTAATTATTGTCAGCGGGTCTGCTGTGTAGGGCAGGACGGTCACCGGTGAGGCTGTGGAGGTCAGCTCGGGGCCGCAATTTCCATGACCCCCAATCGGGCGCTACGGGGTCCAGTCAGCCTTCTTTGGATGTGAAGGGGATCTTCGACTCAAGAAACCCCACATATAGACTCAAGAAACACCCCATGTAATGTTCCCCTATGCAGAGTGATAGTACTATGAGCGTCAAAAGATATTATCGAACTGTGCAGTAGAACCTTAGGAATGCAATGTAGCAGCATTTTCTGCTGGATACAGGGAGATTGATTGATCTATTATTCCAATCCCTAGTAGGGTTGGCAATCCAGCGGCATAGAACCAACACATGTCGCTGTTTCCAGCAAAGCTACAATTGTAGTGGAACTACCTCAATTGCTGAATCCAGCATTGCACTCCCTAGTATTGACTGACCGTGGTGCGACCATGTGGAGTGTGAAGTTCTCCGTGACGTTGGTGCCGAGCCACAGCGTATATGTAAAGGACACGTTGCGCGCGTCCGACTCGTTGCTGGCCTGCCCCGACTGGTACGCCAGCTTGAGGCTGCCGTCGCCGCCGTTGCTGTCTGGAATTGAGGAGTTATTTGAGGACAAAGCTTTTACAATATTTAACTTTATTTTATACTATGTTTCAATTCGTGCGGTGTAAAACGGACTAGGGGTCTCTAGCGGCTGATGGTAAGTAATCCACCGTGGAATGCAGCAACTCCATAAAATCTACTGATACGTTGCCGGACTTTACACTTAAAGTTCGAAGCATGGAAGAAGTTCCATTTAAACCATTGGGACTTGATGATATTGACTTCTTGTTGTTGTTACTTGTTGACTCGAGATAGAAGACATCATCTTCCTAGCGTTATCCGTTTTTCAGTGGGGGTCGGCTGGGATTGTGATAGGTACTAGATTTAGTGAATATGGTATTTACATTGACGCAACTGCCCAAGCTCGTATATGATCCACCTAAAAGGCATTTTGAAATAGAAAAGAAACAGTACACATGCCATTTTCAGTATCCTTGATTCCACGTTAAGAAAGCCTGTTATAGAACCTATTAATTAACTGCAAGACCTCATCAACCCCTGGTTATGAGTATATTACTATCTTTAAACGAACCTAGAGGCTCATGACGGCTCTCAAGCAGTTTGTCGCTGCAATGCGGCGGTCGCACGGCGGCCAGCGATGCTGGGGTGAGCGCGGCGACCGCAGCAGCGGTCTTGGCCACGTCGCCCCATCCACCGTCCGTGTTCTGTCGCTCAAGCAGCCACTTCCTGGCTGAAGGGAGACTCCAGTGCTGGTGGGCGCCTGGGCCACTGTCGGAGTCTTCCAGAGCCTGGTTCATATATAAGTTATGGAACACAGTTCTATTGAGAATGGTGTGGTGATTTTTTAAGTGAATTTGTATAAAGGACATTTTACAAGAAGCGGGTACCTAAAGGTAGGTTCAGAAATCGTTCTCCTTGTAGGTTTAATAATGGACGCATCATGTTTTTTTCGTATGCTGTTGGTCTATCAGTGCTTTTCAGGTTTTTAAAGAATGGTTGTTTTGCAAGTAGTTTATTTAAATGAATGCCCATTAATCTCCCAGAGGTCCAATTCCTCATCTTTTAACTAAAACAATTTCTTTCTTATTAAACTGCAGTCCATGAGGGACCCAGCATCAGTCTATAGTATATGACTCCTGTGTTAAAGAAAGGATATTTGTACGATACCTGTATAGCCAAGGCGGTGGTGGTGAGACTGCCAAAGCTACCATCTGGGTGCTGTTGGCGCGCCAGCCCCGCCATGGGGCGCCGCACAAAGTGGATCAGGCTGCGGTGCCGGTGGTCCTGCACCACGCAGCGCAGCGCCAGGATCACCATCGATATCGTATCTGGAATGACAAGGAGGGTCCTGAAGATACAGTTTATTACCACCATTATAGACATTAAGATAAAAAAAAATCGACCATTTCTGATTTAGATGGTGGAATACTTGAACATATCCATTTAAATATAGATTTCGGACACCCATGCAAGAGTGAATGAATAAAAAGAAACGATGAATAACTTTTCGCAGTTTTGCTCGCAAAAATGTACCTAGATTTTTCTGGGATCAGTTTATTTCCCTGATCTGTATGTACTAGGAGTACATAACAAGATGTGTGCGAAATTTCACAATAGTCAGTATGTTGTGAGGCAGCACAGATGTCTCTGTGAACCACATGTGAATTAGGTACCTGTTTTCTTGCTTGTCGACTTCGATATCGGCGTCATTATACAGTTTGCTGCCTCGGATATTAGGTATTCTTTCGGCGTCCAATATTTATACCGAAACTGATTGTGTGAAAAATGGTGGAAATGCTTTTGGGATATCTTTGTCATACCGAGGCTATGATCAGCAGCAGCATTAGCAATGTCCAGCAGACGGCGAATGTGCCGGCGGCGCACGTGGGCTGCAGAAGAGCATGCGGCCAGCGTAGCGTACGCGAACTCCAGGTCGTGAGGTGGCTCGCGGTGCAGTAGGGCGGTCACCAGGTCGCGCCCGTGGAACGAGCGGGGATCTTTACAGAGGGCACCCAGGGCGAGCGTGTAGGCGGCGAGGCGGCCCAGTGGTGGGGGAGATTCGTGGTGTCTGCGAAAGTTAAAACCCATATAAAGTCTCCTTTGGTTTCACAATAAACCAAAGTGGAAACTTTTATTGAGCATACCTCAAACTGTATTTAAATATTTAACTAACAGAAAAAATACCAAATTCAATCCGCAAAATTCATACGAAATATTTTCTTTTTTACTTTAAACAGATTGTTTAACTTTAAGTAATTTGTAGGAAAACATGAAATTAATTATATTTCCCGCAATTTCCTTCCGTTTTGCTTTTCAATCTTCCAATCTGTACTTACTTGGACATCATGAGGAGTATTTCTATTTCCATCTGTTTGGCTGACAGCTGCATCTCCAGTCCCTGCTGTTCGATTTCTTTGCCAGTGTTGTTAGCCAGCTGGAAAATGCACATTGACATAATTTAATTAATTTATTGAAAAGTTAGATCAACGGCAATGACACGCGTTTCATATGCTAGTGGTGTTGATTTAAACCTGCCAATGTATCTTTTGTATTTTTCAAAATTGAGACCTCTTTTTGAAGTAGGGAATGCTATATGCACTGTTACACTACCCAAAAGAAAAGTGGCGTGGTATGTAGGATTCTATGACCCTGTTAGTCTTGTAAGATAACAGTCGCTTCAGTATAATCAGACTCTAATTCCAGGATCTTGGTTTTAATGGACCCCGACTAGGTAGGCGATATGGCGCTAGAAAGTTTATGCAGATAAGAATCTTTGAAAAGACAACATCACACATATTGATCTGACTCCGCGGTAAGTAGCTTAAGCATTTGTGTTACGGATATTAGAATTAGAGAACAGGGGTATTTTACAACTACTTTTAAACTTGAACAATGTAGATAATAACACCTACTCTTTGGATCATTAATTCACCTGCAAAGTGAGCATGACGTGGTGGGTATCATTCCCCCAGCCCCAGTCCGGCTGCCGATGCTGCAGCAGATACTGCAGCGCCTTTTGAATGGCCTGGCCCTCATTCAGCGTTTCTTCCCACGCGACGGTCGTGGTGGTGGTCGCCGTCACAGCCGTGGTGGGCGGCGCCTTCGTGGTCACAGTGGTTGGAGGCTCGGTCTCTGGAATGGGAAGTAACGCCTTGACAAATATATTTTGCCAGTGGAGTAGGGTCTGCCATTGGCAGCTCTATTTGGGGGGCAGCAGATTTGAAATGATTGATAACAAGTTCGCAATTTAAACATATATTTAGCAAATCAGTCCTGGGTGGCACAGGAAGGCCGAATGACGCGTAGGACTCATGCACCTATATCTTTCCCCCTATATTGGCCCCAGGGGGCATAAATACACAAAAGTGGCAGAAATAGCAGTGCCTTACAGGGTCTTCAGGTTCTGTAGTCTTGGTTCTAATGTAACGCTTGATTTTGACCTCTTCGAGAGCCAGACTCGTTGAAACAAGGACTATTGTCGAAATGGCCAAAAACAAGTAAGAACTGCGCTTAAGTAAGTACGTGCAATTTTTCACTGTGTGAAAAATTGCACGTATTGCAACTCAGTTCTTGCGTTGAACGTGTAGTGTCAACTCACTTCTTCAAAATATTGCGCATGACGCTTAGAACCACTCGGCTCACACACGGTGCATTACATTTTACTGCGTCACGAGGTCAGAGCGTGTTGGAAAAGGGTGCGCATATAATAATATGCGCACCCTTTTCCGACACTCTTAATTAATAATTACCAACGGTCATTGACCTTGACCTTTGACCTTTAAAGTTCTTTGACCTTGGTCATTAGCATTGAGTTTAATGACCTTTTTAACTTTGTCTTCCATTTTAAACACATAAAGGGGGTAAAGGGGGGTTTAGAAAAAAGTGTCCCATACAAACTCCCTGAGGTGTCCTCTATCTAGTCCTGTTATAAAAGTAATATGTCATCGGGACACCACTCCTCTCCCGAAAACGGCTATGTCCTGGCGCACCCTTACTTGTAATGACGCATTTTGAGTTAACTGAAAAAGCCGGAACAGTGACTGAGCCACTGTGATAACGCAAAAATGTTACCTGAGTTTTCCTTGTCTATGAAAATGGGCCACAATATCAGGCTACTATATCTACACTAATATTGTATAGAGGAAAATTTTGTATTTTTGTATGTTAAAACTACTGGACCCACTTCCATTATTAACATGGCGTATATAATTTGTCCCAAAATGTTTGAAAAATAAATATTCACCCGTTGGAAGCCGGGACAAGCCGCCAGTTGTTTAAAATCTCGATATTTGTGTGAACCAAAACTTACCAGTCTGTCCATAAACAGCTGATGCCAGTAGAAGACTGCACAAAATCAATTTGTGGAGATGACGCATGCTGATGACCTTTTACTGTATCTGGAACAAAAGAGACACATTGCTTTTATTGTGGAAGTCAAATGACACAACCCCAGTTTTACGAGTCATTTTATGACGGACAACTTCGTAATTCGATTAGGTCCCAAAGAGTATACGGTTTATGTCTTTTTTTTTATTAGATTAGAGGTGTGACGGCGTGTTACAATCTATACTTATAATAAATCTGTAGAGAGGTCAATTCTGTACATGAAATATATTTCCAAAATAACTATCAGGGGGTGATTAGTGATCGATACTGATGCCAAAAATGCAATCAATAAATTTTTATCTGTCTGTCTGTCTGTCTGTATGTTCCTTATAGAAACAAAAACTACTCGACGGATTTTAACGAAACTTGGTACAATTATTCTTCACACTCCTGGGCAGGTTATAGTATACTTTTCATTACGCTACAATCAATAGGAGCAGAGTAGTGAAGGGAAATGTTGGGAAAACGGGAGAAGTTACTTCATTTTTTAAGCTTCCGTCGCGTGTGCATCCTTAAAGTTACATAGAAATCATGTATGACGGAAATAGTCTTTATAATATTAACCATAAACGCGGGTGACACCGCTGGCACAGCTAGTTTGGAATATTGGAATACACCATTCACCAGCTTTTCCCACATACATATGGGTCGAGACCCGAAAATAAAATACCGAGCACTGTAAAAGTTAACTTTTTGTATTGAATACACTTATGATGTTATGTAATTACATATACATATAACATCATATCAATATCATATCATAGTTTTAGAGAATGTTGTGTATACCTATAATTGGCGATCATATTTAAACTGTAACCTCTGTTAAACTTTACTATGAATGTGTATTGCTGTTGGTGTACCATTTATAATAAATAATAAATAAATACCTGAAGGGTAGGGAGAGTTCATAAAGCATAGGCTGTTTAAAACACATTTAGTCAAAAAAAATTAGTTAGATTGGAAAATTGTGAAAAAGTAGTGACAAGTAGCAAGCTCGCTCGCTACAAAGTCATAAACGCAACCGCCCAATATGGTAGTTTGTCGCCTTTTACGACATTCACAGTACACACTACATTATTGTAGATTTTCAGACCAATATGGATCATGGGAATACTCTTATGCGACATTGCAATTTGTTTTTATATACGTTACTAGAAGGGATAGGTAAGTTTAATGGGTCATAACGGAAAAAAAATCAATATTAAACGTGTCTTAAAAATTGAGGAAACACTCTTAAAAATATCTTGCGTCATTTGCATTCGACGCTGTTTGTTCCATTGCACCAACGCTGCAACGGGCTGCCTGCAAGCCTTGTATTTGCGTTTCGATCAAGTTGCAAGTAGTTAGCAGATAACAAAACAACCTAGTCTCGGGGGCTGGGGGTTAACTCGAGACTGAACGAGTCATGCGAACAGTGGCACAGATTGCAGTATGGAATATTAGCACATACATAATTTACCTACATAATATCACACCCGTTATTTCTGTCTACCCCTTCGGGGATTGCGGACGTGGTATGTATGTAAATAGAAAATTAAAAAGAAGTAGTGTAGTATAAGTAATTACATTGGATTGGTTGACCAACCACCGTTGACTGAACAATGTGCATTAATAAGCTTACGCCAATGTGCATTAAGAAATTCCTTGGACTCAACTTAACTTTACGCGAATAGGCAAGATGACTAAAAAAATCTGTTTAGTCCGTTAGTTAGATTATAAAAAAACATTGAACACGTATTTTTTATTCATTTGTTAAACGAACATTGATGAAGATACAATGCATTGATGTTGCGCGTGACGTCACACATTCGTAAGATTCTTACCTAATAGTGACGTCGCACTTAAATCGCCCTTAAATGCTCTTTATCATTGCGAAAAATATGTGTCTAGTATTTTTGTATAATCTAACTGATGGACTAAATATAATTATAGTTTTTTAATGGAGTTACCATCCCTATTGCGGGCGGCATGGCATGTCTGATGTTAACATAACTTTTCTATACTGTGCAACATATTTTAGAATAATTTCTTTATTTTGATCTCAAGTCGATATTTCCTCGAATCATTCTTGCAACGTACGTAGAAATATTTACATAGGAATATTTCGGAGATTCTTCGAAGATATTGAGCTTAAATAACATTATTTAAACTCAATATCTTCAGAGAATCTCCATTTGCCTCCGTTTGAACATGTCCCTGTACTGTGATATGCGTTGTTATATATGCTCTGTAGGGGTACAATATTTATTTTGTTTGATAGTCTTTTTGCGAAAGAGGTTTTAGAAGATGGTTAATATTCGGTTGTGTTTTGGTATATCTGTGTATTCTGGCTCATTTCTGAAATGGCTGCACCCAATTTGACTGTATTTTCAGTGTTATACAGCTGTCGTTTATGGAGTAAGCTACTTAACCAGCGCAAAAGCTTAAAAAATCATGTTCGGAAATGCGTATTGAATGTCTAAGTTAAACCGGCTACACTGTGGCGCTGTAAACAATAATTTGTTTCGCATTACCCGCTCCGCCCTCCCGGGGCGATTCGTCCCGATAGCGCTCGTCATTGCTCAGTGATAATCAATCAACGGACGGGTCTGTGCATCGATTGTGTTCGATGTTATGAATAAATTCGGATATACTTCGCGTTTATTTATTATTTACTTGTAAAGCGAATTTCTATAATGTTTATTTCATAGAATATTTTAACAGTTCGTTGTTATACGTCGGTCTGGGACTTGAAGAGAATGTAGCAACTGTGTTTCTTGCTTTGCATATTGTAATAGGCGACTAATGGTGTGTCGGTATAGGGCTTGTTATGATGTACGCGAAGACATAGCCGCTTATCACAATTTTTATTAATTTTTCTATTTAACCCAACTGTCTGCCTACCCCTTAGATTGTGGATGTGATAGTATTATGCATTACTGTCTTATAGCTATTCTACAACCCTCTAACGTTAATATCACTAAAGTCAGGTGAGAGGTAATTACCTGTTTCGTCGACAAATATTTGTCCCGGTCCAGTAATTGAACCCGCGTTCTTCCATTCGAATACGAAGTCTGAACTATTGTACCAACGGGGCTAACAATTCTCAAATGAATTAAGCAATTACATAATTCCACATGCTGCATTTCAGTCTGATCAAATTATTATTCTAGTTAAAATCGCCATATTTAAAACTCGTTAAAACATCGCACTGCTAATACGAAATGGAGACATAACTTCGCATATTAATTAAGAAAAAAACGGGCAAGTTTTAATAAGAAAAACTTTATCAGACTTGTGGGATGAATACATTCGTCTTCATTGCTTCGGCGTAGACAATGGCAGGCTAATTAAAGTTGGTCTGTGCAATGCGGTGCGAGCGGAAACTTGTGCAAGATGAAGGTGCAATGTTGGGTGTGCATTAGAGATGTAGCAACCCATATATCTCTAGGTTGTTTTGAGGGGTTCTATACTTAAAAGGAAAAGGAAACATGTCTTCATAGTCTGTCTATCATATAAATAAAATAAATAAAATAGCCTTTATTGCTGAACTGATTTTTCAATGTTTTACAATTTTTCTTACAAATATGCTTACTTTATAACAGTTACTTATCTTTTTATTTAAATTAAGTATCGGTAAACGGTTGTTTCTACATTTCAGCTTGTCTTTCGACATAGGCCTCCTCTAAAGATTTCCACTCTGTTCTATCTTTCGCTATGCGGGTCCATATTGGACCCGCCACTTTTCTGATGTCGTCCTCCCATCTTCTAGTCTGTCTGCCTCTTTTTCTTTTGCTATCTCGTGGTTGCCATTCAGTTATTAGTCTCGTCCATTTCTCCTTCTTCTCTCTTATCATATGCCCAGCCCATCTCCACTTTAAGCACCTGTATGTCGTGTATGCATTCCTAAATTTTGTTTTGCTTTTGATACATTTCAGTTTAACTCGGTCTATTGTTTTAACTCCTATTGTGCTTCTCTCCAATCCATTCTGACAAATTTTTATTTTTCTTGCTAGTTCTTCTGTTAACACCCATGTTTGGCACCCATATAGTAAGCATGGTAGGATACACATATTGTACACTCTTCTCTTGTTCCTCATAGACATATCTTTATTTTTCATGACTTCACTGAGTGACCAATATCTCTTCCAAGTATTAGTTATTCTTCTTTCGATTTCTTTTTGCATACATTCCTCAGTAGATATTAACTGTCCCAAATACACATACTCCCCTACATACTCTATTTCTCCATTATTTACTGTTATGGGCTCTGTTTGTGAGGAATTTGACATTACTTTTGTTTTCGTTAAGTTGTCTATCATATTAAACTTTAAAATAAGGGTCTCAAAGAAACACTCTTAAATTGTTCAATTCTACAAAAACAATGCGACTCGTCCATCGGCTAGGAATGTCTTGTCTACCAAGAAAAAAGTTAAGGCTAGTTGTAAAATAACTAACTATAAAAAACAATATCCACGGTTTAAACTGTTAAACTTTAATTGAGGTATTGCTTATCGCTTTCCTAAAGATTTAATATGTAGGTACTATAAGGAGTAAGTGTACGTGTATAATATATAAATAATAATAATAATAAATATTACACTACATCACATATCTACATGGGTTTTTCGTCATCTCGCCCGACAAAAACTCGCCCGATCGGGCGACTTACCACCTTTAGAATTTACCTAATATTTCTAGCGTCAACTCGCACGCTCCCGTCAATATATAAATAATAATAATAATAAATTACACTACATTACATACATTGATCTGACTCTGAGCTAAGTAGCTCAAGCACTTGTGTTACCGATATCAGAAATAACAGTGGTATTACAAATATATACTTAAATATTCAATATTAACACGCAGACACAGAACAAACACAAGTATTCATCATACGAATGTTTGTCCTGGTTGGGGATCGACCCCACAACTCTTGGCGCATGAGGCAGTCACTACTGAATTAGTCATCGAACCAGTCAGTATTCTGTACTACTTTATCATCTAGGCATAAAATTATACTCTCGTCCGTCTAAGCAAAGAGATACTTTAATAACATTCAAAGTAAAAAGTTCTTTGTACCTAAGTGCACTTAGATTCCCTTCTAACGCGTTATAGCTTGTCCGTAGGCACGTGCAAAAATCTTTGTTATACCCACCATTTACAAAGCTTAAGAGCAAAAGAGGAGTAGGTATATATGAATATATATGCTTGTGGACCTAGTAGATGTACTTACTCTATATGGGGCTACTAGATAAGCGATTAAAAGTTATAAAACAGTGCCATATAATAAATATTATATGTATTTTTATTACACCGCAATAAGTAGAACTAATAAGATAAGAAGACTCAGCTCTAGGTACATATGCTTAATAGTTAACTAATAATACATGTCCCATGGGACTTAAAAATAATGTGCTAACTGTGGTTCTTGCCTAGCATGTCGTAAAAGACGACTAATAGTATATCTGGTTTTGGGTATGTAATTGTGTAGGCGACGAGCTAGCCATTTGTCACTACTTTTCCACAATTTTCCATCTAACCCAGCCCAGTTTTATTAGGGCCTAATTTGGTTAAAAGGACCTGCTGCCCCTTTGACTCTGCTTACCCCTTCAGGGATGGGCGTGATATTATGTATATGTACACATACATACATAGATAATGTCACGCCTTTTTCCCATGGGGGTATGCAGAGATGTAATGCAATGTAATGTTCTCCTAAACAATATTGGTCACGGCGGCCGAAGGCGGCAGGAGATATTATAGTGCACAAGTGTGTGCGCAAACACAGGTGCACTCTCTGTTCCTATGTATGCATAGTATATGTATGCAGGTATGTAAGACACATATACCTATAGATAGATTAGATAATATGGTTGGTATTTATTTGCCGCGTTAGAGTATGTCCTAAACCTTCTTTGATTGGTACTAAAACAGTTTTCTTTTTAATATAAGTAGACGTCAGTTATACCAAGGCCTCAGAAAATACACCATCTGCTTAATCTATCTATCTATCTTCTATCTATATAAATAAAAGTCGTGTTTGTTACACCACTTATAAGTCGAGAACGGCTGAACCGATTTACGTTGTTTTTGATTTGTTGGATTTGTCTTCGTCCAGAATAACAGAGTAATTATTAAACATAAAGATGGAAAAATGGTTTAAATGGGTATTTTTATTTAAATATTTATAACAACAAACCATTTGCCAATAAAGTACATGATTAACGCACGTTTTAGTGCGTCGTATATCGCGAATTGCTGTAGTTAAGACACTTTATGGGCGCCTAAGTACTTAAGCTCAGTCCTGGATCGTAAACTAAACTATGGAAAAGTCGTTTGGTAAATAAAACTGTGGGTGTTTTATAGTAAAATTTATATGGCCGTACCTATATTACGTTTATATCCAGGTAAGCACGGAGTTCTTGCCCATTTTTATTAAACCTGCTTGTACGCCTGTCTTTGCTCGTGTGAATGTATATTTTGTTAATAGAGAGTTATATTGGTCAAAGGCTGAAAGTTATGTTTTTTACCATTGGATTTTTTCTGGATGATAAATATCTTATACGCATTTCAAAGCAACATGATCATACATACTTTAAAATATGTGTTTCTCTTAGAAATAATAATAAATAATCATCCTCTTTTCCATATCGGGTTTTGGGTGTGTGATTGTGTAGGCGACAGGTTAGCCGCTTGTCTCTGCTTTTTCACAATTTTCCATCTAACTCAGTCCGACTTTATTTTTGGCTGAATGTGGTTGAAAGGGCATGCTGCCCATTTGACTCTGCCTACCCCTTCGGGGATTATGGGCGTGATGTTATGTTATATGTTTGTGTTATGTTATCATCCTCCTAGTGTTATATCCCGTGCTTGGACGGGGCCCGCTTAGACCATGATCCAGGATTTAGTGGGTCTGGAAATAACATTGAAGCGACTGTCGATTTGACCTTCGTAGCCCTTAAATAGGTGAACCTGACCATTTGGATCCTGGTCAACACGTCTATAGTTATCTGAATGTGCAAGTTTTATCACAATGTTTTCTCTCACCACCGAGCTAGTGGTAAAAATACGTATATATGTAGATCTGAAAAATCAAGGTACGTGCCCTGGTTTGAACCTGCACTCCTCGGATATAAGGCGCGTGTCCTTACCATTGAGCTACCATCGCTCAATGTATTTAATTATGGTATACAAATTATTACAACTGGATCATAGATATTAATTGTCGTTAAAATACATAGATATCTTATTGTGCATGGGCTTCATTAGGTTAAAGACGGCTGAGGATGAAATTATTTGTTTCTTTCTTGACTGGTCCGTTAGCAGTGGCGGATTTACCCTAAGGCCCAGTCGCCCGGGCCTAGGGCGGCCAGATATTAGAGGCGGCCAATCGTGATAAAAATTAAGTGATGACGCCAGGGCCGGATTTAAATTTGGGCCGCCCTGGGGCACTGAAGAAAATGCCGCCCTATGACTTAAATTTTATTTTAATAGTTTTGGTATCTTATTTCTTAAAAATTATAACTAATTAATTGCAGAACATTTATTATGAGACGTATACGTTAAGATAAACAGTTCGTATGTTGGGTTTTTGTCGCACGCCCCGACCGCCCGTCGCGATGACGTAATCGAGCGTCCACTTAACATTTTTTTTGTGTGCACACACAAAAAAAATTTAGAAACTGAGAAAAAAGTTTCTTTACAATATATAACCGGTCAAGTAGTTCCTTCACATTTTTTTGCGCATACAAAACTTTTTTCTCAGTTTCTAAATTTTGCCGCCCTAGAAAATTTGCCGCCCTGGGCACTAGCCCCGACTGCCCCGAGTGTAAATTCACCACTGGATGACGCTTTAGTACTAAGAATTATGGCTTGGGGCCTAGGGCGGCCAAGACTCTAAATCCGCCACTGTCCGATGGTCGAGTGGTCAGAGACCCTGACCACGTAACCAAGGGTCGCGAGTTCCAATACCGCTAGCAGCAAATATTTTTTTGATGAACATGGACATCTGTACTCGAGTTATCGATGTTTAAACGTATTTTAAGTTTGTCTATCCGTTCACCTAGTATCTATAGCACAAGCATAAGCTTAGTTTGGGACTAGGGAATTGGTGTGTTAGTTTTGAGAATGTATTTATTTATTTCTTATACGTCAACTGCGTGGCCCCACTGTGCTCCCCCGTACGTCTGTGTATGTTACAGAAACAATTCGTCTACTGGGCAGCTGCCGCCTGGCGGGCGCTTATTGATGAGGCGCGGCTGATCAGCTCCGATTTGAGTCCTGTTATTACGTCAGAGGATTTTGTAGTGTCTGTTTGTTATAGGCAGATCGATTCTTACAATTCCGCTGGCAAATGGTCGTGTGATGAATATGGTGGTATGAAATGAAGTCATGGATTTATTCAGACTTTCATTATTAGTCTCATTTTTGTCTGGGACTATCAAAAAACGCAGTTAATAAATTTTATTATAATTTTGTAGTCTGAGCTTTAACTTTTTAATAGTTTCACGACTATCACAGTCGTGAAACTATTGCAATACATTTTAAGTAGAACAATTTAAACATCCCCCTGAGACAGATTGTATACCTTTATAAACTTTTACATTAATACTAGATCACTTGATACGGTTCTAATCCATTTAGCCACTATCTATATGTACATAATTTATTATTAGACCACGGACAAGTAAAAAAAGAAGGACTCCGCGTTTTCATACTACAGCGTGAAGACACGTATATGCATGTGTGAGTGAGATTCTTAAGGTTACCAGATATCGGAAATCTGTCATTTGGAGCGTTTATGTCAATGTGTGTCGTACGTTACGTGTCAAATTGAAGCACCTACGGAGTTTCAACGTCTAGTTAGTGGCGCGGAGTCCTTCTTTTTTTACTAGTCTGTGTATAAGACATACAAAATATTGCAAAATTTTAATTTTTCTCATTTCCTAGTACTTACTGCTCAATCCGTCGTTGTGATTCAATCTGACAATCGCCAACACAACCGCGCTGCAATCAACAGGGGAATGACATTTAAGTAATTTCCCTGTCTCGCTATAATCTCCTGGTAGGCTGAGAGCCGGTAATTTGGTTTCGGCAAATGTAATGGACTTAATACGGTTTAGCTTAATGGGGTATTATTGTGTTATATTCTGAGGTGGGTGCTATATACATAGCTCTTATGCTTCCTAGTTGCATGGTTAAAGGTTCACACCTTTAATTCAACACATTCAGGTACATAATTTCAACCACTTGTTGTGGGTACACATCATCTACCAATGGATTTCCTCACTGACGAGTAAGTAATGTAAATACACCTTCTCAATAAGACGATTCTTATTGAGCTACAAATGAATCCAGCTATCCCAGATTATTAGGTCGTCTAACACGAACTGACAAGCTAGATATCCAAGCCCGAATAATTTCTAGTATCCTTCCGCAACTCAATTTCTATTCTAATTCCTCTGAAAACTAAAACCAGATTCCCAGCCGTAATTAGTTTTTTGGAACAGCAATTAGGAAACAGTGTTCGCTTCAGATATGCATCTAAACTCTTATTCGAATGAGTTAACTACGTTCTTAATATCGACAACATATTACCATGTGTCGTGCAAAGTACCCTAGAGAATTAAGTTGCATATCTCGCCCTGACAACCCAGCTACCAGCCCTAACAAGCACAGCAATGCCTGGTAATCAAGCGCAGTACTCCGCCCGGAGCCGAGATCCTCATGAATATGGATCCACTGATAGCTACCTAGGCTTGCCGGAATGAGCTTGAATCTAGACCCGTTTCAATTTGGAATTCGGAGACAGAAATGCCGCATTGAATTTTGTTGTCTAGGTAATTCCATTAAAATCTTCCAAATCTTTCGTTCTGACCTTTAGGAGGGTCAGATCAGCAGTTCAATGTGATTATCAGACTCGTTAATTGGATCATGGCGTAAGTGGACCCCGACTAAGCATGGAAAATAACGCTGGGTAGATCATGAAATGGAACAGTAAAGGATCTGGTCTGTCTGATGGTATTTAGCCTCCGTAATCTATGGGTATTTGCATCAACAAGTTATGATATATGCCTTACTAAACCTCCGTTACTGGGTAACGAAATTGTTTGTTTTATTACAGCTATACTTCCTATCCCTCTAAAGCGTCTACTTAAATAAATATTATTATATATCGAAGTTTCCTCATAATCTTTTAGCGTGTGAAGAAACCATAGTTTAATTTAAAAAAATGCTTTATTAGTTAATTGGGTATTTATACAGTTTATGAAGGTTTTCAGAGTGTAAACATATAAATTGTATTTAATAACTTTTTGCCGGCAATGTTATTTATCAAAAAATTCTGTAAGTAAGAAATATTATTAACAGGACTAAACGCAAATTTTATTATGTAATACCTACATGGATACTTACAGCTTGATAATGTAGTGATAATGCAACGCGAATGTTTAAAATCATATATTACAAACTGTAAGTAATTAGACGCATTAAAAAACTAAAAATCTCTAGTAAGACTAACAAACACTTAAGATCTTAGTGTCAACATAACTCTTACGCATTAGGCATTACGTTAGCTAACGTCAAGCTAGCGGTTGAGCTAACACGCGAGTAAACACCATCAAGACGCGCGCGAGCTCAAAGCCCTTAATTAGCGCGCTAGACGGGAACTAACCGCACCGCTGAGCCCACTTCTGCACCAGTGAGCTCACGGGAATTGCATATCTTTACTTAACGAAATATTAGGTGCCAACCAGAATTACGTATTTTTGCATGTAACAAAATATTAGGTTTTGTCCCCTTTTGATCTTAAAAAGAACGCCGTAACTGTGTTCCTTGCCTAGCATGTCGTAGAAGGCGACTAAAGGTATATCGGATTTTGAGCGACTGATTATGTAGGCGACGAGCTAGTGATTTGTCACTTCTTTTTCTCAAAATCTTGCATATATTCCAGCTTAAGTTATATTTTTAGCTAAATGTGATTAAAATTACTTGCTGCCCTTATGACTCTGCACTCCTTCGGGATTTAAGGGCGTAGCGTTTTGCAAGATATTAGGTATAACATGAGCTCCATAATAGATAGAAATAACAATTGATTTTAGCAGTATAGGAATCATGTTCTACTGTCTTTCGAACATTTTTATATTTCCACTAGCTGTTTCGACGAATCTCGTCCCGGCCCTTTCTCGAGATAAAAATAGGGGGTGGGCGTAAGATACACATTTTTTTTAATTAAATTCAATTAAGCCGTTCAGGAAGAGTTCGTCCACAACACCGTTACTTGAGATTTTCATATATGTATTAGAAGAAGATATGTACCAATCTTATTAATTCTATTATGGGAATCGATTCTTCACTCTTCAATCCGAAGCGACACAATATAGAAGAATCGCCACCCCTAGACTAATGTGGAAGAGCTAGTTTCATCAGATTTATAAATGGACCTGCGCTAAGCCGTGAGATTGCACCGCCGAAGAGTGTCGCACGTCTAGTAATTTTGGGGCCACTCATCAACTAATCTTGTTACGGTTAAGATATGAAGGCGACATGTTAGGTGAAGGAACTTTGTATAGTCAATTAACTCAGGTAAAGATTGAAGCGGCTGAGTTAAGGACGAGCTGCATAAATAACTGTTGGTTCCAAATCTGTAAAACTGGACTTTTTAAATATATACAGATGTGAACTAGGTGCTTAGCCAAATGCGCGCCAGCGATTCGATAACGAACTTCGCTATCGCTCATATCACGCCACAGACTAATTCGGGTGGACAAATCGGGAACTAATTCCGAGTTTCGCACTAAGAGCTCTTAGTAATCAAGTTTGTGGCGCGATACGAGCGATAGCGAAGTTCGTTATGGAATCGCTAGCGCGCATTTGACTAAGTACCCTGGTAGAAATAATACTGACGTTAACGGGACGTTAAAATTATTTCTACCAAGACGGACGACTAACTTGGTCACAAGCAGACGAAGGTGATACCAAGACGGCCTAAACGTCAAGCTGTAAGTACTCATGCACTGCATACGTTTAGTCTCTTAGTATTTCTAGTCAAATTGTAACGCGAAAATGTAGAATTACGATCAAAGTAGACCCTAAAAACAGAACAGACCCCCAACATCCAAGCACGCTTAACCAAGTGTAGCCATGTTACGTCAAAGTTAAAAAGCCCTCTGTGAGTAAAATTCCAAGGAATATTTCCTTAAATACTTAATAGGTATTTGCATACAGGTGCTCGTAGCAAAGTCCATGAATACATAACTGAACGTAACTAGAGCGCTCGTCGAGCAGCAAAAATGTACAAAGATTAATAGAACGCTTTTGCCTTCCATCAATCAGAGCTGACGGCGTATTACCTAACCTATATATCAAAGAAGTCTGACAACCTAATTTTTGAAGCCTCAAAATGTTATTACTTTTTACTAAGTACAAACTGACTAATTTCACGCCCATACCATATACTAGCTATGAAAAAAAAATCGATCTATTTTCAGTGTTACAACTATTCTAGTGCTCGATATTATTTTTTGCTCAAAAATTCGGTATGTTACAGAGACTGTCGTGTATCTAAAATTTTCTGGGGCAATACGTAAAATTGAGTTCGGGTAGCTGGAAAATCGCGAAAATGACGTTACGACAAAAGAGTTATAATAATTATAACCTTTTTTGTCGTAAGGACGAACTGGCCATATATGGTTACATAAACCCAATACTTCAGTAGTCGACTGTACATTCATTTGAAGTACTAGACCAAAAAGATTTTTTTTTTGATAAATGTGATAAAAGTAGCAATGTTAGCAAGTACGCCTTCCATCAGCGCGCGTGTCCTCCAGAGGGGAGATAAATCGTCACGTATTCACGCGATAATTTACACGCAAATACCCCGTGTCTGTGCAGAGGCGGTACAGGACCGTACCTAGAGTTGAATTTAAGATACATATATACATAACATCACGCCCATAATCCCCGAAGCACATTCAGCGAAAAACAAAACTGGGCTGGACTGGGTTAGATGGAAAATTGTGAAAAAGTAGTGACAAGTGGCTAGCTTGTCGCCTACACAATCACATACCCGAAACCCAATATACCATTAGTCGTCTTTTACGACATGCTGGGCAAGAACCACAGTTGGCACATTCCTTTTTAGTTAATTTAGGTTATTACATACATAGTATAGTCCTTGATTTATCATATCGTATTGTTATCGTCGGGAGTGGTGATACCTTAATAGTAAGTTCATGCACCTCTTTACCGAGGGGTGCGGGTTCAAACTCGGGTATGCACCTCTTAATTTCATCAAATCTATGTATTTACACCACTAGCTCACCGGTGAGGGAAAACATCATGATGAAATCTTCATATTCTATTCCCCTATTTAAGGGTTGCGAAGGTCAGATCGGTGGTAGTCGCTTAAATGTAATTACCAGACTCGTTAAATCCTGGATCATGGTCTAAGCGGACCCCGGCTAAGCACGGGACATAACGCTAGGAGGATGATCGTCGAACCATTAAGTGCGCAGTCTTCGGAGAGTTAGGCAGAGTTTTTGAAATCAAATTTGAAATAGTGACATCACAACGTGCCAACTGTGTTCCTCGCCCACCATGTCGTAAAAGGCAACTAGTACTGGTGTATTGGCTTTCTGATTATGCAGGCGACGAGCAACTTTTTTACGCATTTCTGTGTAACCCAACTCAGTTGTTGTTTATGCAAATTATCGTCTAACTAAAGTTTGGTCTCTGCCCCATCGGGGATTGAAGGTTTGACGCTATTTGTGTAATAGTAATTTAAATAAGTTACCCACAATGCTCCTCCTGGCTGCGGCCCTGGCGAGACACTGAGAGCATTTTGATTGGATTAATGATTGTGTAAGAAGTAACTCGTGTCTTGTGACAGGTCGCTTGCTCGTCATTTGTAATAATATGGTGTCTGGGCTGAAGGAATGTCGCGCCGGGGTTTAACGTGGATTGATGGTTGTGAAAGAAAGAGCGGTGGTAACTCAATGGTAAGGACACGCGCCTCTTAACCGAGGAGTGCGGGTTCAAACCCGGGCATGTACCTCTAGATTTTTCAAATCTATGTACGTATTTATACCACTAGCTCGACGGTGAGGGAAAACATCGTGATGAAACCTGCAAATTCAAACAACTGTGAATTTGTAACCATGATCCAAAAATTGTCTGGTTCCCCTATCTTAGGGTTACGAAGATCAGATCGGCTCATGGTCTAAGTGGACCCCGTCTAAGCACGGGACATAACGCTAGGAAGATGATGATGGTTGTGAAAGAAGTGTCTCAGATGAAATCAGATGAAGAGATGATAGGTACTAGTACCTATCATACATCCAGATGTACCGTAAGAAATACAGCAAGGACTTTAGATTAAATGAATGTACATCGATGTACCACGAGCGAAGCCGCGGGCAGAAGCTAGAGTTATATATAAGATAGTTTCTATCAGAACGTCATCTCGGCCCATATCTCATCGCGTTTATTTACGAGTGGGGACTAATGGCGCGGTGTCTGACGGATTTCCCTCGGGGCTGCGGCCAGTTGGACCCTCATCCAGCAGCTGATTGGATGTCGAAGCGTGACCTTGGTGAAAAACTATTGCGATTGCTTGAAATAGGAGGTTGATTTGAAGGTTTTAATGTCGATAGTTAGTTTGATATATTTCAGACAAATGTTTTTCTCAATGCGATGTTGCTCTGCGATATGTGATGATAGAGCAGATACTACCTCAATTGTGCTGTATTTATGGTTCTGTATTTGTTTTCGTTTAATAAATTATATCTTTTAATTTAATTTTGCTGGTTTGATAGATGGTAGTCAGACTACTATAAACCAGATATGTCATATGGGCGCGCGATTTGAAGACTCGAAAACATCACAATTGGGACGTTTTCCGACATTTGTTCGTATATGCATGGTTTAAATCATGTAATGATAGCTCGTAGACATACAACTTTCTTGTTTGCAGGAACTTTTTAACCGAGTTTCCTATATCAATTATGCGTCCAGACACAAAGTTGGTCTCACAACTAACATTAAGATAAACAAGATACACAACGTACGTACTATTCAGCACAGAGATATTTTTTCAATTTGGATCAGTAGTCCCTGGAATGAACCAAAAACAGACTCTTCAGCTTAATATATTCGTATAGAAGTATAGATATAGGTAGATTTTTAGACCTGACATTCCCCTATCATAGACCTACAGTATATGCATTACCGGAAAAATCATATTTAGGCCCTCGACTTCTTGATCTAAGATAGCGTTTAATGTACTTCATTAAAACGTGAGACACTCTCAGCAGACATAGCTTTGGGCAACCAACCAGATCCTTTGTCTGCGAAGTAGCCTTAAATTTCCCGTGGGACCTCCCATATGTCGAAGCTTGCGTTGTCTTCATCTGTAACTCTGTTCGATAGCAAATAGACAGTGTAAATAGGAGTAAATTAATCCAGCGGAATTAATTCCATAGGGTTCACCTGATTAGAGAAACTGCAAAAATAAGAATCTTTTTTTAATCACCAATGAAAGAAAAACTATAAGGACCATAAAATCTTTATTCGTTTGAAAGAAAGAAAGAAACATCTTACATTTGGACATCACAACACAACCAGGATATTACATCTATTCTATGACAAGTTAGACAGAGATAGAAGAGAAAAAAATACAAAAGAGTTTACCAGACACGGGTTTGCGATGTCCAAAGGAAAAGGGCCTCACTCAGCATTTATGCTATGACCTGCATGGCAAGCCATGACGCTGGTTTTCAGTGTGTTTGCAATAATTTGGAATGAATACTCGAGATGAACATCATCTCTCCTTGATGCAGGAAAATAAACCAATAGATTTTCGAACTTGACTTCCGATAATCTAGATTTTCTATCAGAAATAGTATTTATTTTCAGATATAAAGTCTTGAAATCATATGTGCATAACATAATAATTTAAGGCATTAGCATTTAAATATGAACAATATTTATACAATATGTTGAAATTTGTAAAATTTAAGTGGTAGGTAGGTATATCTCGGTGGCGAATGTCAGGTGTGAAAAAGAAAAACATACTACGCCGACCCATGATGACCTGATAATGATCATCATATCATAGTTTGATAAATATTATTTAGAAATACGAATACAAATAAATATCAGACTACATCACATAAATTGATCTGACTTCGAGATAAGTAGCTTAACAGTAGTATTACAAATATATACTTAAATATTGGATATTAACACCCAGACACAGAACAAACACAAGTACACACGGATGTTTGTCCTGGTTGGGGATCGAACCCACAACTCTTGGCGCATGAGGCAGGATCACTACCGAATGCGCCATTCAGCCAGTCGAAATGTAACATTCATTTGCATTTTAACCACACGCAAGCGGAAAAATAAAAGATAAATCCATGGATATTGTCCGCGCTTCACGTTTAGAAGTACCAGGCATGCAGACATGGCGCGGAGGTCGCTCTATGAACGTAACATATGCTAATTTGTTCATCGACACGTGCTCTATATGTAAAGTGAGCATTAGGCCAGCTTCGAATGCGAGGGACAATTTACATTTTTGCATTCGCGGGGAATTAGGTGCTTACCATTGGCTCGAGAATTTTATTCGGCTGGTTAATATTTTTATGGTTTTAAGTACGGTTTTCTTTTTGTGGTTCTATTGGACAGTATTTTCCATTGCTATGGTATTATAGCGCATGCACCATTAAGTATAATTGTAATGTTTGTGATAATAAACCCCGGTAATATTAAGATAAACTAGTATATATAAAAATCTTGAGATTCTAAATTACAGTCTGCTCTGGTCGGGTCAAGTTTTTAGTTTGTATATTATACTATAAATTTTTACTTTGATACTCTACTACAGGCCCACACTAAACATGGTTCAGAGTTAATTATGATTCATACACCTTGGTATAAATTGTGTTGAAAAGAGTAACTACCGAGTTGCTTGCCGGATTCTTTTCGGTACATACAACATTCCGAACCGGTGGTAGAATCTTAAAGCTTTACTTGCATTTGACGATTTATAAGTGCTTCCTTGAAACCTATATAAATAAAGAATATTTTGACTTTGACTTTGACAGAAACTTATCAAATCTTCTCATAAGTCTAATGTTTAGTAAAATATTTTTTTATGTGAAATATTTATATTTGTATCTTTATTCCCCGCTAGGGAAGTGGCGTGAAGTTTAGTTAGTTAGTTAGTTATTTATATTGGCCGAGTAATGAGAGTAATATTTTTTTTTTAATTATAAGTACCTCCAAGGATTATGATCACATCTCTATACATGTTTAGACAAGAGTCCAAATAAATACAAAAACGGTATTAAATTTTTATCTACAGATAAAGATTTAATATCGTTTTTCTAATACCATATTGTTTACCTATATATTTAGCTAATAATCTATAATGATATTAAACGAAAATACGGTTGGAATAGCCAATAATATAGATAGAGTCGTCAAAAGGGCTGGACCTGGTAAGTAAATCACCGCCACCCATGGACAACTGTATCACCAGAGGAATTGCTCATACGTTGCCGGCCTTTAACGTGTTTGGACCTCCAAATTTTAAGCTGATTATCTGTTAGAGGGTGGTCCTTCCCCAGTCAGGCAGTCTAGCTCATTAATTCATCTATATACATGATGAAACTGTCAAATAGAATAGTCTTTATTTACATAGACTTCAAAAAATGACTTATAAATCGTCAGAACAAAATCAATATAAACAGGATCAGAAATAGATTATACCGAGAAGAAACCGGCAAGAAACTCGATAGTAACTCTTTTTAAATGCCATGCTCTACTACTTTTTTGATTAGGGTCCGATTTGGCTGGCCGGTTGGTCGACTGGTCAAAGACCCTGGTCACGAAACCAAGGGTCGCGGGTTCGCATCCCGCTAGGGGCAAATGTTTCGTGTGATGAACATGGACATTTGTACTAGAGTCATGGCTCTTTATAGAGGTATTTAAGTATGTCTATCCGTTCACCTAGTATCCATAGCACAAGCTTAGTTTGTAATTAGGGAATCGGTGTGTCTGTCGGTCAATGTCAATCGACCTTCAGTCCAACACTGTACGAAGACCACGATTACATTAAATATTTCTCGCCAAATTTGCGAATAATTTCATTTGACGTTTACGTTAGCTAATACTGTGTTGTTGTTGGACAGAAACGCCGGCTACAGGCTATTTAATGTTATAGCAGCTGGCTGGGTAAATATTTTTTGAAACAATATATAATGCCTATGTAGACTGTTGGATACTGTAGTACATAACGTTTCTAGCCTACATCAGTAAAGTGCTGATTTCTCAGTGCAGAATATATAAGACGATGTTTGTTCAATAAATAAACTTTCGTCTCATGTTTGTCCCATGTTGGTCTGGGACTCGAAAATAATGTGCCAACTCTGTTTCTCGCCTAGCATGTCGTAAAAAGCGACTAATGGTGTATTGGGTGATGGGTAAGTGATTATGTAGGCGATAAGTAGCCACTTGTAATTTTTTTTTTTTTACAATTTTCTAACCCAGCTCAATCCTATTTTTCGCTGAATGTGGTTCAAAGAGCTTATCGCTCCTTGGAATCTGCCTACTCCTTTAGGGATTACCACAGACAACAGAAATACTAGGGGTTACGAATGGGGTATGCACATATGTACGTATTATCAGTATAGAATATACAAGATGATTTTTCATAATTATTGATATAAATAAATAAATAAAATAAATATCAGACTACATCACATACATTGATTTGACTCTGAGATAGATAGCTTAAGCACTTGTGTTACGAATATCAGAAAAAACAGTGGTATTTCAAATTTATACTTTAATATTGGATATTAACACCCAGGCACAGAACAAACGCAAGTATTCATCACACGAGAATATCTGTCCTGGGTAGGGATTAAACCCACAATTCTTGGCGCATGGGGCAAGGTCACTATCGCTATCAAGCTTGTCCAAATATATATTTTTTAATGAGTGATCGGTATAATTAAATACATAAAAAATAATGAAAATAAAGTTGAAGAAATTTATAAGTATTGTTTTAATTGAATTAGTGGTTTCAAAGTTGGTTTGACAAAGTGATTCTACAACACGTGTAAAGTCAATGAGTCCTTCCTTATTTTAGTTACGAGTACATAAGTAGTTCAATATTTATTCTGTTGTATTTCAGTAAGGGACAAGGGTCTTGTTATGATATGAGGAACATTCGTCGGTTCTCTTGGGAAATATGGCAACCTTTCAGTCTGCAGTAGCTACACATAAATAGGCATTTTAGTTGATTTTCTCATAATAAAGAATATGTATAAGGCGTTTTGTCAATCATTATACATACAAACATACCATCACGCTCGTAATTCCTGAAGGGGTAAGTAGATTTAAAAAAAACAGTAAGCTCCTTCAGGCAACTTTAGCCCCAAATACAATATTTAATATTAATTTTATATATAAACGAGATTTATATATAATATGTAGATACATGCAAAATTAGCCCGTCTGTTATGGTTGAAGCAACTATAATAAGTAGGCTTTTTACGAAACAATTTTTTTTACCGTTAAGAAAGGGTTAATCGGTTTGTTGCTCTGAGGTATGCAGAGTTTAGACTCTAAGGAACAAACTGCTTGACGCAAATATGAACACTTATGTGTAAATCCTAGTTTTTTTTTCATGAGAGAGCTAACCTTGCATACGAATTACGTGATGGAGTTGTCACCGTGACGTCGTCCATGACATAGGCATATGCTTCGTAGCTACTCGCAATATAGTCCAGTCAAATAAGGGATTGAAATTAAATAAATTCTCCAGACTGACACACCAATTCCCTAGTTCCAAACTATGCATAAGATTTGTGCTATGGATACTAGGCGAACAGACATAGTTAAATACGTTTATAAACATCCATAACTCGAGTACAAATGTCCAATGTTCATCACATGAAACATTTGCCCCTAGCGGAACCTACGACGCTCGGTTTCGAAGCCAGGGTCTCTGACCACTCGACTAACGGGCTGAAATGACAGGTAAAAAGTAAAAAAAATGGTATAGACCATATTTTTCCTTTCTAAAAGATGCCTCAAAAGTCTATAATAAACGCGGCCGCGTCTTAAGATATTCAAGGTCGAATGGCCCAAAATATTTTTTTTTGAGAAAATATAGTTTTTTTTGTCTCCGAACGTAATATAAAAAGAGGTCAACTCTTTTTGACTTATTTGACTGGACCAGTGATGTTAGATACGCAAACGCCTTTCTTTGTCAGACAAAAATTCGGTCAAAATCCGACTCATTGATAGTCAGTATTCGTATAAGTCATAATCTGAATATGCAGTGTTTCTAGTAAGGGCTATAGATATGATATGGGGAACATTCCCCACGTCCCGGGGGAAATGAGCCGTGAGGAAATATGGCGCTTGTCCGGCCGGGGCAACGCTCGCACTACTTTAGGAGAATGGTAGCATAAGAAGGCGGGATATTTAAATATTAAAATTTTTGATATAATATCAGACTACGTCACATATATTGGCGAGTTAAGTATGACCTAGGACGCAATCATAGCAATACCTAGTTGAAGCAAAATATCCGAGGAAACCTTCACATTAAAAAAGCTATAGATGTGTATACATAATTTAATTTGACTGATTCCCTTCCTAAGGTTACAAGGGTAAAATAGCAATCACTTCAACATGATAAACATGACTAAAGAGTTAAATAATGGTCTAAATTGTATGGGTTGTAACGCTGGGAAAAAGAGAATTATAATTTTCATAAACACATAGTTACTACCCCTACGCCTCCAATAGTAGACTTTCTTTTTTTTTTATTGTAGAAAAATGCTTTACGCACCGTCCCACACACCACCCTACGCAGGGGGTGGTGTGTGGGACTCCCGGGGGCGCTTGAGTAGGAGGACCCTACTCCAGCCAAGATGGTAGTGGCCGGGGTATACCCACTAAAATTCCACGGTACCCCTCATTGCCGTATCGAAAGTGGTATGGGTCAATACCCATAGTCTAGCCTTTACAGCCATGGCACCTCCAGCTCCAATAGTGAGCTAAGTCAAGTAATAAGCTCCACAAACCACATTTGTCTATAAATAAAAAGGAAAGATTGACTAAACAGATATACAATGCGAAAGTGGATGGATGTAGGAGCCGCGGAAGGCCCAGGCTCACTTACCACGACCAGATTGGTCGTGTGTTAACAGAAGGTGATGTTAGAAGTTATAAAAACTGTAGAGCTTGTATGAAAAGGATCATGAACGTTGAAGAGGCGAGTGAGGTGTGTAAGGATCGTGCCATATGGCGTTCGGTTAGTTAGTCGGTAGTTAGTTAGTATAAAAGCGAATTGGGTGAGATGGAGAGTATTGATAACTTTTCTTTTTCTTTTCTATATCGATTAAACACGGATAAATATTTCTAAAAGAATCGCTAGCTATTATATTACTCGAATGCAATGCGGCTCATAAATGTTCTCTCACGTGAGCCGTCCTTCCATAAATAATAGAGAAATTATGAAAACGTTCCGATAGCGAACGGTAGAGATGCGACACAAACCATCGATATTGGTATCGATAGTCTTATGCTGTAAAAATTAAGTTGATTTTGTGATCGGAAATGGCTTATAAAAGGTGCACAAACGATTTGATAAGGATTCCGGTGGATCAACTCTTGCTTCTGACCGGCATTTGAATAGTAAGGCTTATGTTTAGCGTCAAAGTTAAGGGGGCTATTATTTTATTTGTAATACTACAATAGACACAAATATTATTGAAAAAAGACCTCTGGAAAAATAATAAACGATTTTTATAAAAACATTTATTTATACATTAAACTCCCAAACTACGAAAAAGCAAGACCATAGATGGAGGTGTTATCGATAGCTTTGTTCCTCACCTCTCATTTGATACTGGCTTAGCTTGGCTTGGCTACTATATCGTAAATATACTGTATAGTAGCGTTTTATGAACACATTTCGCGACCCAAATTCTGGTCTCGGATTTTATATTGTCATCATCACTCTTAAATTCCGGACTTTAAGTTAATTCTACATAATGTTTGATTTACATTCGATGATAAATAAAATATAAGACCGCTGCTGTATAGTACCTAATAGCGATGTTTGTGTCCACAATATCGATGAATCGACAGTTTGATTACGTTATCGATGTTAAAACATCGACCACCGATCCTCCCTAGCGAACAGCGAGGTAGTCTGTCTTATAAATAATGCGGACTGAATTTAGCTCGCGAGGCTTTGTCCATAGTAATTCAATACGGATAGCGATCGCGAGGTGTTCACGTTATTAACGTGTGTGGAGGCTGGTGTAGAGCATCGCTTAGTTTATAAAATAACTAACTATGCCTGCAGTTGCACTCGCGTTTATGTGTGGTTGTGATGTTAAATAGCCTATAGCCATCCTCGATAAATGGGCTATTCAACACATAGATCATTTTTCAATTCGGATCTGTATTCCTGATTATTGCGTTCATCGAAAACAACAAACTAAACCAAAACCTTGTTTATCGAATTATGTATTATCAGTATATAACCTTAGGTATTTTTAGTATGTATAAACGAAACCTGAAAACTGTTTGTACAGAATCGTATAAAGAATCGATTGTAAATCTTTATACCATGTTATGTTTTGACCAAATAATATTTACAAAACCTTTAATAAAGTTACACCCTAGTAAAAATACTATACAGCGTGCGTATCATATGTATGTGTGTGTACGTGTTTCTTAGTATGTGTAAGTGTATTTGTGAGTATTTATTTGTGTGTGTGAGAAATAAATCAATACGGATAGCGATCGCTAGGTGTAATGACGAAACTACACTATGATTATTAACGTGTTGTGTGGATGCTGGTTTAAGGGAAGCGTTCAGCTTACATAAGTACATAAATAATAATAAATATCAGACTACATCACATACATTGATCTGACTCCGAGGTAAGTAGCTTAAGCACTTGTGTTACGGATATCAGAATCAACAGTGGTATTACATATATACACAATACTTTCATCACACGAATGTTTGTCCTAGTTGGGATCGAACCCACAACTCTTGGCGCATGGGGCAGTGTCACTACCGAATGAGCCATAGAGCTTGTCAAAGAGATAAGTAGAGCGATTGTAGCTATCGTAAAAATCTGATGGGTGATCGGAGTTAAAAGCAATTAGTGTTTACGCAACCGCTATGATGGCGATATGTTGTCCTTTGATTACTAATCAAAGGAAAATCTTATCCCGCTAGGGAATGGCGTGAAGTTTAATAAGTTATTTACTAATCAAAGTTAAGTAAGCGTACGTGAATCAAAAAATACCCAGCTTGAATATTTAGTTTCGTTCTTTCTTCTGCCCGCGGCTTTGGTACATCGATGAAACATAGCTTATGTGTCATTATAATGTATAAGCTATACTAATGTAAAGTTTCATTACATGCCATATTGCACTTTTTGCGTGACAGAGTAACGAACATCCACACAAACTTTCGCTTTATATTATTATTATTAATATACTGCACGTTATACGATCGTCCTTAAATCTTATGATTTTATGATCTGTCTTTAGTTGATTTTGCAGTGTGCTGCATTGCTGCACGTAGTGAAATACAGCCGCACGTAGGAAACATAACATGATTAACCATATACTAACAGATTGAGCGTTATATAAACTGTGATATGACGGTAAATAAATCAGACATCTACCAACTTTCGTCTCATTCCACACCATCCCATTCGCGGTTATAGTAGCTTCACACTATTCTTGGGTTAGAGGTACGAAAAATTTTGAAAAGTGACAAGTGGCTAGCTTGTTTCCATCTAACCTACCCCAGTTTTATTTTTGGCTGCTGCCCCTTTGACTTTGCCTACCCCTTTGGGGATTATGGGCGTGATGTTATGTATGTATGTATGCACTATTTTTAAATGGGTATATAGTCCATATAATCTTTATTATTATTATAACCCGTTCGCTTGTCGTTATACGAAGTAAATAGAGAAAGATACAAATCTATTTTTGTATACTAGTTTATGCCACATTTACATTTTCATACATCTTAAATATACTTAATACCAAAACCACTAGGTTCCATACGGTTCTTTTTTTAACAAAGATAAACGATTGAAATGAAAGACAATTTTTGACTCCATGTAAATGAACAAAGATTGGCGTGGCGAACAGGCCTCCCTCGTTCATTCATTCATATTAACCCAACTTTCTCCCACCACAATAAAATCACAACTGTCCCAAATAAAAACCCAGCCATTTCCCCAAAAACCGAGCTCTCACTTCCACCGCCACGCCATACAATATGCAATAAAGGCGGTATCTTCGCCAAAAAGTCCAAAAGGCGGCTTATCTTAATTCTCTCATTCCCCAGCCTTTTCTTGATAACCATTGTAAAGTGGATTTCTTGAGTTTTTTCCATCATAACTTTTGAGTGTAAGTACACTGATACTTCTATCAGAATTGACGCTTGCTTAAATGTAGGTCGGTTAAAGCAATTTTTAAGCGAATTCAAAAAAGGTTGCCAATTTGTTGAGAACATATTTTATGTGTGTTTCCCAATAACTCGAAGACGATTGAACTGATTTGGATATTTCTTTTTTGGTTTTAATGTTTTATACGGCCCATCAGAGGATAATAGTAATAGCCAAGGCACTATGAATTAGTTTTTATATTAATTACCACTAACTCCAAAAATAAATTCTCATTGCAAATAATGAAATTACTAATGTAATTTTTACCTTTTTGTAAATGACTTTTGTTTATTACAAAATAATGATATTTAAATATAAAATCAGAGAATACCGACTTTTAAATCTAGTCTAATTTAAATCAATTATTCCAAAATGTATCTTGAGCCGTAGTAGCTCAATGTGTTTCACTTGCAAGGGATGTTGGTTCAAACCTGGGCACGTACTTTTAAAGTTTACTTAGTACATACTACCATTAACTTGACGGACCCGTTGGTCGATTGGTCAGAGACTCTGGCCATGAAACATGGTCGTGGGTTCGAAGCCCGCTAGGGGCAAATGTTTCGTGTGATAAACATGGGCATTTGAACTCGAGTCATGGATATTTATAAACGTAGACGTACGCATGTCCATCCGTTCACCTAGTATTCATAGTACAAGCATAAGCTTAGTTTGAAACTAGGGATTTGGTGTGTCAGTCTGGAGAATTTATTATTATTATTATTTATTAACTGGGTGAGATATGCATTGAATATACGCTGACGAGGCACTTTATTGACTAAGCGCATTGCTGACGAGGCGCCCTGCTGTCGAAGCGCCCTGCTGACGAAGCGCCCTACTCTCGAGGCGCCCTGCTGACAAGGCGCGACTCGTTATGCATTCGGCCCCTACCCCTACCGACGTATTTCACCTCCCATTTTTCACTCGCAATATTTATATCCCCGAAACTTTGCAGGGATATCAATAAATCTGGCGGAATCCTGGCTGAGGCAGTTAGTACTGGGGGCAACGGAAGTAGATGACTTTTAACCCTTATTGCTAAGAGCATAAGAGTAATAATGGTCAGTTGCTTCCGTTGCTTTCTCGTTTGAGTCGAGTAAGTAACGGTGCCTTCGAACGTGAGTGGAGTTATGGAGATTTGTAAGCGTTATTTTATAGGGTACTAATCACTATTAGGGCTAATAAAATAACGAACGTTACAAGTTAAAAATAAATTGAGTTTGTGATCATGTAGGCGACGAGCTTCATAAAAACCGTAGAGCTTGTATGAAAAATAAATTCAGTCGAATTGAGAACCTCCTCCTTTTTTGAAGTCGGTTAAAAAGGATCATGAATAGTGATGCCGATCGATAGTCGACTATCGATAGTCTATCGATAGTTGACGTCATATCAATAGAATCGATAGCCTATCGATACTATCGATAGTATCGATAGCTTAAATCCAGGCAATACTATTGCATGAAAGCAATACTATCGATAGTATTGTTGGTAACGAAGAATAAACTAAATAAATAAACTAAATGTTCCTCGTAAATAAAAGACTATCGATAGTATCGATACTATAGATACTATCGATAGTTTCGCTATCGATAGTTGACCTCGAAAATCAGTTAGAATATAGCTATTTTTTAGTTAGAATATAGTATCGATAGTATCGATAGTCCTATCGATATTCTAACTGATTTTCGAGGTCAACTATCGATAGCGAAATTATCGATAGTTCGGGATCACTAATCATGAATGTTAAAGAGGCGAGTGAGGTGCCGTAAGACGTTTGGTTCTCTCTGCCTACCCCGCTAGGGAAGTGCCGTGAAGTTTAGTTAGTTAGTTAGGTTGATAAAATAAAAGTACTGAATTTTGTATTAGATAACAATTTATGGTTGGCCGAAAACGGGTTTCGTCTAAACAAGCAGATTGCACGGAAATTACGTTCAATGAAAAATTCGGTAAACTGTTGAACGTCCGTATTTAACAAAGAGAAATTTCGATTTCTCCAGTAAACATAAACATATTTTTAACGAAACAATTTTCCGAACCTACCCCCTATTATTGGCACGTCTAAACAAATAAACAATTTATCAAACCGACGGCCGGGAATCGATGACCGGACCGGTCGCACTCGGTCCGGCGCTTGATCGATGTTCCGACGGAAAATGTGTTTAAGACAAATACCTGGCTTTATTATTACAATATTTTTTTGTGTTATGCAGCTCACTGGATTGAAAAAAATATTATAAACAGTTATTAGAAAATATGGATTATGAATGTTGAAGAGGCGAGTGAGGTGTGTAAGGATCGTGCCATATGGCGCTCGGTTCTCTCTGCCTACCCCGCTAGGGAAGTGGCGTGAAGTTTAGTTAGTTAGTTAGTTAGTTTATTAGAAAATATTAGAGACTGTAAAATTGGTTCTGTTGCAGAAGGTTACATTGCATCCTGATCTAACAACTGTCCCGGAATGAAAAGTTATTTGTGTTTTTTCTCAAGGTTCAAACTTTCGGCATGCTAATTGTATAGTAATCAGTTTAATAGTTTAGGCGTAAAGACGTGACATACAGACAGACAGACGCTAGGGTCTGTTAGTGTTAACCACTGAGCTGAAACACCGCTTTCAAAGGTCGTAGATTCAGATTTGAAATGAAATGAAATGAAATTGTCTTTATATACATATGCATCCAAAAAGTACTTATAAATGACAGGCCCGTTGTTGGAGTGGTCAGCGACCCTGGCTACGAGACCAAAGGTCGCGGGTTCGAATCCCGCTAGGGGCAAATGTTTCGTGTGATGAACATGGACGTTTGTACTCGAGTCGTGGATGTTTATAAACGTATTTAAGTATGTCTACCCGTTCACCATCCATAGCACATGCTAATTAGCTTAGTTTGGAACTAGGGAATTGGTGTGTTAGTCTGTAGAATTTATTATTATTTATTATAAATCGTTAGAACAATAAAAAAAAATTGAGGTTTCGGTTCTGGTAGTTTATTAAATTAGTTTCAGGTTTCTTGTTGTGCATATTTGGTCTGTATGGATTTTTTGTTCCTGCTTATGGATACAAGAACAAGTACATTTGCATTTGCAAACAACAATATTTTTACACATCTGATCACCCTGTTATTCCATTACCCTGTTGACTTGGGAAATTTATTAGTTCAGATAATTACCATCTTTCTCCAGATAACCAGGAAAGTCAACCGGTTCGCTAAGCGTTGAGCGTTAAAAATCCATTTCTCAACGTTATACAACAAAAATGTTTAGCGCAAACGTCCGCAACAGACAGGATTATAATGAGTTCCGGAACAAACTAGGCACCGTTAACAAACAATATACAATGTTCAATATCTCAAGTAATCAGGATACCTAATGTGTAGTATGCATTGCGCATATTCGGCTACAGGGTAAATGGACCAAACACTTGTGGTATGAAGACATACATACATACATAACATCACGCCCATAATCCCCGAAGGGGTAGGCAGAGTCAAAGGGGCAGCCCCTTTAACCACATTCAGCCAAAAATAAAGCCGGGCTGGGTTAGATAGAAAATTGTGAAAAAGCAGTGACAAGCGGCTAACCTGTCGCCTACACAATCACACACCCAAAACCCGATATACCATTAGTCGCCTTTTACGACATGCTAGGCAAGAACCACAGTTGGCATATTCTTTTTAAGACCCAGACCAACATGGGACAGTGGGCTGGGTTGGATGGAAAGCTGTGACAAAGGAGTGACAAGTAGCTAGCTCGTCGCCTACTCAGTCACATACCCAAAAGCCCGTAAACCATTAGTCGCCTTTTACGACATGCTAGGCAAGAACCACAGTTGGCATATTTTTTTTTAGTCCCAGACCAACATGGTATGAAGACATCTCTTATTAATCATTGAGCTACATAAATATCTGTGCAAACTAAGCGCTCGCACTAAAAGTAGAAGTATGTACTTTCACCGAGCTAGGTGTTGCTTGCTCGGGGACCAAGGCCCAACTAACCGTCGCGGTGTATTGTATATATATCTACTTAGTGGCGAAAATAACTTCGTCAGCGCGATGCAGGATTGTATGGCGTTTCTCTATGTTCGATCGATGTCATTTGTTTACGTATTACTGGAGTTATAATCTCGACTATCTTGTGGCGCGGTCGCCACATATCTATTCCACCCAAATTAATTGAATTATTGTCTGAATGTTATTCTAGCCTACCTACCCCATAGGTTTCCAACCTTTTTAGGATAATCTCTTTAATAATATACAAATTTCATATGTCAATATATTATTATCTATTAATAATTACAAATTAAATTAGTTATCTCTCTGTAATCGTCGTCGTGGCTGAGGGATAAACATCTTAGACGACTAGTAAGGATGATTTTTCCTAAAAATTTACGCAAGTATTTTATTACGTTAAATTTCTAATTAGGTAGTACGCCGTGACCGTTCCCTGAAAGGTCATGAAGTCAGCCCTAGTCCCAGTGGCATATATAAAGAAATAAATCACCCGTCTGAAATTAAATGAAATTGAAATGGAATGAAATTGTCTTTATAAACGTAGGCTTCAATAATGCACTTATAAATCATCAGAGCTAGATCGATATCTACCGTCCGTATTTGAGCAGCGCGTCTCGCGTGTGGGGCTCATGCCTTCCATTTTGCTCCTAATGAATACATATTTAAGGTAAATATTAGTATATATGTTACAGTAAAAGCTATAAACTACGTTAAATCCTAAGATTTACCAGTAAAACCTAAGATTTACCAATTCTTAATGGTAAAAGTCCGGACCGTTGTGCAATTTGAACTTTTACCAAATTCCTATTTACTTGGTAAATCTTAGGATTCTTCACTTTGTAAATGTAACCTCACTAAGGTTAGCTTATATTACTCGTTAGAGCTTTTATAGTAACAGTCCTATATACTAAAACACAGTACACAAAACCAAAATACAGATTAAATATTTTCATTTAAAAAATCAGTAAGTTTACAAAAATATTATTAATATAATGGTTTCTCAAAAACTCACGAAGTTACAACCATTTTGTGTTGCTTCATTGTCTCTCGCACAAGTATGGTTTTGAGCTTTTTACAGCGTTTGGACTTATTAGAAATAACACTAACGGGACTAATCGACCTAGTGACTTTGTAAAAAGTGATGAGCACGCGTCATCCAGGTTTAGTAGTTTGCAGCATTGTAAGAGGTTTTGAAAATTTTTTTGGTCCAAATATAACAAACTAAACTTTATGCCACTTCTCTAGCGGGGTAGGCAGAGAGAACCGATTATATAAATAATAACAAAATCTCCACATCTACTATTGGTACACCACCAATTCCTTAGTTCCAAACTAAGGTTATGCTTGTGCTATGGAAACTAGGTGAACTTGAGTACAAATGTCCATGTTCATCACACAAACATTTGCCCCTAGCAGAATTCGAACCCGTGACTCTTGGTTTCGTGGCCAGGGTCACTAGCCACTCGACCAATGGGCCGTATATGTAAAATGAAAAATATTTATATAAATCTCGCAAACGATTTTACTTACGATTCTGTACATACAACTGTCAAGTTTCCTATAAACAAAACAAATCACAACTGTTATTTACTTCAACTAAACTCCCTTATAAACCCTACTGCATTATCAACCCGTCTGTATTTTAGGCAGCGTCTTTTAGCGAGATTGTATTCAAATGCGTAAGCCTCCAATCTAAAGAGAGCTAGGTTCGATAAATCCTCGTTAGCCTCGTAGGCATCCGTGCCGACAAAGGCCTATTCAATGTTAAATATTACTTAGGGTAATGTACAAAGTGGAAGCATGTAAAGTATTATAACCATCTAGATACACTCTGTTCATATTACATATCATATTTTGGAGCGAGTGGAAATAGGCTTTTTACAGAACCGGATTTGTCGCTAAGTCGCTACTGGTGCCTTGGGCGAGATTTTTAGGGCGCCCGTTTATAGTCCACAGTTTCAGCGCTCCTTATACCTAACATGCTGATATATCTATCAGCATTATAAGGCATAAGGGCGTGGAGTAATCCTGGCTGATATTTATAGCGCTTTACCAAGCAAAAGGTTAGAGAGTCGCCTTTGAGAGTTCGACGTGTCTTCCTTTTACTTAGGTCTAGCGCCCTATAAAATCTGGCGCCTTGGACGAACGCCCTAGTCGTTCTCACCTAAAGCCGGCACTGACTTTTTTTGGTATGTTTTAATATGCTAATAAGAGCATCATTTGTAGGGATCGTATACATTTACTTTGATGGTGCAAAGTTCTCTCTCAGTTGATATACCTGTGATCGTGTAGGTGATGAGCTAGCCAATTGCCACTTTCTTTTTTGCTTTTGACCGGGCATATACGTCGATGTTGGTATGCTAAACAAAGAACATAGTTGGTCCACTTAAACACAGAGCTGGCACATTAGTTAATATTCCAGCTTTGTTGCTCTGTTGCTCCAGCGTTCTTTGTCTAGTAGTGTTGCCGATAGGCTATCGATAGTTGAAGACAATCGATAGTATCGATAGTCAATCGATACTGAAAACTATCGGTGAACAGCAAAACTATCGATGGTATCGATAGTTTCGATAGCTGCTAACCAATGAACTGCCGATAGTATCGATTCTATCGATAGTATTGCTCTTTAATACCGAATGGACTATCGATAGTCCATATGATATTGAAGAGCAATACTATCGATAGTTCAATGGTTGGCAGCGATCGAAACTATTGATACTATCGATAGTATAGCTGTTTACCGATAGTATTGCACTAACAGACATCGATACTATCAATTGTTCTATCGTTCGTATAAATGATTTGGCCGTTAAACTATCGATTGCAAAACTATCGATTATTCGGCAACACTAATGCTAGCATGTCGTAAGAGATGACTAATACATATCGGGTTTTAGGCGATTGATTGTGTAGGCGACGGTCTAGCCACTTGTCACTACTATTTCACAGTTTTTCAACTAATTCAGTACAATTTAATTTGGCTGAATGTGGTTAAGTGGGCTGGCTTCCCCTCTGACTGTGCCTACCTCTTTTGATGATTTATGTATGTATCTGCGTGAAATTTGGCCTGTTACAACAACTTTACCGTGTGTTCTACAGGATCTCTTAATTTTTCCATGATAAAAGTAAAGTGTTTATTTTCAAAGTTTATACTATGAGCGTGTTAATTTTTTCTGGTAATCAAAATCAAAAAATCAAAATCAAAATATCTTTATTTATATGGGCTTCAAGAAAGCACTTATAAATAGTCAATATACATAAAAAAAAGGATAAGAACTAATACTACCACCGGTTCGGAAGGCAGACTCTATCGAGAAGAATCCGGCAAGAAACTCGATAGTTACTCTTTTAAATGCCAAATTTTACAAATTAGTAAACTTAATTATTATATACTTAAGACTATGTAGATATCACTGCAGGTGAACACTTCATTATGAAGTTAACCATGAATCCTTGTCATTGAGGTAATCTTGTATCTTGTAATAACCCTTACTCATTAAAAATGATTTAATATATAATTTGAACTTATGTAGGGGTAATGTTATAATACTTTGTGGTAGTTTATTAAACATTTTAATACTTAGACCAATAAATGAATTACCACTCTTTTGGAGTCTTTGAATAGGAACAGCAAGTTTGTGTTTATTTCTAGTATTAAAACTATGAGAGTTTGACTTTTTAGGAAATGCTTCAATATTTTTGAATATATACATTATACAATCCAGAATAAATTGTGATGCTATTGTTAAAATATTTATTTCTCTAAACTTTTCTCTAAGCGAGTCACGTGGACTGAGGCCGTATATGGCTCTGACTGCCCTTTTCTGCAATACAAAAATAGTTTGTATATTGGCCGCAGATCCCCACAGCAGCAGACCGTATGACATAACGCTATGAAAGTAACTAAAGTACACCAATCTTGCTGTTTCTACATCAGTTAATTGCCTTACTTTTCTAACTGCAAATGCAGCTGAACTAAGTCTTCCTGCCAGAGCCGCAATATGGGGACCCCATTGCAATTTAGCATCAATAGAAATTCCTAAAAATACTGTGGATTGAACTAAATCTATTGCTTCATTATTCATAATAATCCGCGTATTGACTTGCCTTGTGTTTGGCATTGAGAACTTAACACATTTAGTTTTTTTTGCGTTAAGCAGCAAGTTATTAGTAGTAAACCAATATAGGACTTGAGAGAGAGCGTTATTTACGTCGTCAAGAGATTCATTATGTCTATCAATTTTAAAAATTAGTGAGGTATCATCAGCAAATAATACTATCTCACACAAGTCCTTTGTAAAATATGGTAGATCATTTATATACAGAAGGAAGAGCAAAGGTCCCAATATTGAGCCCTGGGGAACTCCCATCGATAATGGGGCACCAGAAGAGTTAGTTCCATTAATACTTACTATTTGGAGCCTATCAGTTAAGTACGACTTTAGCAGACTAAGTGAGTTACCAGAAACACCATAGTGGCGTAGCTTCATTAGTAAGGTTTGATGGTCGACGCAATCGAACGCTTTCGACAAGTCACAGAATATGCCAATAGCATCCTGTTTGCCTTCCCAAGCTTCAAAAATATGTTTTAGAAGCGCTACTCCTGCGTCAGTAGTGGATTTCCCCTTAGTAAATCCATATTGATTAGTATGTAGTAAATTGTGGACTCTAAGGTGACATATTATTTGATTAAATATAATCTTTTCAAAGACTTTACTTAGTGCAGGTAGTATAGATATTGGTCTATAATTGGACGGGTCACTTTTGTCACCTGATTTAAACAAAGGAATTATTTTACTATATTTCATCAAGTTAGGAAACTGACCCATGTCAACACATTTGTTAAAAATATTTGATAGGATAGGGGCAATACATTGAATTATATGTTTTAGTATATGTATTGAAATTCCCCATAAATCCTCTGTTTTCTTTAAATTTAAATCTATGAAAGTATTCAAAATTATCTTATCATTGACATGGCGAAAATAAAAAGGAGTTTTGCATTCCTCTACATTTGATTTAAGGATACAATTAGCTAAGTGTGGGTTGGAATCTAATGAACGAGTTACTGCAGTCGGGATATTAGAAAAATATGACTCGAAAGCTTTTGCCACTTCATCATCTGAGTCTAAACATCTACTATCAATTTTTAAAGAGAGCTTGTGATTTTGTATTTTGTTTTTACAAGTCTCTTTGTTAATAATATTCCAGGTAGCTTTAATCTTATCACTAGAATTTAAAATCTTCAGCTTGAGATAATTCGATTTTGCTATTGCACATACTTTTTTAAATAATTTAGAATAATTTCTTACATATTCAACTAATTTAGGATCATTTGAATTTGCTTTCAAATTATATAAATCAAATAGCTTTCTTCTACTCGTGAAGATGCCTGTGGTGGCCCAGTCACTAAATTTAGTTTTAGAATTATTTATAGTGACTTTTTTCTTAGTAAAAATAGTATCAAATTCATTTTCAATTACATTAAATAACATACTATACGAATCATTAATTTCCCCATCCCTGAGCTGCAACAACGACACTTTATTAGCTATATTTTCCCTAAATTTATCTATGCGATGTGCTGTAATTGGTCTACAAATCAAATAAGATGAAGCTGTTTTATGATGGTGCTCCAAGGACACAATCTGTCCGCTATGGTCCGAATTTATAAAATTGATGATTTCCCTATCAATTATATCACAGTTACAAAAAACGTTGTCGATACAGGTGGCAGATGTAGGTGTGATTCTAGTAGGCTGATTAAATTGTTCATGTAAATTATAACTTTTAAACATATTCAAAAACATCATTGAATTTTGAGAGACATCTAAAATATTCACATTAAAATCTCCACATACAATTATATTTTTATCACAATTACATACTTTTTTTAATACTTCATCCATAATTGACTCAAAAATGTGGTAATTTCCAGATGGAGGCCTATATATGCATACAATAATGAACTGTTCAATCTCTGCACATGATATTTCAATAGTTCGTTCAGTTGAAAGTGCAACTATATCTTTACGCTCTTTATATTTTAATTTATCGTTTAACAGTATAAGTGACCCACCTCTAATAGCAGACTTTCTTGTGAACGAGCTAACTACTGTATAATTATCAATGTTAAATAAAAGTTCACTCTGTCTCAACCAGTGTTCAGTTAAACATAAAACATGTATATTCATTTGGTTGAGGCATAATTCTATTTCTAATTCCTTGCCAGAAAAGCCCTGTATATTTTGATGAACAATATTCAAAACATTAGGCTTTCCTGTCTTTTCCAAACTAAATATATTATTTAAGCTAGAGGTCTCCTCTATTGTCTTTGACTTAAATTTAAATGATTTGGAACGAGTTCCAAAGTCTTTAATAAGTAATTTATTATTAAGTATTTTAATTAATTAATTTATTATTATGTATTTATTAATAAGTAATTATTTAAGTAGTTTAGGTGTGAAGAAATGACAGACAGACGTTTTCATTTATAATGTTAGTAACGTTTTGTGTATTCAAATAAGCTTAATGTTATGGCGCGTTGCGGGTCGTGTCGCCAGCATGTCGCGGGCAACGCGGGATCGATTACAGTCATGTCACTCGGCGACAAAGCGACAAGGTTGGGTGGGTGTGTGCTTATGCGATATTTCCGAATGTTCCATAATGTGTTTGGAAGGGAAATGGGATACCGTGCTCGTATCTACATGTTAAGTCCCAGTCACTTACGTACTCAGTAACCTAGCATTATATTCCGTTATTAGTTGGAGTATGCTTCGACAGACATTCCAGACTTATGTCTGGAATTCTTCTTCTGGTATTGGAATTAATGCCATCAGAACACCTAAAAATCTGGAATTCTAGATTTAGCTGATCTGGTGGAATATTTTGACTTTGACTTTGACTTTATCACGATGTTCCTTCGTTGCCAAAGAATTTAAATACATCCTTACAATTAAAAAATCCAATGGTACGTGCCGGTTTTGCATCTATCCCCTGAGGAAATATGCACATTGAGAAAACTACAAGTGTGTCTGCTTCCCCCTACTACAGTAAGATAGCTGTGTATTATCGTAATAAGACAGGAGAAAGAAAAATTCAAGATTATTGTTTAAACGGACCCTAATTAAGAACGGAATCTAGGAAAATGATGAGTTTACTTTAGACCATTTGTGTATTTGGAATCCCGATTCAACTTTGAACCGTTGCAATGTGAAAAATGTTCCCGCAAAGTTATTGCAGTTGGAGTTAACAAAGTAGCGGTCAGGCCAGGGGTGAATGCGCCGAAACTCGGGCCCAAAGTTGCGCCGAAGCCGAAACTGCAGTCGGAATGCGATAAGCGCAACTAATATCGAATTAGGAACCAAAGTTTGGGATTTGAGGCAAATGAGCACATATAGAGCAAAGCTTTATGTTCTACTAGCTTCTGCCCGCGGCTTCGCTTACGTGGTACATCGACGAAACATAGCTTATATGTTATTCGGGTGTATGAGCTATATTATTCTAAAGTTTTATTAAAACCCATTCTGTAGTTTTTTTTGTGAAAGAGTAACAAACATCCATCCAGACATACAAACTTTCGCATTTATAATATTAGTAGGATATGCTGTGTTATTTACAAGGGCGGTAAGGTTCACTGGTAACAAAGGCGATGGTTGCAGTTGCATAATTTTGTAGCTTTTAAGATTCGCTTGGAACTTTTTATTTCCCACAAAATATGCATAGGAACACTCAATGCGTGTCAACAAATGACGTTGATCGAATTGTCTTTTAAATAACTTCCTTTTTCATTTCAAAGGTACGTATTTGAAATGTACAATCTTAATTATTATCTGATGATGATAAGGTTAATAAGCTTTTTTTTTATATTTTGTTAAAGTATAAGTTGATGTCAAGTTGGAATTTTTGTTTGGTTCTTTTGTAAAATGTTAGTTTACTACATTGAGCTATTATTACTACGTATAGAGAAGCTATGTCAATCAAAAATATTATCACGAAGCATAGACTGAGCGTGTTTCAGCATTTGCAGCGCTAAAACTAACAATTGTCGTCTAATTAAGCTATTAAAACACGCAGCGCTAGATCGCTCATAGAGTACATTTTTCTCCCGACCAAAACGTCGTAAACGCCGTGAATTTCATAGCGCTTACGCGTGAACGTAGGCGAGTGACTAAACGAGTTGTTGCCGATCGGCAACAACGCACGGCGCAAAAAATTTGTTCGCTGCGTCGGTTCCATACGCTAGTAATAATAGTTCAATGGGTAGTAAGCAAACTGTAGTAATAACAGTTCAATGGTCTTCAAGACTATATATGCCGCTGGAAGTAGGCAAACTGTTTGCTTGACTATACAAAAATGTCACAGCAAATGTCATGAAATGCCGTAACTCAGCCGAAGACCATTTTATTGTCTTTGAGTGTTGCCCTTTGCAGTTTATTCCTCGTAAATTACGGATTGAGGCTTTAAAGCCTTACGGTGGCATTTTTTTTATAGGGGAAGTGCTGTTGCAGATTTTTACGGTCCAGTTCCTTTTTGAGCTGTAAAAACAAATGCTAGATGGTGTCAAATTGTTAGGGGAAGGTATTTTGAATATTGTCATAAAAATGCCCTTTACAGTGCATATTCTGCTTAAACCTATATGTTTCGCATTTTTTTCTGTTTTGTCGAAAGTTTAATGCCTTCTTATTAACTAATTTTAAACCAACATGGTAATAACAAATTTTGCTTATAATGTGTGCCGCATTGCTGCACGTAGTAAATATAACATGATAAGGCATATACTAACAGATTGAGCGTTATATAAACTGTGATATGACGGCAAATAAATCAGACATCCACCAACTTTCGTCTCATTCCACAATATCCCATTTGCGGTTATATAATGCATTAGAAGGACCAAAATTCTTGTAAAACATAACACTAACCCATGTGTGATCAGTGGCGTAGCAAAGTGACCAAGGGCCCTAGGGCAAAAAAGAAACTGGGGCCTCTGTTCAGATTACATCAATATTCATGGACATCAAAATCAAAGCTCAATCATTCAATCAAATATTTTGTTTTCCTAGTGGGGCGTATAATCACCTGATTATACGCCCCACTGTCGTTATAAGGGGCCCCCTGAGCTTGGAGGCCCCGGGGCACTGCCCCGCCTTGCCCCTGAGTAGCTACGCCACTGTGTGTGACGAGGAATTAACGGTGCCAACATTGGATTACCATGAAGTTACAAGTAGTATCGTGTTAAGTCTTAATCCTGTTTAACGTAAGTTGTCTTTAGGCTTCGGTGTATCGATTAACAGATATTCGATATAGCTTAAGGCATCTTAATATGTAAGAATACATCGAACTTAAATTATATTTTGACCAATTTATCACTTGGTCCATAACATATACATAATACTTAATAATAATTTCTTCAGACTGACACACCAATTCCCTAGTTCCAATCTAAGCTTATGGATACTAGGCGAACGGATAGACATACTTAAATACGTTTATAAACATCCATGACTCGAGTACAAATGGCCATGTTCAGCACACCAAACATTTGCCCCAAGCGGGATTCGAACCCGCGACCCTTGGTTTCGTGGTCAGGGTCTCTGACCACTCGATCAACGGGCCAGTCAAACATGACGCAATGGTATTAATCATATGCTTGTGCACATGTGGTCTGCTCTGGTTAATCTTACACTTTGATTGTAATCATATTGTGTCATTTCCCACAGTCATTGATTGTATGATTTGGTTTAGAACTTTAAAAAAAGTGTATATTACTCATGTATATTTTGACGCTGAAAAGAGTAACTACCGAGTTTCTTGCCGGTTTCTTCTCGGTAAAATCAGCATTCCGAACCGGTGGTAGATTCACATTGCTCTAAAGATTTTGTAAAATTGACGATTTATAAGTGCTTTTTTTTAAGGCTTACATAAATAAAGACATTTTGAATTTGAATTTGAATTTAATCTCTTTAGTTAATTTCTAGTAATATTGTTAGAGCTTCAAAAAGTCTATTTTTGGGCTGAGCTCGCGCAAACCTTGGCAAGTAGGAATCTGATTGTAGAGGGCTCGAAGCTTTGTCAGGGCTGGTCCTGAGGGCTCTGCGATTCGGACTGCGAGTAACGAGTTCCGCTCCCGGGTAGGGCTGACAACAACAATTTTTCAGTGATTTAGCATTTAGAGATATCATGGAGTCTTTATATACTTGTGTCAAATTATATTGGTAGTGTTTGATTTATTGCACCATATGATTTTGTCAATAGTAATGAATATTTGAACTATCATTATAACAAATTATATTAAATTGTTGTTCAAACGAACGGCTTCCTGTCCGTTTGTTTCGTTTAACCATTTTCAGCTATAAATAAAACTGGGTAGAGTTAGATGAAAAATTGTGAAAAAGTAATGACAAGTGGCTAGCTCGTCGCCTACACAATCATACCAAAAACTGAGATTATAACTTTCGTTGATTTTTCAATTAGGCAAGGAACACAGTTGGCACATTATTTTTAAGTTGAAAACTAACAGGGGACATGGAATGGAATGGCAATGGAATGGGAATTACGTATTGGTAGTGTTTAGTTTATGGCGCCACGTGAATTCACTATTTTGAACCTCCATTACAACAATTAAATTGAATTATTATAATTTAACAAAAGTTTATGTTAAATAATTGTTGTCAGTTATCATAACTATGTAGTTACCCATACCTACTAATATAATAAACGCAAAAGTGTGTCTGTTTATTACCTCTTCACGCTTAAATCACTGAACCGATTTAGATGAAATTTTATACAGAGATAGTTTAAGTCCCGGGGGAATATATATAGGATAGAAAATGTTTTTAACCCTGAATCATCCGTAAAGGATGTATAAAAGGCGGTGAAATGTTGTAAAGACTTTATTCACTGATTCAGTTAATAAAGTCTACTAATTCCACGCTGACGAAGTCGCTGTAAAATCTAGTCAAGCTTAAACCTTATCTGCTGTAAGAACTCTCGTTACAATTTTATTTTTTAAATATTACGCAGTCTTTTACCCAGCAGTCGATAATGACACAAAAACTATCCAACGTTAAAATTGAGTGTTATCTATTATGCAGACAGCCCTAGTCCTTCCACTTGCCAGGCTCAATTTAAAAATTCATACTTTACACAGTCTGCCCGTTATTGTATATTCCTTTGTAGGCTGTAAATCACAACTTTGTTGGCTACTCCCGAAGTTTGTCAGATAAAACATATTTTTAATTGATTTTGTGGATTTACAGAAGCGATTTTATATAAGTAGTTGGCCGTATTTATTTTATAGCTGAAACATTACATTAAATGGGCTGAAATGTGTTTCTATTGCTATAATTAAGGCTGCATATGTCACTTCAAAATTTCCCGCGCAAATGATCTGTCAAAATTGACAACTGTATCTAAATTTATTGAAACAATAGTGTATTGGATTTGCGATTGTAGGCGACAAGCCAGCTACTTGTGTCAGCATTTTAATTATAGTTATTATTATACTTTGAAGATTACTAATTATTTTTTTAACTTAGCCTGCTTGTGCAAACAAGTTAATGGCCACGTGCACCTGTAGTGGGGCGCACGTGGCTTCCCCTTCCACTCGACTAGTATAAATACGAGCGTTGCACAAGCAAGCGGGCAGTACACTCTTAGCCGTCGTAGCGTTCACTACTCTGTGTTGCTGAACGTTAACTTGTAGACGAGAGTATGTAAGTATAAATGTTGGTATGTAATTAATGTTAATATATCTAGTTAATGCTTATGCTATTAAGTGTTGCTTATAATTTCAATAAATATAGTTGTGATACATAATCATGGTTATTTTATTAACTGAGACAATTCCTTATTAAAGCTTTTATATGCATAAGTGATAAATAGTTTACTATGAATACTTATGCCTATATCACAACGGGCCAGATAAAATATTAGCCTATAGATATTCATTTACTACCTGGATAAGTTATCGCTTGACTGACACTTGTCATTACTTGTACACAATTATTTCTTCCACTTTTCGATCTACCTCGCTAGGGAAGTGGCGTGAAGTTTAATAAGTTAGTTTTCTTCCAACCATCAAATATTTTTTGGCTTCTAGTTCAAGGATCATACTACATAGCTTAATTTACTTACTCCTTCGGGACTTACAGGCGTGATAATAATATGTATGTTAATATTTCACATCTGCTTCCCAGAAGCGTCCGTTTTCCCCTACCTACAGTATTAACGGCGGTTAAAGTTAAAACTTATCGATGAACTAACTTTAACTAAGACGTGTTAAATACTCAGCAGTTAGCACCAGCCGGACATTGGCCCGCGTCCGGCGCCTCAGGTCCGGTATCGAACGGGAAATTGCACTTTTGCAATAACTCACTCGGCGCTTTGTTGCTACTCTTGGAGGTGCATTGACGGGTCGGTTGCCAGTTATACATCACTAGTTATTGCCCGCGGCTCGGTTCGCATTATATTGGGTCAGTTATAGTCTCCAGACTGCTGCTGGACTCTGCTGACCTTCGGGTTTTGCGGGCATGTTGGTACGTATGCATGTAAGCAGTCTTTATTGTGTGTCCTGTAGGATCATTCAAATTCAAATTCCAATTCAAAATGTCTTTATTTATGTAGGCTTCAAGAAAGCACTTATAAATCGTCAAATACTACATGAAACTACCATTTTCAAGGCACTTATATATTTTCTGGGATAGAGCGTAGCCTAACTACTTAGCCTATGTCTATTAGCAGGGTTGAAACTTAGTTTTCTTTCATCAGTTATGTATGTTTGGGCGTAAAGATATAACAGTTATTTTTGCATGTATACAATTTGTAAAGATATTTTTTTGAATATATAAAATATATGGCTCCAAAATATAATTAAAATATGCGTTTATAAAGTTTTTTAATAACTAATTGAAATGACAAAAAGTGTAGAATTATTAAAAAAAAACATGCTTTGGGCCATTAGAATAACAGTATTTTATCCTTCACAGAATAACAGTGTTTCATCGCATAGTTATAGTTGAAAGATATCAAGCGAGATTTATACTCAGGAATACATAAATGAAACATGAACTTGAATAAGACATCGTATCAGTGCTGTGTCAAATAAATAACAGTTCAATTACCTATCTCGGTTTAAGTGCCGCGATACGGGCACTGTTTATTTCCGCATAAATTTCAGCCGTCTATAAAATGAGGGAATGAGACAATGGCACGGGCGCCATCTTGAATCACGCTCGCATATAAATGACTAGCAGCGGTCCGCGGTTTCACTCGCGTAGTTCCGGTTCCCGTAGGAATACGGGAATAAAATATAGCTTATGTTACTCGCTGATAATGTAGCTTTACATTAGTGAAAGAATTTTTTAAATCGGTTTTCTGGTTAAAGCGTGAAATTGTAACAAACAAACAAACTCACATTCGCATTTATAAAATTACAAAGAGAGAAGTAAAAGTGTGTATAATTGGAGAAGAGTTTTTAAGGTAGTTGCGAGTGTGTGTAGTAGAGATGTTTTCAGAATGACAAGCTCAATAAGGATAGGCCAACTCTCATAGAAAACCGGCGTAATGTAGCGGTTCTCAAGCTGCTGATTTTCGTTCAGTGACTGAGAGTACCGCAGGGCTAGAGTTTGAGAATTTACAGCGACGAAGTTTTTTAATTTAAATATGTAGGTAAAAATAATATATACATATAACATATATACATATATAATATAACATACGCTGTACCTATTACGCCTCTTATTGGTATGCCTAATTATAAATGTAGGATTGATAGATGATGTATGACAGGTACGTAGAACGGAATGATGTGAAGTGTGTAAGAAGGAGCGTAGTAGAGTAAGAGTGACGGAAGATTTTTGAAAGAGGAATGTGAAACGAATGGCGGATGACGGATGGTGAAAGACGTGTGGAAGAAAATATTTTATTGTTTAAAAGCTTAAAGAAGATTGAATCAAGTATTAGTACCAGGCACCGTATTTTATTTGCTGTGAGTCAACCGCACATATATTCTGCACACTACATAAATTTGTCCCATGTTGGTCTGGGACTTGAAAAGAATGTGCCAACTGTGTTTCTTGCCTAGAATCTCGGAAAAGGCGACTAATGGTATATGGGGTTTTGGGTATGTGATTGTGTTAGCGACGAGCTAGCCACTTGTCACAACTTTTTCACAATTTTCCATCTAACCCAGCCCATTGTCCCATGTTGGTCTGGGACTTAAAATAATGTACCAAACGTGGCGCTTGCCTAGCATGTCGTAAAAGGCGAATAATGGTATGTCGGGTTTGGGTGTGTGATTGTATGGTCGATAGGCTAGCCATCACAATTTTTGGTCTAACCCGGTCCAGTTTTGTTTTTGGCTCGATGTGTGCTCTATTTTTTTTTTTTTTAACGGAATTTAATTTAAAAAATAATTAACTATACAGCTCGTACATTCAGGATTGCTATATCTACCAGTGCTCCATACCCACACCTAATGCATTTTATATTTACATGTAGTATGTATGTATGTGGTTAAAGGAGCCTGCTGCCCCTTTGACTCTGCCTACCCCTGCGGGGATTATGGGCGTGATGTTATGTATGTATGTATAGTTATAAATACTGTTTACAATAATAAAAATAATTAATTACTTTATTTCAGGTAACAGACACAGACAGTATACAGACCCATATTTTGTTAGTAAAAAATAAAATTATTTGACAAAATGGTTAGTTATGTAACATTTTGGTCGACTGGCCCGTTGGTCGAGTGGTCAGAGACCCTGGCCATGAAACCAAGGGTCGCGGGTTCGAATCCCGCTAGGGGCAAATGTTTCGTGTGATGAACATGGACATTTGTACTCGAGTCATGGATGTTTATAAACGTATTTAAGTATGTCTATCCGTTCGCCTAGTATCCATAGTACAAGCGTAAGCTTAGTTTGGAGCTAGGGAATTGGTGTGTTAGTCTGAAGAATTTATTATTATTATTATTATTATTTTGCCATAAAATAATATTAAAAGTTGGACAGGAGGACTGTCCGCTACTGAGTGTTGTTGGTTGTAGTGCCTACCGCACATACGTTTGGAGGCGAATCCAGTGCTTCAGCATCGGAGAGTCCCACCTGTCCGCAAAAACATTTATGATGCTGTTGGTGCTTTCTCGCAAGCATTGTATAAACGACGCGCACCATTTTTACGTACAATGATGTTGATATCTATACTATTGGTGTATCTTTCTAAATAAAGACATTAAGTGCCTGTTGCGTTCTTGCCCCCTATGCTCCTGCCGTGCATCCACAAGAAAATCTTCAAAGGTCAGTGATACCTCTTATGTTGCCTACGTCTAAGTATAGGTTACTCCAAGCAGTAATTCAATACCTATCTATAGCAGATTTTGATTTCAATTCAATTTTCAGTGCATGTGTTGGAATCGAAACATGAGAGCCGGTCTACTCTATATAATCTAACACTTTTAATTGCTGTATAAGACGTGGTTTATGGCAAGGGGGAATCCCCTTGTCATAAACCAACCATGTTTTTTTTAGCTTAGTTAAAAACGCAATCTTTAATTTTGAAGCCAGCACAAATAAAATCATTTTGAGTTTGAAGTTGCATGTGAAGCGCAGGTTTATATCATTGAGCTATTCTATCCTCTGTTTATTCCTGCATAAATTACAGCCCTCTATAAAATGAGTAAAGCGGAACAAAGCCGGGCTGCAATCGTATCGCAGGAGGACTCTCGACACACATTCCGCTTTGAGGGGACTGGCCGAGTTCGCTGCAAGTTCGTTTTGAAAAAAAGCGGTCAAGTGCGAGTCGCTCTCGTTTCCTACAGCGGTAATTTAGAAAACAAAGTTTTAAATTTGATCAAAAGGATATTAATACAATCGTACATTATTTTACTCATTAGTGACCAAATTTCAAATAAGTTGTCACAATTTCACGCCAGCTATGCTCGAAAGGTTAAGCAGAATCCTAAGAGAAATTAGCTTCTTAAACCACATAGCAAAAAATAAAATAAAATTGCGTTAAATGGAAAATTGTGAAAGTGAAGTAGAATTATTAACCGACTTCAAAAAAAGGAGGTTCTCAATTGAACAGATTTTTTTTCTTACTAAAAACAAGATACAAACATATTGTCCATAACTTTCATTGGCTCCTTGGAGATAACATTGGAAATGATTTGTCCATTTTAAACACATTTATGTCGCTAATTACAGTTATGTCGCTATAAATGGTCCTGTAATAAATTGTACTTATTAGAGACTATTTAATGTTGAATTCATTTAATTAGATTACGTATAGCAATTTTATGCCCCGTGGAATTTATTATTTTGTTAAAAATAACTAAATTTTTTCATTTAATTTTATTTTAAAAAAAGACGTATTTTAATCAGTTCGTTTAAAGTTTAAATGTGTCCATTGTAGATAGTGCAACGTGAAAGGTTAAGGAACAATGCGGAAAGCACCATTGGATTCGTATCGTGAACCGTTTGAGAGTCGGCGAGCACTCGACCTTTGAGTGAGTCGAGCGAACGATGGGCGAGATGCGTTCGAAAATTCTTTCCAGAATGTAGAAAAAATAATTTAGAAGCGAATTGCGTTTGAATAGTCGTTCTAGAGTACCTACTGCGAAAATTGATTGGGTGCGAGTTTGTGGCATTTAAAGCTGTTTATTGTCTATTCCTTTACCTGTGTAAAGACCATAGATTTAGAATTTTTTGACTACGCAAAAGATACATAAAGCGTGGGAGCGAGAAATCCTGCTGAAATACAACCGCCCGAGAGAAAAAGAGACAGCGAATGAAGTACCTATATGTCAATGTTTTTGCGAGTAAGAGGCCATAGCGTCCCGGTCTATTCTACGTCGCAGTGAAATTTCTGCATTTATGTATTAAAACTTGGATTATAATCGAGAATATTAAATGTGCAATTAAGGTGACTTGTTCTGTACGTGATTGTGAGGTTACACGACGGAATAATCCGAATAAATACACTTTTAACAGGTAAATACGATTTTATCATTAGATTTTTTCAAACCATATTTTGTCAAATTGTTGCTAGTAATCAGTTTAGAAAAATATGTTTACAATAGTATATTGATTATAATAGATCTTTCTAAGTATACATCGTGATTATAATCAGAATTGGGGAAAATATTGTGTAAAATTGTAAATAGTTTGGTTACGCTAGTGCTTGACAAAGCGGTGACGTCACGAGTATCGATAAAAACTTAATCGTCTTTTAGCGACGTCATGACATGAATACAAAGTTATTTAGCCAAGTTATGTTGAAATATAATTATATTCACATTGGGAACTCATTATCTCCGTAAATTTGTTAGTTAAGTAACTGATAAATTTTATAGGTTTCTAAGCAACCCAGCATTGTGTAAAAAGTGGATGCGGACTATAGACAGACCAGATTGGACTCCCAGTAAGAACTCCACTATCTGCAGCAAACATTTTGACGGCAAATGACGGCAGCAAAAAATTTGTTGCACTACATATTATTTTTAAATAACTAAATGACACCAAATTAAAAGTTGCTAATATATTATTTGTTCCATTTCATTCCATCAGTCAAAGCAAAAGTCATATATTTTTGTCTTAGTATAAATCATAGAACATATTTCTATTTTTTTAATTTTTTACACGCTGAATATACGAAGAATTTTACCATCTCATTGTTTATAGAACTGCTTAGAATGAGATTTCTTACCGACTAATTCCAATTTACCTAATATATACAACTACTGATTTCAGTCAATGCCATAAATAATAATTCATCAAAAGTATAAAAAAGCGTATTAAATACCTATATTATTAGTATACAACTGAATCAGTCGATAATGTGAAAGTGCGTCTTTGACAACACTATTTTTAACTCACACATAGACGTCAACCAACACATGCTTAAATTTATTTTGGTCATGTCTCCGAGCCGTCTTTGTGTATCTTGTACATCCTAAATCTATGGTAAAGACATATAAATGTCTCATATGAAAAAAAATCGTCACTTAGTACAGGCGCAGCTTACTGCACCTTCAAGTTAACTCAGAAATACGATTTATATGTTTTAAAAGTACATTTGAAGGTCCTCAATGTATCCATAAATCCATTTGAAGCTGTGCAACATGAAAGGTTAAAGAACAATGCGCGCAGAGCCCCATTGGATTCGTATCGCGCATTTGAGAGCCGGCACTCGACACACATTCACCTTTGAGTGAGTCGAGCGAGTTGCGTTCGAAAAGTCGTTTTAAAGTGCCGCGGAAAATAGATTTTAGTCGGGAGTTTGTGACAGCTGAGGCAGTTTGCGATTATTTCTTTGTCTGTGTTTCGTTATTAAATTATTAAGGTCATTAGTCATTACCCTACGCTATTGCTATACAGCGAAGGTTTGATTTTCTATACTGCTTAAACTTCGCAATAGCATGACACTACAGCCAAGACATTACGGAGTTTAATGGAGAAATATCAATATAATTAAAATGCCGAATTAAATTAAGCGCAAAACGGTTGCACATTTATTGCTAAGTATTTGCATTGCCAGGACAAGAATTGTATCAAAAGTTTGTTTAAGCAACCAGTATTATACAAGTACGGAAAAAAGGAAAATATAGATTGGTGATATATAAATAAGCAACTAAAATACAATAAAATAAAAATCCAACAGATTATTTTTAAAATATAAAAATAAGTCACATTATGAACTTTGCAATAAATGGCAATTATTCAAATCCAATAATATTTCATTCGTATTAAATTGAAACTATTATACAAGTTATAGGAGGTGATTTTGGTTAAACTGACGCGAATTAAATTAGGCCTTACTAGACCTTACTTAGCCAATCTTTCGTCATCTATTCTTTCCATATGTCCGAACCACCGGAGCATGTCTCTTCTTACTTTGACTCCGACGCTTATAGACCGAATCTTTTTGTAGACTACACTCTATTGCGTCTATGATATAAGTAGATTTTTTTTTATCAATGGTTCTCATATCCTTGAAAGTCTATATAAGGGACATTGCCATGAATTATTGGATTATTCCAAGATATAAATAGCCTTGTCAACTTTTGTCGGTGCGAAAATAAGTTAGTCCGTCCTCTCCTTTCACGTTTTATAATAGGTTTTTGTGTTTCGGTTAAGACAATACATGTGTATAAAGATATTTTTGTTTAATTTATTATACAAACAAACAAACATAACATCACGCCCATAATCCCCGAAGGGGTAGGCAGAGTCAAAGGGGCAGCAGGGCAGGGCTTTAACCACATTCAGCCAAAAATAAAACTGGGCTGGGTTAGATGGGAAATTGTGAAAAAGTAGTGACAAGTGGCTAGCTCATCGCCTACACAATCATATACCTAACACCCGATATACCATTAGACGCCCTTTAAGACATGCAAGGCAAGAAACACAGTTGGCACATTATTTTTAAGTCCCAGACCAACATCGGATATTTTATTATGATTCGTTAAGATAAGAGTGAGAGAGATAAGCACATGTCCCAAAGCAAATACTCACAAATACAGCAAATACGTATCAATGATAAAAATACTTATTTACAACTAAACAGTTAAAATATCAAGTTTAAGATATCAAAACACTTAAGCGTTACATTAAAAAGTAAAAACAACAATTGGGATGTTGACTGGCTAGTCAATTGAGATACTTTTTAAGAGCTGTCAAAACGAAATCACTGCATAGATTTTGTATAGGCTTGTCAACGTGTGACGTCACTTGTTTGTATTGTCAACTGACTTAATATTAAGCAGTTTTTGTAAAATTAAAAATCTTAGACTCGATATGATACAAAATCAATAAGGCCTAACAGCATACTACGATACTTTCTTTTTCAGAATTGATTATTCAAAATTAAATATAAATGGTGTCAACATCCCAATTCTAATTGCCAAGAAAATGGAATGTAGTAATTTCATAATATACTTTTACGCTTTTCTTTTGGAGACACTGCCTTTTCCCCATTTAAAAATGTCTTTCAGTAACTGTGAAGATAAACGTGAATATTCGTGCTCAATAGACAGAGTAGGGATTGAATTAAAGAAGTGAGCCAGCAAATCCTTCAAAGCCTTTGAATGGTACCGCAGGTGTACCGAGCGGAGTGAATAAATTATATGCTCTCTTAATGTGCTACGCCGTAGCTCGTAGCATCGCTTCGTAGCATTTTAGTATTCCATAGTCTACATTATTACAGTAATATAGGTACATATACTTTAAAAGTATGTTCGGCTGGGACTTAAAAGTATGTAGGCAGTCTCGCAGTTCGCCGGTGGCGCTGGGGCAGTTAAGGTTGATCCGGATTCCTTCAGCGTCACCCCCGAAGGCGATGTAGGAGCGTCGAGGGGTTTTGGGTATCCCGGCGGCACGGCCTGCAGGCAGGCCGGCGGCTAAGCCGGCGGCGCACACGCGACTTCGACACCGAAAATATTACGTATTAAATCTATACTACCTAATATTATAAGGAGGAAGGATTTGTATTTTTGTGTGTGTATATGTTTGTAATGAATAAACTCAAAAACTACTGTGCAGATTTCAAAAATTCTTTCACCATTGGAAATCTAAATTATCCGGAAGTAACATAGGCTATATTTTATCCCCATATTCCCACAGGAACGGGAACTACGCGGATGAAACCGCAGGGCGCTGCTAGTACAACATAATTTTGAACGTATAAATAACAAAATGAAAGAATTGAATTGCGACGATAGTGAAGTACTTTGATTGATAGAAAAATCAAGTCAAGAAAACGAACTGTTATAGAACCCAAGGCATAAGGATTTCAAGAAGCAATTAAAACTGTAGGCCGCCGGTAAAGCCGGCGGCAAAACCGCCGGGAAAACAGTCTGAAAGCCGGCGGCATGCGTAGATGCACCATCACTAAAACGCGATGTATTTTATATTAAACCTGCTACACATATATTACTAACAAAGGTTTCTAGGTCTAGCTTTTATATAAACCTAGATATTTACTTCTAGATTTTTCTTGTCACGTACATGTTACTTAGGAGTAAGGGTTTGTTGTCAACTCGCAAACATACCTTAATGTCGAAACGAGCAAACAATTAGGTGGATCCTCGTGAACCTTATTGCCTTGACATAGAGTCTAGAAAGTAAAGCTAATTCTTTGTTTATTGTGCTCGTCATGGCATGGAGGTTTTGACGGGTAGACATAGAATGTTACGTTTATTTTTGTGCGGTTATTCCCAGTCGCCCCCACTGGCATCGCCCCCACTGGGGGTAACTGGGAATTCATAAAAAAATATATCCCAGTTGCCCCCTAAGTCTCTTTTGAGGGGGCAACTGGGAGTATAATTTTTAAATGTAGAAACGTCCCAGTCTCCCCCATTTGAGACGATGTAAAGTAAAACTGCGTATGGATAAATGATTCGAGAATGCATTGATAGTATGACATCTATAAATTTATACTCATGTTTGTAATTAAGAGGAGAAGATTATTTCTTTATTTAAAGGCGTTAATCTTAGTAATTATTAGTGGTTATTTGTATAAATACCTACTATTGAATAGTTATTAAGATTGAATAGTTGTATAGATAAATTTCACCATAAAGTTTAAATCTCAAACTTTCAACATTCTGACATTCGATCTACATGCCAACTGCCCACGATCCCTGAAACTGTAGGTACAGTCCAAGGAGAACTATACTCCTTTCAGAAAATCGTGAAAAATTTTGTTACAAGTGGCTGGGTCGTCGCCCACACATCAAAAAGTTAAGTGATATTGATTTCGCTTCTATAGACTTAAACGTCCTTGTAACACGTTTATACCTACAAACTCTAAGAAAAGAAAATATCTTAGAAAATACCTAGTTTGTTCATCCCATGTTAAACGGCGCCATTCTAGCTATATGCCTTTGTAATACTATTCTAAAGCATTCTTTGTTCTTCTGAAAGAGCAAAGGAATTCCAAGTTTTGCAGCCTTAGTTAGTCTGGAAAAATAACGGGGCGTTTAAGATTTTTTCAAAATATTCAGTTACTTTTGTACAGGCTTACAAAAAGATAATTTGTGTTACGCAAATTGCTGTTTTTCTGCGAATAATGCTTGTTTGTATTTTGATTCTTATTTGTATGATGACCTATGTTAATTACTTAGTATGAACACATAAACATCGAAAAAGTATAAATAAATTCTATAAGTTGCATCGATTGCTTAAATTTCAATTTGAAAAATAATGGCTGGGTAGAAAATTTAATAGCGAATAATAAGAAATCGATTTTTAATTAAACAAAAATACGTATTTAGAGGTACGTTTATAATGACAACACTTATCATGTATAATATAAACATAATATTGATTTATAGTACTTACTTAATAAAAATGCAAAGAGTATTTCTTACGCTTTGCTCTTGTTGCCATTAACAAAAAAAAAAAACAACCGCGACGTTCGAAATACATTTTTTAATGTAACGCTATAGCAAAGACATAAAACGAGACAGCCTCCGCTTCCTCCCTGTCGCGGCCTGCTCCGGAAATGGGACCGAGGGCCTAAGGACCCTACTCCCGATCGATCGTGATAATTGACGCTCATCACTGACAGTCGGCGAAGGGGCGACGACCTTTAATGTTGATTTTTAATCATTTTCGACTAGAGTACAGCAATGTCAAAATCTATAAACGCGAGAAATAACGCAAATTATCTTTTTCAAATGATTTTTGATGGATTTTTCAGAGACTATATTATATAGACTATATTTATAATATGGCAAAGTCTATTTTTGGCCATTTGGCTTTAAATTGTTGAAGAAAAATCGGCGGTGGTGGTAAGGAGCTCATTGGTAATTGGACTGTTTCTGCCCCTTTGGAGATTGCGGGCATAATGATGTGCTATCTACGTATTGTATTAAATACAAGAGCGCAATGTCAAGGTTGAAATCTATACTAATATTATGCGGTGCTATAGTAATATAAACTACTAGCAGCGCCCCGCGGTTTCACCCGCATAGTCCCCGTTCCTGTAGGAATATGGGGATAAAATATAGGAATATGGGAATAAAATATATTAGAAATTATAGTAATTATATAGTAACATAGTTACTTCCGGGTAATGTAGCTTTCTAATGGTGTAAGAATTTTTGAAATCGGCATAGTAGTTTTTGATTTTATTCATTACAAACATACAAATCTTTCCTCTTTACAATATTAGTATAAAAGATGAGGAAAACATTCCAACTTAGTCTTGGACGTAAAAAGTACGTGCCGACAGTGTTCCTTGCCTAGCAGGTCAAAAAAGTCTACTAGTGGTGTATTGTGCAGTTCTGCAACGAGCTAGCCACTTGCCCCTTATTTTTCACCAAGCTCAGCTCAATTTTATTTTAACAAAAAGTGGTAATCAGAGCCGCATTAACCAAGTCGGGGCCCCAAGGTACACTGCCTTTGGGCCCCGACTGTGTTTTTATTATTACGGGGATTTTTTATACCACAAATCACTTTTAATTGGGAATGGCCCTATCCGATGCAAGGCCCCTAAGCAGTTGCCTAATGGATAATACGGTCCTGCAAAGGAGCCTCAGTTTCTTGGACTATGCCTTCTCCTTCAGGGTTTGTGGTCGTGACGCTATGTATGTAAACAATGGTAAGATAAAATTATTTTTTCATAAAAAAAAATATGTACCATGGGAATGTACATACATAAGATACAATGTAAGTTCGTAAAACCATCAAACTGGTTCCAAAATAAATCATCATGCTCCGAAGCTCTTTACCCCACGTGTAACGAGATATATCGGTATCTTTGAAGTCTCGAGAATATGATAGTGATGTCGGATCTACTGAAAAAATATCGATACTTTTTAAATACCAATTTAATATTGTTTAGAAGGATATTTTGATTTATCTTTAGATTTTGTTGAGATTCACTGTTGCTTTTAAACTTAAATTTAAATAAACTTATGAAAACCGAATATTTGATGTTATATTGATGTACTTAAGGGTAAGTGGTAAATAAATAAAATTATAAATCGCGTCTATCACAGTTAATATTCGTAAAGAGGAGAATAATGTAATGTAGTAATTATGTTTATACTTGGGTTTTCGATTATAATACACGCTGCTACCCTTTTGATTTTGCCTACCCCTTAGGGGATTATGGGTGTGATGTTATGTATTATGTATGTATGTATTATATATATACGTAGACCACGAGCCGACCATTTAACGCTACTTAATCACTATTTTTCATTTTACCCAACTCTATTTTATTGTTAGCTAAATGTGGTTTAAGAATTTTCTTCCTTGGACTCTGCCTACCTCTTCGGGGATTGTGGTCATGATAGTATATAAATGAGACCTAAAAATAGTAGTCTTTACACCGAATACATTAAAAAATAGACGTTATTTAACCTTACCCCTCCCTAGCTTCCCCTAACGATTTTTTCAACATTCTTATTTATTCTTTCGCCACACGTTCATTTTTCCGCAACTTTTTCACGCAAGCATTATTAACGTAATAATTTCTGGCGAAAAACGGATGGCCGTATCAGAAGTTCTTTTGCTCGGTAAAAATATGATTACATTAATGCACCCGTTTCTCCTTTGTGAACAATACGGTACTCCACAAAGCGGTGAATGGAAGGGGGGAGGTTAAGGGTGGTTTTAAGATACCGTTACTTATGGCGGTCTATTGAAATAGATTTTTGTAGTTATATTGTGCTTTGTGCTTTTATTCAGTACAAATGGGAATCGTCCAATCCATCTTAATATCGAATACGATAAGTTTGTATCGAGACAGGCAAGTATTTGTTGAGATGGAATTCTCGATGCTAGTTTCTGGAGCACTATTTTTTATCTGTGCGATTTTATGATATACCTACAAGGTCATTTTTAGTATATGCAAAACCTCTTACCTACATACTTAACTCATTATTCTTAGGAACAAATTTAAAGGTTTAAAAAAATTATTAATCTTTTTTCTTTCCATACAAAGTTGTTGAACTGAGTGGCTATTTTGTATGAAAAGTTAAAAATGTTTTTTGCTAATTTTCTAAAATAATGAGTTATATAAGTAGGTTAGAATAGAAATATCTTTGTTCATGTAGGCTCCACAAAAGCACTTATGAATAGTCATAATAATACAAAATAAGAATATTTACTTTCCGCCAGGTTCGGAACGTTGATTCTACCGAGAAGAACCGGCAAGAAACTCGGTAGTTACTCTTTTAAATCGCCATGTAGGTATACAATAACAATGCTACTTTATATCTACTTCTACAAATTTATAATTCAAATAAAATGAATGTAATACATTACAATAGGAGAGTTGACCATGCAAGAATTAGAGCGCAGACTGCAGATTCCTGTCATTGAAAAAGTCTTCAATTCTATAAGAGCCCTTTTTCATGAAAAATGTTTTCATATGTGATTTGAATTTATGAACGGGCATTTGAATTACCTTATCTGGTAACTTATTAAATAACTTAATGCTAAGCCCCACAAAAGAATTACTGCTTTTATGAAGTCTAAGATGTGGAACGACAAGCTTGTGTTTATTCCTGTTATTCAAACTATTATGGTCAGATTTTTTGGAAAAGAGATTAAAGTTCTTGCGTACATACATAATACAATCAAACATGTATTGCGATGTTACGGTTAATATATTGGCTTCTATAAATACCTCCCTAAGCGAATCCCGTGGTTTAAGGCCATATATGGCGCGGATAGCCCGCTTCTGCAATACAAAGATATTTTGTATGTCAGCAGCAGACCCCCACATCAGAAGGCCGTACGACATTACGCTGTGAAAGTAGCCAAAATAAACCAATGTTGCGGTTCCAACATCAGTAAATTTCCGTATTTTTGTTACGGCATATGCTGCGGAACTAAGTCTTCCCGCTAGAGCAGCAATATGAGGGCCCCATTGCAGTTTAGAATCAATGGTAATGCCCAGAAATACTGTTGAGTGAACTATTTCAATAGGTGCTTAACATTAGGCATTGTGAACTTAACACATTTAGTTTTACCAGCATTTAAAAGTAGGTTATTAATCGTGAACCAATGTAGTACGTGAGAGAGAGCATTATTTACGTCGTCAACATTAGGGTGTTTTCTGTCAACTTTGGTTAGATGTTTCGCATAAATTAAAAATAACCTTGTATAGGATTTAATTGAAATTGAATGTCATATATTGTAGTTAGAACAGTCGGCAACGGTAATAGTTCTACACATTTGCAATAATGTCCTTATGGAATAAAGGTTGAAAATTTTCAGCTATTATTGGTGTCGATTATACTATGTAATTAAATTATACTATGTGATTATACTTAGTCCTAAGAATTGTCAGATAGATATTAAACTTTGAAATCTAGGGTATATCTTAGTACCTAAAGGGAAGTTAGAGGATTCTGAGAGTTCTCTAATTACGAATTCCATTTAAGTACCTATACAAAGTATGTTGGAATTGATCCACGAGTACTAGGAAAACATGGGCTTCATATAACAGTATCGTTAGCAGATTGTTAGAAATGCGTTATCGGGCTTAACTTACCACATTAAAATAATGAGCTAACAATAGATAAGCTTACAAATAGTGATTTCTCTCCACCGCTTAGCTCTAGAAATGTAGATTTTATCAATCTAGTTCGTTGTACTGGTTAAACGTTTTTTCACAATTTTCTATCTAACCCAGCCCAGTAGGTATTGTTTTTGGCTGAATGTAGTTAAAAGGGGTTGCTGCCCCTTTAACACTGCCTACCCCTACGGGGATAACGGGCGCGATGCAATTATATATGTATGTAGTTAAACCGTGAATACAAAATAAACAATCTCATTGAAGTTTTTATAATAATAATTAATGAGGATTACTTAGCATCAAGATTCTTTTAAAATGCCACCAGACTATTTAATCGTTATTTCATCACAAGAGTCAAGCATTTTATAGCTCCATTTTACAAGTCGCACTTACTACCCCTAAGATGAGGGGTGCTAGCACCATTCCCCTAACGTCAACTCATACAAATTCATTGAAATTGATCCGCGAACACCAGGAAAACATGAATATAGAAGGGGTTCGTTTATTAGCATCGTTAGCGGTCGGCACGGGTGAGCCGCTCCCTAATAGAATAATATACTAGTTGCTGATGATGCCCTGGTACTTCCCTAATGAAGGCCTGTAGGCTGACGTTTACAAGTAAAAAAACAGACGGTTAATTGCTTAGCCGGGACTTATTACGGGAAAGTTTCTTTTGTGTAATTGTTTTGGTGTCTTTCGAAATAAACAACAGTCCGAATAAACAAAAATATTATTATATATATATTTTAACTACCTAACTAACTAACTTTACGTATTACGAGCTTATGTCATGGGATTTTCAGAACCATCCGTAATTTATTCTAACGATTTTTAACGTAGCTCGAAGTTAGATTGAACCAATTAAATAAATACATTTTAAAAAGTATTTTTATTCTTCAAACTCGGTTTCCAAGTCTAATCTCAATCCAAACACAAATTATTTAGCCAGAGAGCCAAAAGCCTCAATCAATTCTTATACATATTTTATTTGACTGGGTCAATGGCGCATTCGGTAGTGACCCTGCCCCATGCGCCAAGAGTTGTGGGTTCGATCCCCACCCAGGACAAACATTCGTATGACGAATGCTTGTGTTTATTTTATGTCTGGGTGTTAATATCCGATATTTAAGTACATATTTGTGATATCACTGTTGCTTCTGATATCCGTAACACAAGTGCTTAAGCTACTTACCTCGGAGTCTGATTAATGTATCTGATGTAGTCTGACATTTATTTATTTAGGTATATTTTATGTTATTGAAAAACTACATATAGCTACAAGTTCTAGTGAAAAGAAGATTATATAAGCTGGCTAGCATTATCCCTTTTCTAAGAAATACAATATCTCGTAGTGTATTCGTATTAAACAGATTGAGTGGGTCGTGAGATGGAAACGGCGAAATGCGAATCTTGAAATATGTCTGAGGGAGTTAGTTATATATCTATGGTTAAAGAATGTTAACAAAATCTTCGTTTCTGTCGCGGGTTTTATATTATTGTACTAAGTATTGTTTTGTTATTTTTGATTCCATCGGAATTCTGCGCCATTTTTACTTTGTGGCTGTTTGATCTGGATATTGAGGTGTCTTGTATTCCAGAAATGTGATGAACATTTATTGAAAATTCTAAAGGAATTACGACTATGCCATATCAAGTAATACAAGCCCGTTGGTCGAGTGGTCAGAGACTCTGGCCTGGAAACCAAGGGTCGCGGGTTCGAATCCCGAAGGTAGAGTCCAATGAGCAGAAATCTCTATGAATTAGTGGCCAAGAATGTAACGACCCATCAGCCATCGAAAATGAGTAAAATTGATTTTTTTTTATTTCTTTCGTACATACAAAAGCAAGTTAAATAAAAGTTCGTAATCAGACACAGATAATAAAATTAGGAATGTTTCGGCCAATTCATTTTGCATAATATTATATATTCGCGCATTCTGCTGACCAGGACGAAAAGGTCAAATTGCTTTTGAATTTAAACTAGTTTGTTTTCAATCTATTTGGGATAAATTTGGTTTTTAATAGTTAACTAGAAGTAGCTAGATTAAAAGTGGCCAATAGATTGTTGCTTCTTCGTGTTTGCTTATCCCTTCGAGGTATGTACATTACCTATATTAAATAATATTAAATAAAAAATTCTCAAGACTGACACATCAATTCCCTAGTTCCAAACTAAGCTTATGCTTGTACTATGTATACTAGGTGAACGAATAGACATACTTAAATACGTTTATAAATATCCATGACTCGAGTACAAATGTCCATGTTCATCACACGAATTTGACCCTAGCGGGATTCGAACCCGCGACCCTTGGTTTCGTGGCCAGGGTTTCTGACAGGGCCAGTCATTATATATCATCACGCCCGTAATCTTCAAAGGGGTAGGCAGAGTCAAAGGGGCAGCTAGCCCACCACATTGAACCAAAAAATAAAACTGGGCTGGGTTAGATGAAAAGCAAAAAAATAATAATTAAGCAACAGAACAGACACATTATGTTTAATTCATATTCAAAATCACAAATCATTGACGAAAATATAATACCACTAGCTGTGCCAGCGGTGTCACCCGCGTTTATGGTTAATATTATAAAGACTATTTCCGTCATACATGATTTCTATGTAACTTTAACCATTAAGGCTGCACACGCGACGGAAGCTTAAAAAATGGAGTAACTTCTCCCGTTTTCCTAACATTTCCCTTCACTACTCTGCTCCTATTGATTGTAGCGTGATGAAAAGTATACTATAACCTGCCCAGGAGTATGAAGAATAATTGTACCAAGTTTCGTTAAAATCCGTCGAGTAATTTTTGTTTCTATAAGGAACATACAGACAAACATAGCGGTGGTAGCTCAATGGTAAGGACACGCGCCTCTTAACCGAGGAGTGCGGGTTCAAGCCCGGGCACGTACCTCTGGATTTTTCAAGTCTATGTACGTATTTATACCACTAGCTCGACGGTGAAGGAAAACATCGTGATGAAACCTGCAAATTCAAACAACTTTGGATTTGTAACCATGATCCAAAAATTGTCTGGTTCCCCTATCTTAAGGTTACGAAGGTCAGATCGGCAGTCGCTTCAATGTAACATACAGACAGACAGACAGACAAAAATTTTACTGATTGCATTTTTTGGCATCAGTATCGATCACTAATCACCCCCTGATAGTTATTTTGAAAATATACCGACCGGACCGACCGGACTAAAGTCCGCGGATTCGGTCCGTAGATTGTTAGTTAGCTGTTAATAAAAAGTTTAACATACAAGACAATACCTGGGTCTTTTGGCAGCAATGAGCTTGTAAGTATTATTTTATTGTATCCAGGGAAAAAGTTTACCGGGATTAATCTGCCAACTTTTCTTTAAGAAAGTACTTTTGCTATTGTTAACTGGTATAGATGTTTATTGCACCTACTTCAACCTAGTTCCGTCCATTTAAGATTGCCATAGTGCAAGTAAGTGTGGTGTAGTCTAGCACAAGAAAATAAATCTGGCAGATTTTTTATCTTGTTCATTGACCAAACTGTAAAGGTTCAACGTTATTGGTTAGACAGAGATATCCGATGCTTTCTGTAACGTCAAGTACACAGCGCCATACAACGTTCATAAAATCGTCGATATCGATATATTTGTTGAAAGCTGCAGAGAAGAGACAGAATAGTTTAAAACGCCAACGTGATATACACGTTGGTCTTTCAGTATTTTTTTGTCTCTGCTTTAATTGTTAATATAGATTTTTTTTCGATAAATTCATTAAATTACTTATTAAGTATTTTTCATTAATATTCCCTTATACACTATATCACTTAGTTTTTTTAGTCCATTATTGGGATTACAAAACAATATTGCTAACGTATTTTTTCTTTTGTTCAGCAAACTAAAAATTATGAAGATACAGCGCGTTACAGTACCGCGTGACGTCACTAGGTCTGTAAAAAAGACCGTCCAAGTGTCGTAAAGCGCCCTATTTCAGATTTTAAAGCGCTGTAATCTTTGTAATTTTTCGAGTATTAGATAAAGCAAGAAATACTTAATTTATTCAATATTTTTTGATAATCTAACTTACGGGCTAAAAAATTTTTTGAGTAAAATAGCCCATTTTGTATCAGAAGCTAGATTAACCCTGAGTGTAGGGCGGAAGTGCACACGCCTCGCTGCGATTATGTCAGCTGTGGCCTGTGCACTCGGGTGGCGCTGAGTGGTCCGGGACAACAAATGGCTGCGATCCCGGGACGGCGCGCTAATTGCGCTCTAATGGCCGTCACGCTGAGCTGCGCGGCGCTCTGCTCTTGTGGATACCGGGCAAAGTGGATACATGCCGCTAAAGAAACTATCTTTCATACTACGAGTAATACAATAAACAGGAAAGATTATATTAATTATTTACTTGCATTGATTAGGCTCCGAAACTACCGGACCGATTTAAAAAAGCTTTCACCAATGGAACGTTATTTTATCAGCAAATAACATAGACTACAATTTATACCCATATTCCCACGGAAACGGGAAACCGCAGGGCGCTGCTAATGCTATATAAAAGATTACCATCCAGTGCACACGCCTCGCTGCGTTTCATTAGCTGTGGCCCGTGCACCCGGGTGGCAACAAATGGCGGTGAACCTGGGACAGCGCGCTAATTGCGTTCTAATGGCCGTCACGCTGTGCTGTGTGGCGCTCTGTTCTTGTGGATACAGGTCGCTACAGAAGTTATCTTTCATACCTATATTATAAAGAAAGATTTTTTATTCACAATTTTCTGTCTAACCCAGCCCAGTTTTATTTTTTGGCTAAATGTGTTTAAGTCAAAGAGGCACCAACCCCTGGTGCCTCTTTGACTCTCACCTACCTTTTTGGGAATTACGGACGATAAGTTTATATGTATTTGATTATTCATCATCTCAGCCGAAAGACGTCCACTGCTGGACATAGCCCTCCCCCAAAGATCGCCAAAACCACCTGTCCTGCGCTGCTTGCCTCCAGCGGGTACCCGCGACTTTGACCAGGTCGTCGGATCACCTTGTGGGAGGTCTACCCACACCGCGTCTTCCGGTACGTGGTCGGTTTGATTATTGGTTTGCATTAATTAAGCCCGGAAACTACTGGACCGATTTAAAGCACTCTTTCACCAAAGGAACGCTAATTTATCAGCGAATAACATAGGCTACATTTTATCTTCGTTTTCCCACGGGAACGAGAACTACGTGGGTGAAACCGCAGGGTGCTGCTAGTGCTATATAAAAGATGAATTACTATTCAGTGGATAGTACGTTTGATAGTTACGTTTGGTCAAATTCTTCTGACTAACAGATAATTTTCATAGCTCTGAAGTCATGCTTGTGCTATGGATCAGTATCTATGGCAGTTTACTGCCGTAATGGATGGACATACTGACCTTAGTATCTTGATGTACCTACTTATATTCACTCCATGACGTGAATTAATGGTCATGTGTACCCGGGTTAAAACCCGTCCAGGTCGTGCATAAATATCGGTTCATCATACGAATCTGTGTCACTAGAAAGAAAAAAATAAAGCAAGATCGTTTTTTATTAAGTATCACATAAACAAATATATTACGCTAACAAAGTCTCTACTCAGAAAAAGTTCTGTTACTCGGATGATAAGGTATCCCATGTTGGTCTGGGACTTGGCCCATGTTGATCTGGGACAAAAAAAAAAAGAATGTGCCAACTGTGGTTCTTGCCTAGCATGTCGTAAAAGGCGACTAATGGTTTACGGGCTTTTAGGTATGCGACTGAGTAGGCGATGAGCTAGCCACTTGTCACTCCTTTTTCACAGCTTTCCATCCAACCCAGCCCACTGTTCCATGTTGGTCTGGGACATAAAAAGAATATGCCAACTGTGGTTCTTGCCTAGCATGTCGCAAAAGGCGACTAATGGTAAATCTGGTTTTGGGTGTGTGATTGTGTAGGCGAAAGGTTAGCCGCTTGTCACTGCTTTTTCACAATCTTCCATCTAACCCAGCCCAGCTTTATTTTTGGCTGAATGTGGTTGAAGGGGCTTGCTGCCCTTTCGACTCTGCCTACCCCTTCGGGGATTATGGGCGTGATGATATTATCATTATTATTATGGTCACTTTTAACTTGTGTACTTCGTTGAAGCTATTTAGCCTCAACTATAATTACGATGGCAAAACGTAAACGTGTCGAGAACTCGAGAGGTAATCGATAGACGCGCAAAAACGAAGTTATCTCGAAGCCAGCGGGCCGGAACCGATAGCGGTGGCGCTCCACTGAAATGTCACGTGATTCGTATAGCTGTCGAAATCGTATCGTAAATTATAAACGGGACTGTTAGTAATGATTCCTAAGTGATATTAATTTCCTAGCGGAATATCCCGTACTTGGCAGGCATCCACAGGGATCCACGAAGCCTTTGTTCTGGATTGAGCAAGTCTGGTTCTCCTAGCTAACGGTAAGTTCAGACGACCTATGTAATCCTTAGGTAGAGGTGCAAGATCAATTGGATAATGGTTATACATCCATAACGGTTGTACATGAAAATTATTTAAATGATTTAAATTTTTTTGGCTGAATGTGGTTAAGGGATAGGCAGAGTCAAAGGGGGACACTTTGACTCTTTCCTTTTCCATTTCCTTTTAGGATTACGGACGTGATGAAATGTATGTATGTATGTATTTAAATGTGCAGATTCTCTTATTCCACAAGCTTGTGGTAAACTTGGTTGGCGCAGCAACCCAAAGTGAGTCTTGGCCTTCGATTATATTGTATACTAGCAGTGCCCCACGGTTTCACCCGCGTAGTTCCAGTTTCCATGGGAATACGGAGATAAAATATAGCCTATGTGACTCGCTGATAAAGTAGCTTTCCATTGGTGAAAGAATTATTCAAATCGGTCAAGTAGTTTCGGAGCCTATTCGATATAAACAAACAAACAATCAAATCTTTCCTCTTTCTAATCCTTTTCATACAAGCTCTATGGTTTTTAGGACTCCTAACATCACCTTCTGTTAATACACGACCAATCTGGTCGTGGTAGGTGAGCCTGGGCCTTCCGCGGCTCCTACATTATTCCACTTTTGCATTGTATATCAGTTTAGTCATTTATATTATTTTAGCTTTTCTAGCTCTCGGTAACCTTGTTAGGTTTAAAAAATAACGGCCTACAAGTCTCTAAGAGAGGTACTTGACAGAATTGTGTATATTGAACTGGGAGGTAAGATATCGAGGAGGCTATTTCTGTTTGTACAAAGGCCCTTCCATTTGCCGCTGACAGCTGACCCGGTTCAAAAGAGAATTGGCAAGGGGTACTTGTTTTTATCGTATAAGTAGTTCCTTTCGACACCCAATAACTTTAAGGTATTAATGAAAATATGTTATAGAATGAAATAGTATAGCGAATATATTTTAGACTAGCTGTGCCAGCGGTGTCACCCGCGTTTATGGTTAATATTATAAAGACTATTTCCGTCATACATGATTTCTATGTAAATTTAACCATTAAGGCTGCACACGCGACGGAAGCTTAAAAAATGGAGTAACTTCTCCCGTTTTCCCAACATTTCCCTTCACTACTCTGCTCCTATTGATTGTACCGTGATGAAAAGTATACTATAACCTGCCCAGGAGTATGAAGAATAGTTGTACCAAGTTTCGTTAAAATCCGTCGAGTAGTTTTTGTTTCTATAAGACACATACAGACATACAGACAGACAGACAGACAGACAAAAATTTTACTGATTGCATTTTTGGCATCAGTATCGATCACTAATCACCCCCGATAGTTATTTTGAAAATATATTTAATGTACAGAATTGACCTCTCTACAGATTTATTATAAGTATAGATTACTATTGGCACTTAAGAGTAGCAATCGAAGTCCTTGCTAGTTTCTTCTCGATGGAATGTCCTTTCGGTGTTCATATTTTTTGTATATCGGAAGCCTTTATTTCTTTTAAGAAGCCTATATATGAATTTAGACCAAGCAAACCCAATATACCATTAGTCGCTTTTATAATATACTAGCTTCTGCCCGCGGCTTCGCTCGTGGTACATTGATGATAGATAGCCTATATTATTCGGGTGTGTAAGCTATTTTATTCTAAAGTTTCATTAAAATCCATTCAGTAGTTTTTTTTGTGAAAGAGTAACAAACATCCATCCATACATACAAACTTTCGCATTTATTATATTAGTAGGATTAGGCAAGGAATACAATTGACACATTCTTCTTTAAATCTCAGACCAACATGAGATTATTAAGCCTAATAAAAATAGTTTCTCCCTCTGAAACTGAAATTAAATTTTCTCCAAGCAACAATTTCGCTCGACAACTCGAGCGCCCGTGTAAACAGATGGCCAAGTCGGCACCTGTCTTTGACAGCGCGCCCAATCTTCGCTCAAATTGCTCGCCAGTTCACGACTCACCATGGGAATTGGGAGTTGTCTGTCCGCCCTGACTCCGGTGTCGGTGAAACTTATTAGTTTTGGAAAAAGGTTGTTTTCACGCCGTTACAGTCGTAATGGAAAAGTTTAATAATGTTTTCGTATACTTTTTGTTTGTTGGCAAACCATGGGCTTGTTCAATATTTGTAGTTATATTTGTATTTGTGTTTTAGCTCATTGGGTAGGTTAACATGTGAAGGGTATTAGGTTTCGATCCAACGTGTTATATAATAATAATAATAGTATATCTGACTACATCATATAGGTATATTGATCTGATTCTAAGGTAAGTAGCTTAAGCACTGGTGTTACGGATATCAGAATCAGTGGTATTTTACAAATATATACTTAAATAGTAGATATTAACACCCAGACACAGAACAAACATAAGTTACTGTACACCCGACCACGTGTATCTGGTTACATTAAATCTAAATCGTTAAACGACAGGGAACCTTTTTAATTTCTTTGTTGGTATTTAAAAGGGAAGTTGCCTGGATAAGAAAATGTTTAGTCTATGCTTAGTCTGTCAGTTAGATTATTTAGGGCCGATTTTTTAAATGTCAGATTAGAATTCACTGACTGATAAAGTATAAAGTAACCAATTTGCGGATGTCATACGGTATTTTACTTAAGAAACAGGCAATGACATTTTACAATCAAACAGATTGTGATTTATTCGATTGTTATCTTTTATCTGACTGTGGAAAATCCGGCCCTAAAAGAAGAATAATTATTCGTATGTTTGCTATTATGAGCCGACCTGATTTCCCTTCGAGGTTAACATGATCTGTGTGCATATTTAAGCGGAATTGATTTAGGTTAGAGCGAGATGTAATTAATGGAATACATACATTAATTCTATCTCGCTCTGACCTAAATCAAGCTTCGGGGATTGTGTACATACATTTAAAGTCTGCGCTTCGAACTGAAATAGTAGCATTTACAACTAGCAGAGAGTGTCAGTGTGTTCCGATGTCTGTTAAGCCGACCACGTGTATGATGAGGACTTATCAAATCTAAGTCGAACATCGATAGGGGAACCAAACTTTGGATATGTAATTGAGGAGCGTCGAAACAAAAACCGACAAGTCGCACGCAGGCCGTTATTTTTGTTAATTTTTTTCTGTGATGTATATGTTCTATAATAAAGATTTATTAACTCGATGGCACATTCGGTACTGACCCTGCCCCATGCGCCAAGAGTTGTAGGTTCGATCCCCACCCAGGACAAATATTCGTATGATGAATACTTGTGTTTGTTCTGTGTCTGGGTGTTAATATCTAATATTTAAGTATATGTAGGAAGTGGGTCGGCCATACTGAATAAGAAGTCAGGGATATCAGGATAAATCAAGCCATGTCTAAATTAGGATTACAATTACTATCCAGAACTAAATCCTTAATACCCCATACCCCTTAATAATCTCAATACCCAATTATCTCTTGTGGTAAATACCTAGGGTTTTACCAAAGTGAATATTGTTTTATTAATTATAAATTTCCACAGGACACTTTTACAATTAACCATAATAATTAATTTAAAATTAATTATCCGAGAGCGTCTAGGATAAGCTAGCTTAGTACAACTAGTGCACCGAGCAACGCCAGAGCCAAGACTGCCCGCTCCGTCGCTGCGCGGTCCTTATATACCCGTTGCAAAACAAGTCGAGTAGAGAGGGGCGGTGGGGAGCGCTCGGTGGCGTGATCGGTGCACGTGGTGTTTTGCTACACCGGTGTACAATGACGTCGCTGTCATGCCGACATATATATTTGTAATACCACTGTTGTTTCTGATATCCGTAACACATGTGCTTTTAAGCTACTTACCTCGGAGTCAGATCAATGTATGTGATGTAGTCTGATATTTATTTAGGAGAGTAAATAAATATCTCAATTATGATACATCTGGTCTAATTACCTTTATAAGTAAAGGTATGCTGGATGCATTTTTAAGTGACGGACGGCTTCGGTGCACTAAAATTCAATCTCGCTCTGACCTAATTCTGACTTCCACTGTGTCTCTATCTTGCTGTGTATGCACACCACTGCGTTGCGATGCGGAACTAAAATAGGTATAGTTATGTATGTCGATGCATCGCGCTGCAATATCGCGCAATCAGCACCGGGATGCGATCGTTATTAATTAATTACCAGCGTCGGCGCTTTGATGGTCCGAGCCTTTTGTAGCGGGAGCGAGGGCCTGGAATAAAATTGGGCTTTCTCGCGAAATAGCTTTTACGCAGGTCCGTCGTTAATATGTATGAAAGTTGGAAGTATATACAATATACTATACAACCTTATTTTTAGTATATATGAACCCTGAAAACTATTTGTACAGAATTATTAATAAAATCGATTGCAGTTTTTATATTAATAATAACAGGGCTTGTCCCATGATTGTGCCAAGAGTCATCATCTTCCTAGCGTTATGTCCCGTGCTTATACGGGGTCCGCTTAGACCATGATCCAGGATTTAGCGAATCTGATAATTACATTGAAACGACTGCCGATCTGACCTGTGTAACCCTAAGATAGGGGAACCAGACAATTTTTGGATCATGGTTACAAATCCAAAGTTGTTTAAATTGGCAGGTTTCATCACGATGTTTTCCCTCGCCGTCGAGCTAGTAGTATAAATACGTACATAGATTTAAAAAATCTAGAGGTACGTGCCCAGGATTGAACCCGCACTCCTCGGTTAAGAGGCGCATGTCCTTACCATTGAGCTACCACCTCGTCAAGAGTAATAATAATAAATCAGTTTATTGCTCAGACATTACAGAAAAAAAATGTACAAATTACAAAACAAAAGAAAAATGGACAAATTATAAAGTACAATTGATAAACAATAAAAATATCAGTTGAGCAAAAGGATATGACTCAGCTTGTGCTGTTATACTTTCAAAACTGTATGGCGTGTTGCTTATTACGTAGTACAAGTCAGGCGAAGCGAGCGCGCTGTTCGGACTCCAGGTGCTTATGGTGCATGTATGTATGTTAACTGATAAGTTTACCATTCTTATGACAGCTTAGAATATATTAATTAAGACATTTATATACATACATACATAACATCACGCCCATAATATCCGAAGGGGCAGCAAGCCCCTTCAACCACATTCAGCCAAAAATAAATCCGGGCTGGGTTAGATAGAAAATTGTGAAAAAGCAGTGACAAGCGGCTAACCTGTCACCTACACAATTACACACCCAAAACCTGATATACCATTAGTCGCCTTTTACGACATGCTAGGCAAGAACCTCAGTTGGCATATTCTTTTTTTTTTGTCCCAGATCAACATGGGCCCAGTCCCAGACCAACAATTAAGAAATTAATATTGTTATATTATTAGTTTTAAGATAATGTTATTTTTTGTTGCCATAGTTTTAATTACTTTTGTTGTTCGTTGTTTCAAGGTCAATGCTGTGTACACCTCTTGGTGCATGTACTAGAACTGTATTGTGAAATGCTCTCTTTATTGTAAGTCTTGTATATGTACTGTTGGTGTGCCTATAAATAAATAAATAAATTAATAAATAAACAAAACTTTCGGCTATAAAGGATGTGTTCTTAAACTACAACCGCTACTTTCTCCGCTATCTTCTTAGCCACCGCCGAGGACTGCTCACCTCCATTCGTATCAGCCATCCGAGATGTAGGTACATTGTCCCTTCGCACGCACACCTGATACTAGCCCGCCCTTATTTGATTTATCGTTCAACACTGTTAGTTTAACACTTTAGTTTACACTGATAAATGGAAAGAATAGTCCGTCCTCAATTAACTGTGGGTTGACATTAAACATTGGTTTGAAGAATTTATTATGAAAAGTTTTAGAATAAATAAGTGAATTGTTTTAATCTTCACACCAATTTTTCTCTCTATTTACTATTTCTGAAGCTTTTACAGAAAAGTCTCGTTAGTTTTTGCGTGAAATATAATAACAATCATAAATATTCCTTAAACCCTTCACATTTATATATATATATATACAAGTATCTACTTGACATGGTTTTAGGTTTAATGATTTAGGGGTTAAATTCTATTGTCATAATAAAATTGACCGTCGATAAATTAAACTCAAAATTGTTGGCTTAAATTCGGAATTTTATTCAGGAAACATTTATTGATGGCATTTTAAAATCATCCGTATTCTACTATTATACTACTACATATAATAAAATTGTAACTGGTCCCAGTCTTTACATGGGAGATATATATGGAAAACTATTATAGGGGGGCTTTATAAATGCAATAGGACCCGAAATAATATTAACTATATCGGTTTGTTGACAAACAAAGTCTAAACCGTATAAATAAAAATTAATTGCTGTAGATATAAAATATCCTGACTACGTCTCGGCCCATTTGGCATTAACCCCTTCTAGAGCGAACGAATTAATATTTTGGAGAATTCCTGGCCGAGCTATGAATATTCATCTATAGTAAAAATGGAAGTCACGTCCAAATGTACGGCACCCGAAGCGCTCCCCCCCTTTCCCCCTAGTTCCCTTCCACTGACTAACACTAGTAAGTTTTTTGGCCTATCCAATTAAGGTCTACTGAATAATACAGGGTTGCACGAATACTCCCGACTGCCGTATATAAATTTCAACAAGTGTGAGGTCTGTGCATCTCATGCAAATTTCAACTTTCAGTTAAGCTGCTCAAAGATCCTTTTTTCAATTAAGTTATTTTTATTTTTCTCATATCGCATTGTTGCCGGTTGGTATACATTTTAAAGTAAGAGATTTTTTGGTTGCGAAAACAGCACAGATTGTGGAGTACGCTGTGACCTAGTTTAGTATTTATTTTGAATAAGAGCTTTACGGCTCTTATGAGTCCCCGATTTTTTTCGGCTTAATTTTTATGTCCCGTGTAAAATTATGTATTTATGTGAAATTGGGTTAACCATGTGTAAATTGTCGAGCTAGGAACAGGGTAAGAAGATGTTATACTTGTTTTATATTAACCGAGTCCATAATGACCTGCCTCTTGCAGAGCCAGATCAAAGATTATGGTTTAAGGGGGCTTTGAAAGAGGTTTCCGGTACTTTGGGTAGTAGCATTATGATAGCAAAAGGAATATGGAGATCATTTTGTTAGGAACACCTCTTATTTCCCTTTAGGTCTGCCGGACAGAAGGACCAAAAACTTCTCAAAAACAGCTAAACTAATCTAACACCTACCCTTACACAGTATCACCTTAACTAGTCTCGTTTAGACGAACCGTCATCGGGAGATTACCGAGAGGTCCCGGAGGAAATTGGCCAAGATTGCGCTCCGACTGCCCGGAGCTGACCTGATTTGTACTGGACAGAAGGACACAGGTATAATGGTAAGCTGTTTGTGTAAGCGCACATTTAAATATATCGATACACACATATATTACACCGCCACGTTCTCAAGGTGCCAAACAATATTTAGCCGTCTAAGAACATGCACTTTCCAGGGACTAGTAAAAAAAGATGGACTTCGCGCCACTAACTAGACGTTGAGGTATCTGCCGAGCTGAGCTCCAAATTTTCGTTATCTGGTATCCGTAAGTCTCCCTCGCACATGTACTTTGTATCCGTGGTACGTTCTATAATTAATAGCCAGCTGTGTCTTATGTTGGACTGGGACTTGAAAAAGATTAAGTATATGAACTGTGTTCGTTACCTAGCATGTCAAGGTGTATTGGGTTTTTCGTTTGATTGTATAGACATTTGTCACTTCTTTCTCACAATTTTCCATCTAACCCAACTCCATTTAATTTTTGGGTCAAAATGGTCGAAACAGCTTGCCTTTACTTGGACGCTCCATACTTCTTCGGCAAATGCAGGTGTGATGGTACGTACGTTACTGTAATTGTATCAATTATACTGATTAGGTCTTGACTGTATGACATACTATGAACCCCCCCCCCCCTGCCTACCTCTTATACCCGAAGGGGTAGGTAGTGTCCAAAGACCGATGCACTCCTTAAACCCCATTCAGCCAACAACAAAACCCAGGTCAGGTTTCACTTTCGATGGAAAATTGTGATTTTTTTACAATTTTCCATCTAAATTGAAAATAAATTGCTATATAACCTCCCCCCGAAAAACAAGCAGGTACGACCAAGCCTCCCTTGAAATGAAGTCTTCATAAATACATTATCCGCAAATCCCGTTCCTTCGAGTCCAAGTCAAACTTCGCAGTATGGCGATTGTGTCCGCGTCCAGAAGTTCGTCTCGGGACGCTTTAAAATGCTAAATGTCGCCGCCGGACGTTTAAGCGGGCCCAGACTTGGTATTGTTGGGAATGCTTAAAATATCTGCTTGCGATTTTGTAAACGTTTGTTCGTCTGGGTTGAAGATGTGGAATTATGCTATTCTTGTTGCGACTAAAATGCGTTGCAATACTTTTGTACCTGGTTTCATTTGTATCCATAATTGAAATCTATTTCATCCTATTTATTAAAGAAATACTTTGTTCATGTACCTACCTTGATTTCTCGCAATGTGTGGTCAACTTACTCTATAAGCTCAGCAACGCAAAGTTTGTATTGTCAAAACTAATGCTTTCCTAACCGATTTTGGTCACGGCGGCTAATCTCAACGAGGATTAGCTAACTACGTAGGAGTAATTTTAGTGCACAAGTTTCTGCGCAGACGCAGATGCACTCTCTGTTCCTTTACCGAATAATTTCAATATTGAAATACTCAGACTCAATTTTTTTTTCTGTTGCAACTAGTAATATAACTAAAAATAGTTTCGTTAATATGAGGGATTTTTAATGGTTTCATAATTCGCAGCCGGCTTTTTGATTTAACAAATTGCGTTGTAGCAAAGTTAAGCGCGAGTCAGCTGAGTGAGTGTAAATGCTTATGGAGATTCGTTAAGCGAGAGTCAGCTGAGTGAGTGTAAATGCTTATGGAGATTCTTTTTAAATACATAGTCTTAGTGCACACATTATATGAGAAGTGCATCAACACACGTCGCATGTTTGTCTGGGACTTAATAAGAGTGTGCCAACTGTGTTCCTTGCAATTGCATGTCGTGAAAGGCGACTAATGTATATCGGGTTTTGAGGGTTTGATTGTGTAGGCGACAAGCTAGCCACTTATCACCACTTTACCACAATTTTCCTTTAACCTAGCCCAATATGTGACTGAATGTACATAGTTAAAAGGGTTTGCTGCCCGTTCGAATCTGTCTACCCCTTCCAGGATTAGAGGCATAATGTATGTATGTTCGTACATACATACATTACGCCCTGAATATACTCGTATATGTTTAAGTATGTTATATGTTTGACTGGCCTGTTGGTCGAGTGGTCAGAGACCCTGGCCACGAAACCAAGGGTCGCGGGTTCGAATCCCGCTAGGGGCAAATGTTTCGTGTGATAAACACGGACATTTGTACTCGAGTCATGAATGTTTATAAACGTATATAAGTATATCTATCCTTTCACCTAGTAATAGCACAAGCATAAGCTTAGTTTGGAGCTAGGGAATTGGTGTGTCAGCCTGAAGAATTTATATATTATTTATTTATTTATGTATGTGTGTTAAAACATACATAAATCAAGCGGTGGTAGCTCATTGGTAAGGACACGCGCCTCTTATCCGAGGAGTGCAGGTTCAAACCCAGGCACGTACCTCTGGATTTTTCAAGTCTAAGTACGTATTTATACCACTAGCTCGGCGGTGAAGGAAAACATCGTGATGAAACCTGCAAATTTAAACAAATTTGTAACCATGATCCAAAAATTATCAGGTTCCCCTATCTTAGGGTTACGAAGGTCAGATCGGCAGTCCCTTCAATGTAATTACCGAACTCGCTAAATCCTGGATCATGGTCTAAGCGGACCCCGTCTAAACACGGGACATAACGCTAGGAAGATGATGGTGTGTTAACACACCCAGCGCAGTGAAATGAGTCAGCGTAGTGCTACACATCTACTAGTCACCTATTGTCGTAACCGCAATAAATCTACGATACATCGGCGACGAGGACTATTAAGCCGAGAGAACACCACGCAAGTCCCACATTTACATAATAAAGGCGTACCCACACTGGTACTGCGAAATTGGAGATTTCAATCTCGTAGCGAGTTTTATTTATATTTATTTGTTCTGTTCAAGAGGTCCCACTATGGGTCGGATGCAGTTTTTGCGTGCGGGGTGAATGAGGAGAATGAATAGAATGAGGGTGAATTTTGTCTGTGGACGTATTCAATGTGGAAAATGTGGCCTCAAATGAATGTATTTTCTGGAAATTCCAAAAGGCAATTAAAAGACCTCGAGGAAAAACAAGCCTAATTAAATAGTCAGCCTCAAACCCAAATAGAGGTCAAAATGTAATTTAGATCCTTTCAGTAATTTACGAGTTAAATAAAAGGAAGTAATCGTTTTAAGATAATAATACGCTTCAACGGTTTGTGTAACGGAAAGTAAGTTGCCGACCTTTACAGGAGTTGGACCTCAGGCACTCCCATTCACCGTGTGCAACATTGCGGCATGAGTTCCATTTTACATCGATTTATATGAGAGAGTGGAACTTGTTTATCTAGCAGGTTGAGCTTATATGCAATGAATGACGACTAACAGGCAATATTAAATCACCTTTTTATAAACACTAGAGTACCAGACCAAATCTACATATTGCCTATATGTATTTCACATTTCTATCATCAATATCAGTCTTACAACTGCCGTACTAAAATAACAAAATGGCCGCACGACTATAACCTAGCAAATACCTTCGCAGATAAAAATCCAATATGTCTATAAAAGTCAAAGATAAATGATGACTATAAGGCAATATGAATATCGCTTTTTCATAAACAGTTGAGTACCAGATAAAATTTACATATTTCCAATATCGTCAGTGATACTGCAAAACTGCATAACTAATACTTGATCATATCATAAAATTGAATATTCAATGTTATTTATATCAAAGTTAGACATTATGATCAAGTGTTAGTTACGCGATATTGCAGTATCACCGTTGATATTGATTTCACATCTCTATCACCATTATTAGTCCTACAACCCCAAAATCAACAAAATGGCCGCCCGATTATAACCTAGCAAATACTTTCACAGATAAAAAAACCAACATGTCTGCTTAGACTGCGCTCGGCGGAGCGTCGACCACGCTCCGGCGGGCGGTCGCTCATGCGTGCCGCGTTCTATATTTAAACGGAGAGATTATAACGAGATAGCTTTGTGGTGTAGCCGGCCAGTATCGTAAACATATTAGGTACCTGCTTCGGCGGGTAGGTGTTCTTTATTTAAACGGGAAGGTGGTTACCTGTGAATTTTAAGGATAAAGTGTAGTTTGCCAGTTAGGTTATTGTATCTTAAAGACTATTGAGATTATGTGAAGTGCTTGGTTTATAACATACATGTTTTTCAATACGTATTTGAATATAGCTCACCTGTATTCAAAAATACAGGAGGTTCTGAATTTCTGAGTTGTTTAAGCTAGTAGTGGAATGGTTTGAACTTCCTAACTAAAGTCTATAACAATAGCTTCAATTGTTTTTGTTAAAAAAACTATATTAATGAGTTATTAATGGTGATTGCAATATTAAATTCCAAAAGTCCCTTGAATTTTTTGTATTAACGCATTTTTATCCAAAAAATTTAAATGGCGCCCAACGTGGGCTTCAAAAGGAAGTATACATGCATTAAAAATCACAAAACCGGCACCATTTAATAACATCGCAATGAGATAAAACAATTATATCTCGCTCATAAAGTATTTAAAACCGACAAAGAAGTGAGACGGCTCGTTGCATTTAACAAAGGGTTTTAAAATTTAAATAAATTCGCTCGCAAGTACCGGGAGAGCAGAGACCGAAAGAATAGATTATCTCGCCGAGCAGCCGTGACACAGCGCAGTATAAATTAGGAAAGTAGTATACCTTCACGTGCAATCTAAAACGTACGGCTAGGATAATGTAAAGTCCGGAAAATCATGGAATAGTAAGATGTATGAGACATGAGATAGTTTGTTTGTTCCTATGGATTTATCTATTTGGTTTGTCTCTTTTTTTATTTATTGTCATTTGACCTTCTTATTATGGTTATGACCTTTAATAAAATATATACAATTTGTATCAATATACATGCATACATAATGTCACACCTTTTTCCTATAGAGATCACATATAGCAATTGTATCACATTGTATCAATATAATGGTCTATTTTCCGACACTTTAATAATTCAACAGTAAAAGGGCTCTAATTAGTCTCTTATTCGATCCACACCTCATACCAAGCACAACTTCAACAAAAAATCGCTTTTAACACGCGTAGACAAAGTTTATTTCTATTTTTTTCCTCCCAAAGAGATGACCTACTTTTTCACTGGACTATGTCATCAGGTACTTTCGAATTTACTCCCGGCATGCTAATGAGTTGATTCCAGCTCCCACGATCCCGGTACACCTGGCTAATTGTTGTACTGAAGTTCGCAACTTTCCACACTCGGGACTCGTTTACTTGGCCGAGATTTAATGGCCTTCCTAGTGATTTATGTCCGCTCCATAAATCATTGGTCGGAAACGGAGACGAATTGAATGATTTTGATTCTAGACCTTAATTTTTTTGACTAGTAATTTATTTTGGGAGGGAAGGAATCAAAAAATGATCAGATGAGAATACTGACTAGATAAAAGGCGACTAATGGTATATCGGGTTTTGAGTGTCTGATTGTGTAGGCGACGAGCTAGCTACTTGTCATAAATTTTTCACAGTTTTCCATCTGACCCAGTCCAGTTTTATATTAGGCTGAACGGAATGTGGTTAAAGGGGCTTGCTGCCTTTTGTCTCTACCTACCTCTTCTGGGATTATGTATATGTATGTGTAGGAATAAAAATGAATCAGACCAAGTTTGACCAATATTGACCAGATGAAAAACAATTTTTTGTGTTATTAACAAACTCAAAAACCGCCTAGCCCAGATTTAAGTTATTCATCCATTTTTAGTAAGTCACATTATCCGTAAGTAATTTGGCTCCTTATTATGCCGATAAAATCGGGGGCTTTTTAAGCACGTGGATTACTTAGTCAGATCGCCTAAGCTAAACATCGTGCGAGGATTTATGCCGTAATATTTTTAGGAAATGCATTCCTAATTTCTGGAAATACGAAACTTTGGAATGTCGGACAGATATTTCAAACATTTCAATTCGGGAATCGGGCAACTGATTTCTGCCATATTGAAATCTCACAAAAACATAGAATAGATTTTACAATGATCTTTGTTGTTCTTTTTTTGTCTCTAAAGGTTATGATTTTTACAATTAATTTAAATGTTCATTTGACATGATAATAAACAGTTATAATAATATTAAATTCTCCAGACTGACACACCAATTCCCTAGTTCCAAGATAGGCATCTATGCTAGTACTATGCATACTAGGTGAACGAATAGACATACTTAAATACGTTTATAAACATCCATGACTCGAGTACAAATATCCATGTTCATTACACGAGACATTTTCCCCTAGCGGGGTTTGAGCCGCTACCCTTGGTTTCGTGGCCAGGGTCTCTGACCACTCGACCAACTGTCCTGTCATGATAAATACATTTTTCATTAAGTTCTTTAATTATCCGAAAAGTCGATAATGCACCTGTAAATATATCATTCTGTCTCTTTTGATAATTGGGGTATTACAAGAAGTTAGTATCGCCTTCTATCAGACAGGCCAAATATCTGATACCCTTAATAGTATAACAAAAAGTCAAATCCCATTAAAAAGTTAATTCCCCAAATAGCCAAAGTCAATATTGGAAACATACCCGAATTTTGTGTGTATACTGTCAACAAATAACAATTCACTTCACGCCCCATAAACATAGGCTTACACCGTCAATTCCATTAATTATGCCGCCATAGCGAATTTTAATTCCGCCAAATGGATGGGTTATTCCATCCATTGTCCACACAGTGGTGTTACATAATGTATTAATGCGAAACTGTAGACGGTTTACAAACATGGCTGGGCGCTGCTGGTTTGAAATTTTTATACGCTCTGTGCGGTTTTATCTTCTGACAGCTTATGCTACCCTGGTACATTCGTAATGAATGCACCTGATTCAACGATGTCAGTAAAATTTATTTTGTTATAAAACAGTGTGTTTGGGATGTAAAAAGAGATAGTGAAATTGTTTATTCCTTGGATAAAAAAGTTAAATTTAAAAAAGCTAATCTTTAAAAAAAAAAATAGTATGTGCCTAATTACATACCTCATTAAAATTAAATATAACGTAAATGATACTTAGTTGTTTAAGTTTACAATACAAATAGCGAAGATGTTTATGGTAACCTATGACGTCACGTTTTTACATGTACAACTCATTCTACGAGTACGGTATAATTCAAAAATAGTGTAATGAAAAAGTTTGACTATCATGTATGTATATTTCCCACTGGGGCAATTGGGGCAATTTCCATGTTTATCACCTAATGAACTTTGTTTTCCTAGTACTTTTGTGACATGGCTGTTATCATGGGCGTGTGCAATGGGGGATAGGGGGGGCGGCTACCTCCTCTAGAACTCTTGTGCCAGGGCTTATTTACTATAAGAACCTATCAATAATATTGTATTTTTTTAGGTGTTTGAAAGCCCCCAGTACCAAAAAAAATTATTGGCCCAACTGGACCTAAAAGCTGCGTACACCCATGGCTGTTATGTTTTGTACATAATTTCATTTACAATGCTGTAAACCTGTAAGTTTTCATACATATTTGTTTATATTATTTGATTTCCAAAGTTTTAAAAATATTGGAAAACCATTCTCAAATCTAATGTAACCGATATTGCGTTTGGCAACGTTTGAAAACGTGATAAACTTGCTGTGCAAAACGTGTTTTATCTCTAGATAGCTTCTGATCTCCTGGTAACTCGGCAGAAGAAATTGATACAGCCTGGATAGGATCCGACCATATCTGTTTAAATATGTATCAGGCTAATATGACTTTTAGATAATTGAAAAGATTAGCCGAGTAACTAGGGAAATTGCGTTAGAATTTTTGCAAAAACAACTTTTATAGCAGTTTAGACTTGGATGGTTATCTAAAATTAAGTATCGCTGACTCCTGACTCTATATATCCTAGGTGGCTTTAACACCGTAGTAGTAATTTTAAGCTAAGCCTGAAGTTTATATGGCAGTGTAAACTCTGAGACTGGTTAACTAATAAAGTATTTTTAAAATAACTTGATTTTAATATACATATGTAATTATTGTCCGCGGGACACAACCCGCTAACAGACAGACAAATTAGCGAACTGCGAAGGCTATGCTGGGTGGACTCCATTAATACCATATGTTAGGATCAAAAACATTGAACTACATGAATCAAACAACACGTGTTAGATGCGAAATCTGAAAAGCTAGTCTAAATCTTAAACCAACCTTTGACCAAACGATGAAAGATCACGGGAGCCAAACACAGTTCCCATGGGACCCCATGTAGTTTGACAAATCGCCCGACCCCAAGCAAAGCCGCGGCGAAGAAGTTGCCCACAAAACAAATGATGCGCATTAACTTTAGTGTTGCCACTCACTGAGAATGATGACAAATGTTGCCAGCCCCTGGAAATTACCCACCTACGGGGAAAATGCACTTTCAAGATGGCCGGTCATGTAGATTTATGGGACCGCACCGCGGAATATTTACTGTTATGGAGGAAAAATGGCGCCCATTTTCCTGTTTAAAAATAAATATTGTGATTCTTAGTCGTGTGGTACTAACGTGTGTAATTATGCTTTCTGTTGTTTATTGTAGGTTGCCTAACATATAAAGCGAATTCTACACTGGTGTGTTCTGCTTTGTCAGTAGGTTGTTTTAATTAAATTTATGTATAAATAGTCGGGAATGGTACTTTTTCTGGATGACATATACCTATTTTTTTTTTTTTTTTGAGATTGTGCATGTTTGTCAAGATCAGCAGAGTGAGTAGTTAAGACAGAAGAGAAAGAATTATAAACAAGCTCAATTTTGTATTAACAATTTAGTTGGGATGCATTTTGCAGATATTTACGCCACACTTCATACAAATAATAGAAAAAAAAAACTTTATCATAACACCTTATTGATTAATGCGTGATTTAATTTGTAGTCCAATTGCTTTGAAATCATTCATTATGTAACAATACTACAATAGGGTATTATCCTAAATTTTTTTGTACCTAGTCCGTAAGTTAGATTTTCAAAAGCATTGAATACGTATTTTTTGCTTTATCTGATACTCGAAAAATTATAAAAATACAGCGCTTCTAAGATCTGAAATATCCCCCTTTCCGTTACTTGGACGGTAAAATTTTACACACCTAGTGACGTCACGCGGTACTTTAACGACCTGATCTTCATCATTTTTAGTTTGTTGAACAAAAGAAAAAAAGCTTTAACTATATAGTTTTTTTTGAGGAAAAATACCCTATTGGGAACAGAAATCAGACCCTCGGTATTATTGTATACATACCTACTCCGCAACCTCCTTGTTGATATTTTCGCAAAACTTTTTATTGTACATACCTCGACGTCGGCGAAGGAACACAAAATAACTTTGTCATATAAAATTGTAATTTTAATCTTCCTTGAAAGGAATGCCTTAATATATTCCCCCGTAAATTACACTTCAAAATTAATTTTGTAGCCATTTTGTTAGGCTTTTGTGGTGAATTCGGTGAAAATAGAAAAGTAAAGTGGGGGATGATTTAGGAACGGAGGATATTATGTTCAATGAGGGGGTTTTTACAAGTTTTTTAAGCTGATAAAACTCTTTATGTTTGTTGAATGTTTAAAAGAGGTTAAGGGTAGATTTTTTTATAATTTTGACGTGAAACGACGTTCTAATACAGCTGATTTAATAGATGAGTCCTTAAACGATTTATAAAGTATGTGGAGCAAAACTTATATTTTATGAAATATATTTAAATAAATCCAAATTTTTTAAATACTTATTTTTACTCCGATGGCTCAGCAACACAAATTGGGTCTTGGCCTTTGATACAAGACTTCGCCAACTTAATTTTTTAACAGACTTAGAATAATCATGAAATTTTGGAGATAAAGACGACTGTTTTTCAATAACATTTAAATTAAATAACGTTTTATTTAAACTTACCGAAACACGATAAATATTGAAGGTCGGCGTATTTGTCACCTGAAACATAAAAAGTTAAGTAGATAAGTTATATTGTTAGTACAATGAACATTATTAATACTAGTTTACAAATTTTTATTACTTTCAGTTGTAAGTATTATTATTTATTAACACGTTCGTGTGAGCAACCACATGTCCAAAATATTGTATAACGGCGCAACCTTTTTTCCATACAAAATAAAGCGACGTGTGAAGACGTCGCGCCGTAAGACATACACCATGTAACCAAGCTACACGGCGCAACAAACTACAAAATAGGATGTAATGCGGCGCAAAGGAGCAACGGTATATGAATTTACTCTTAAATTAGACGTCGGGCGACGTTCCGCCGAAATACATATCATAATCTTTAGGACGTCATAAGACGTTGCGCCGTTTCCTAAGTATATACTCACGACGTCGTGCGACGTAGCTCACGCGAACGTGTTAAGTTTATTTAACACGACTTAATTTTACGTTCAAATGGCAAAAACAATCTGCTTGCTTCAATTTTAAATTACGTATAAGGCACAAGTTTGCAAGATGTATAGATATATAATTTTACGTAAAAAAACATAAATACACTCGTCCCAACAGCTTACAATCCCTGACATATTAAATGCTTTACGTAGTCTTTAAGTATCCAATAAATATAGTACCTACGTTTAAACTTAAAAATTGGGTATTGAGCTAAATAGATTTACACTAATGTTATCCCAAACAGAGTTAAATAACGTTATTTAACACACCGCATCAGTCCCCATAGGTTGCGTTATGATATTTCCTCGTTATCAGCCCGTTATTACCACATTAGTTATTACGCGTATTGGCCGGGTAATGCGCGAATATGCTATGCATTTGCATTAGCTCTAACCACTGGTAATGTTTGTAATGTATGAAGTGGATCGGCTTACAGAAATCAAATTACGATGTTTCAAATTTGCGCATGCTCGTGTTCTAAAAGAGCAGGTTTTGAACATTGTAGTTAAAAAAAACCGATTGTTGATCCTTATTTGAAAATAAAGTCTTTAAAGTTTACATATATATAACATCACGCCCGTAATCCCCAAAGGGTAGGAGTCAAAGGGGCAGCTAGCCCCATTGACCACATTCAGCCAAAAATAAAACTGGAGGGGGTTAGATGGAAAGGAAATGGAGGATGTGAAAAAGTAGTGCCAAGTGGATAGCTCGTCGCCTTCATCCATATCCAAAACCCGATATACCATTCGTTTTACGACATAATAGGTAAGGAACACAGTTGACGCCTTCTTTTTAAGTCCTAGACCAGCACATAATTTGACAAGCTCGATGGCTCATTTGGTAGGGACCCTTCCCCATGCGCCAAGAGTTGTGGGTTCGATCCCCACTCAGGACAAATATTCGTATGATGAATACTTGTGTTTGTTCTATGTCTGGGTGTTAATAACCAATATTTAAGTTTATATTTGTAATACCACTGTTGTTTCTGATATCCGTAACACAGGTGCTTAAGCTATTTACCTCGGAGTCAGATCAATGTATGTAACGCAGTCTGATATATATAAGCCCTAGATCAACACATAATACTAAAAAAAGTAAGCTCGTCGGGCGTCCTAAGCGTTAAGTGCACGATGTATGTTTTATCTTAGACTTCAGTCGGGTACAGTGCGGAATCAGCGCGACTCAGACGTAAACACAGAAGGGACCAACATATTATATATGTGTGTGTGTGGGAGGGAAGGGACTCCTTAGGGTTGGCCCTCTCTGAGTACCTTCTTGGATAAGTAGGTACGCAAAGTAACTCATGAGATGTAAAGCAGATTATAAAGAGCTATTTTTTATCATGGAATCACTCGCATTCTGTAATGCGAGTGATTCCTTTCTTTTAGTTATTAGTATGAATATTTAGCTTCATAACTGATGATAATCAGAATACAAAAGTTGTAAGGCTGATTGGCTATTTTGTATGAAAAAAAAAAAAAAATATATATTTTATAAAATCCTTTAAATTGGTTCCTTATAATAATGATTTACTTTGAGCAGATAAGAGGTTTCGCATAATTAACCTTGTAACTAACTAACTAACTAATTAAACTTCACGCCACTTCCTAGCGGGGTAGGCAGAGAGAACCGAATGCCATATGGCACGATCCTTACACACCTCACTCGCCTCTTCAACATTCATAATCCTTTTCATATAAGCTCTACGGTTTTTATGACTCCTAACACAATTAACCTTGTATAAGTTTCATAATATTAATATATATAAATTACGCGTCACGTTGTTTGTCCGCGATGGACTCCGAAACTACTTAACCGATTTTATTCAAATTTGCACACCGTGTGCAGTTTGAACCAACTTGAAAGATAGGATAGCTTACATCTCAATTTATTTAATCCGGTTATGTGTAATTGACTGTTAAGCGGAACAAAGTTCGCCGGGTCAGCTAGTAGTTCTATAAAAAAAAACTGGAAAGAAATAGCGTAGCCCTCAGTGCGTCAACCTCTTGAGCGTGTACGGCGATTTATCTATTAGCGAATCAGCGGCGGGCGGCTGCACAATGCGCCGACTTGCATTCATGCACTGTAGCAGGAGTAGCAAACCTTTTGACGAACCGAACTTTCTTGAATATTTGATGATTTATCCAGCGCCACTGGATGAGGCCGCGTTAAAGTAAAGGTCTTATTCACTGATGACTAAACGACTGAGAATTTATTATTTTATACCCGTATTTTTCTATTAGACAATATTAAACATCTGCAATTCGGTAGAAACGCACTGAGTTCAAGAGGAATTGTAATTTTCCTTTTATTATTTTATATTTGATATTTACAAGTGACCGGACGGGCCATATTTCAGTCGTCAATTAAAAAAAAATAGATTAACTGCTAAATTACGTTAGATCTCATGTACATCCAGTGATCCTGTTAAGTTATACGGAACTCTGTTTGATAGTTTGACAAAAGACCTTATTAACTTCTCCGAACAGAACTCGCTTTTTATGACTTACTACTCATCTTTATTTTCTCGTTCGATTCGCTCCGCACTAATCATCTTAAGTTAAAGTAAATTTGGTTTCACGTACCATAAATCGCATGGGTACGAGCCTATGGTTCGTGATCCCTGCACTGTAGTAGAGTGATGCATCGGGCTGCCAACTGTATAGTTACTGGTGCAGTGTATTGCTTTGTTTGGCTTAGTTCATAAATATTGTGCAGCATAGAACTGCAAGGGAAGTTGACGTACATCCTACTAATATTATAAATGCGAAAGTTTGTATGTATGGATGGATGTTTGTTACTCTTTCACGCAAAAACTACTAAATGGATTTTAATGAAACACAATAATATAACTTATACACCCAAATAACATATAGGCTATGTTTAATCGATGTACCACGCGAGCAAAGCCGTGGGCAGAAGCTAGTTTTATATAAAAAAAGCGTCCTTAATTCTATTGTAAGTCTTTTAATTTCGTCCCATGTTGGTCTGGGACTTGGCCCATGTTGATCTGGGACAAAAAAAATAGAATTTGCCAACTGTGGTTCTTGCCTAGCATGTCGTAAAAGGCGACTAATGGTTTACAGGCTTTTGGGTATGTGACTGAGTAGGCGATGAGCTAGCCACTTGTCACTCCTTTTTCAGAGCTTTCCATCCAACCCAGCCCATTGACCCATGTTGGTCTGGGGCTTAAAAAGAATATGCCAATTGTGGTTCTTGCCTAGCATGTCGTAAAAGGTGACTAATGGTATATCGGCTGAATGTAGTTGAAGGGGCATGCTGTCCCTTTGACTCTGCCTACCCCTTCGGGGATCATGGGCGTGATGTTACATTAATTTACTTATTGATGCCATCGTAGAAGCCTGATTACTTTCGAAATGTAAGAAAATGAAACGTTAGATCCTAATGTTTCGCCACAACTCATGACAGCTCAAGTTTATAAGTAGAGTGAATTTAATAAAACTGGCATGAATAACGTTGTTAATCTTTGTCAACTTTTAAAGAAATATTTAGACCCTCTATCGGAGAACTTTCAGAGAGTGAATATGTAAGGGCAGTACCAGTCAACCATATAATTGAATTAAGTAAGACGGAAAACTGTGATAAAGACTGAAAATCTTATATTTTATATATCCGACGACATCACATACATTGATCTGACCCAGAGCTAAGTAGCTTAAGCACTTGTGTTACGGATATCAACATCAACAGTGGTATTACAAATACCTAGATACTTAAATTTTGGAAATTAACACCCAAAAACGGAACAAACACAAGTATTGATCCCACGAATGTTTGCCCTGGGTGGGGATTGAACCCACAATGCATGGGGCAGGATCACTACCGAATGCGCCGTCGAGCCCGTCAAATCTGTGCATTGAGAATCTAGGATAAGTCCTAAGAGCTGAAAGACGGGACGTCCCAACAAACACAGACGTGTGGCCTCACTACTCGAACAATACGAGCAAGCTAGAGTTCGTGGGTGAACTTTGATCGCTGTGGTTTATCGAAACTTGGATAATCTCCTCTGTAAACTTGATCGTAGAAAACATTTAGATTCTGAACTGAGACTTAGAACTTACTTCAGAGCAAGTAATGCGCTGCGTCATTATGGAGCATAGATTTGTGTGGAAATATATAAGAACAGGTGCTTTACATTGAGAAGTTGGTTCGATGAAAAGTACCAACTATAGTTGGTTGGCGTTTTCTCACATATACAACTAACGTAATTACCTACGTTTGTAAAGACAAACCAACATTTAAAAATAATTTTGGCTTTTACAATATTAGTCTTTGATGACACTTTTATATATAAGAACATAAAATACTGCTAAAAATCCTTAAGTTCCTTGTAAACAATTACAGTGGAAGTATTTTTCTGATCATGTTTTGCTTCACGGCATTGATAAAAATACTTTGATTTGATAAATCTGGAAGTACGTCTCCAGGATTTTATTAACATACTAGCGGACCCGGCGAATTTTGTTCCGCCTGACAGGCAATGAAGATACAAACTCTAATACTCTTGAAAACTAATTATTTTTTTATTGGTGAATATCATATTTTATGATGACTATCCTATTCCAGACGAAGATAAATCAATAAACACAAAAATCATAAAAGTTAGTCTTAAGTTAAAAATGAAAAATAAATAAATTCTCCACACTGACACACCAATTCCCTAGTTCCAAACTAAGCTTATGCTTGTGCTATGGACACTAGGTAAACGGATAGACCTACTTAAATACGTTTATAAACATCCATGACTCTAGTACAAATGTTCATGTTTATCATACGAAACATTTGCCCCTAACGGGATTCGAACCCACGACCCTTGGTTTCATGGCCACGACCCTTGGTTTCGTGGCCAGGGTCTCTGACCACTCGACCAACGGGCCGGTCAATTATAAAGTTATAAATGGTGTAGTTATACTATTTTTAACCATTTACGACTTTGTGTTTTTTTATATATAGATACATACGTGTCTTAACAATTTGCTACCTTCTATTCATAGTTGAAATCTACTAAGTAATGCAGTCAATAACTTTGACCTACCCACATGTCACCATGTAAGTACCTTCAAAAAAGGTTTACTGTGTTCCTCTCGCATTCGTAATCGGCTTAAAACTTTGTAAATCACTGCCCGAAATGAAAACAAAGCGGATAATAAAAGTAAGTGCCCATATATGGCACATGCATGTATATTCTAACCGCTTACCTTTGTAAGCAGATTAGGTGAAACTAAAAACGGTAGTAGGTAAGGCGATTTCGTGTTTACAGTCAGCTTCAGAAAGATTTGTACTATGGGGATAATTTCAGTGAAAACTGAAAAATAATATTAGTTAGAATTTTATTTATCTCTATCTGTATCATACTCACGTGTGATCACAATAAAGCTACTGTATCAATTAAGATATTTATTTAAATTTTCAATTTGTCATAGTAAAACTAAATAGTATAGCAAGTTATAATACTTTCTAAGCAGTATTTTGTCTTAATTATACTGCGGCATTAAAAGAAAAGCTAATTTTAAGCAATTTTTTTTAATTCGAAGTGAAGTTAATCAGGCAGTATATATTCAGAAGTATAATAAAAATATAGCCCTTAAACTTAACTTTATATGTCAAAAGAGAAAATTACAAAACGATTATAGAAGAAATTTAAAGTAAAATTTAATTTTATTGATAAATAAAATAGCAAAGTTTTTATGATGACTGTACCAAGCTAAGGGATTACTATCCCTAGAGTGACTTCAAAGATTTTCTCATATTTAGATATGGCGACTCACTCCCTCCAATGAGATTATTGGATTGAGGTGGATCGAGCAAATCTTGTTAGGAGCATCATGTTTTTTGACTTCCTACCTGAATACGTTTCAAGAGGTAAGAATATAATAGTAAAATCCATTACTTTGTTACTATGTTACAAGATAGGTAAGCAAGTTTTGGGAACCGGTTTTTATCAGATTCGAATTGCGTAGCAATTGGCAAATTTCTAAGATCAGGATGACATATTTACGATGATGTGTTAACGAGGTGATCTCATGATGAATTTAAAAGGACCAGAAGGTAAATTTTGTGATCCTTTGATTGATAATTTTTTAATTTGAAACTGAAGGTTAAATGTTTATATTTAGACGACAATTTAATGTTATAAATTGAACAAACAGATGGGTATGAAATGTCAAAAAACTAGTACCTAATATAAAATACCAGATAGACACATAGACACATTATTCCAAGCAAGTTTTCATCTACGAGTGTATTCAAGAGGCCCAATACCTCTTTTAATACATAAAACTATTCACTATACAATCCCACACAAAACAAACCTTATTCCAACGTTATAAGAACTCAAATGTACCTACATCTCGTGACTGCATGTGGCAAAAGAGATGCATGCCTCTGACAAACGCTGTTCTATTACATCGCTATGAAAATTTGCGTTCCGTTCGACATTCGAAAAACATTTTTCATCGTAAAATATGGCGCTTATCCGATCCGGATTTAACTGGATGCGAGCAGTTTGTACTAACTAAAAAAGGCATTGTGTTCTCGCATCACTAGTCTACTAGCTGTCATGTGTGGTCGAGTGTGTAACAGAATAGGTACTGATGTGGTTCCGTAGGAATTAAATAAAAAAGAATGCTTCTTGATTAGTATTGACCTATATTGATGTTTTTTTTTATTAGTGTTACTTGGACAGAGATAAAAGCAATAATTGATCCCAGTGGTAGGGGCCAATATTTCTCTTTGACTTAGTTCCAAAATCTTGCGGGCTAAAGCTAGTTATATTAAATACTTGTATATGTAACGACGATAATCAAGAAAACGCCTTTTATTGGTTTGTTTATACGTGAAAACATATTTACACTTTAATACATAACAGATAAATGTAGATAACATATGTAAGAATAAAAAATCCGTGCTATGTCGAAGCGGGCGACAAGCTCTACATAAAAATTCATCAAAGGGGAATACTGCGAGTTTAATGGGTTAGATACGGAACGCCAGCCCGTTATGCAAAACATAACATGCGGCATTTTTGCGGGCTCTGTTTGGGCCCATAGTCGGCTTTGTGTATGAATTTTTTGGCGTTTTCGGGAAAAGTTAATAGGATTACACCGGGATAGACGCGACTAGTTTGCATAGGGAAGATGGAATATAGTCAATTTTAATACGCGTAGTATATGGAAGCTTGGCGTTGGGCGCCAGTTTTGTTAGTGGCGCAATATATATTTGAATTTCGTAAGCCCGAACTGTGCATTGTATATTAATTCAATGTGAATATATTGGGTTGGAGTTTTACTGCAGAATATTGATCATATTTTCAGATATCCATGAATTCAATATATGATGGTATTATTTATAAACATTACTTTTTAGGCAAAATAAAGTACATTATTGTGTAGATTAATTTCTAACGGTGGTTAAAAACATTATCAAAAGGTGTTACAGAACATCACCTCTAACACTTGCCACAAATAAGAATAAGTCATCGGGTGTTGCAAGCTTATTACAATTATTCATTATAAATATATATTCCAATGAAATAAATACTCAAATATCATAAAAGATTCTCATACTTTAACCGTTTAACTTTAACACGTTGGGCGCCAATCTAACTATTAAATATGAACAGGTATGAAATGATTATTGTTACACAACATATTCAGTATACGTTAATATACGTACCAAATACAAGCAGTAGTTTGAATTACAGTTAATAAAAAAGTTCGTTTTTATTAATTTAACCCTATGTTGCCACTTTAAATTCTAAAATTTTCATAAATTAAAAGATTCAAATCGTTATGTTTTAGCCACAGCAAGCGCTCTTTTGGCAATAACTTGACTGTTCATTTATAAACACTCGAAATTCACCTGCCATTGAATGTTTTGCCCCTTCTGCCTATCAAATGAAAGTGAAGCATCTCCTCTTTAATTAAAATTAATTAATTGTGCTTGCGGTTAGAGGTCGGTCCCTTTGCACTTAAACTCCACTAAATTAGTTTTTAGAAGAATGTTTTGTCTTCCTTAATTGTGGAAACTTAATTTGTTATAGAAAATACATATTGGATTTTCCCGTGACTTCTGCTTTCTGAACAATTGTAGCTTATTTTATTCATCCTTACAAGCGCAGCTAATAAAAATCTAGGTAATAATAAAAAAATACAATTTAAAATGGATAATTACAATGAATATTGTCTTCTAACATCAGATCGTGTCTGAGAATCATTGAACAACTCAAACTCTATAACTCAAATTAACTAAGATAAATTGCTTTATTAAAACCTGTCTTTATAAACGAGATTTAAACCCAGTCTGATTAATAGTTTACCTCATGATTTTAATATGTGTGTCCAATACTATATATACAATACTAACTTTTCCAATTGTTCGGCTATTCTGTACACAGAATTGAACTAAGTATCAACTGTTTCAGTCCACCGATGTTACGTCACATGTTTGTTCGTGACTCGCGTACGAACATTCATAATTGAGTTTATCTATATATGTATATTGGGCAGTTGAAACTTCGTACCTCCCACATCTCAGTTGTACATAAAATTCGCATATGTAAATAAAACTCGAGCTAATTAATTGTTCGGAATGTTGAACATTTGATGTTGACACGCGACAAAAGTTGCGAACAAATTATGCGGGGACATGTTCCGTGCGTGTCGGAACATTTGGGACATGTGGGAATGTTTACACTTATTGTGTAGATAACGCGTCGATATGAATTGTGCCGGTTTTTGTTTTCAACCGACTTCAAAAAAAGGAGGAGGTTCTCAATTCGACCGTATATATTTTAATAGCAGTAGGGAAGGTAGGTTCTCTACATTTCTGCAAAGAATACAATACGTACATATCAGCACGCCCGTAATCCCTGTAGGGGTAGGCAGAGTGGAAGGGACCGCTGCCCCCATTAACCACATTCAGCCAAAAAATTTAACTGGGCTAGGTTAGATGGAAAACTGCGAAAAAGTAGTGACAAGTGGGTAGCTCGTCGCCTATCCAATCACATATCAAAAACCCGGTATACCTGTCGAATAGTGTTTGAATAGCTACCTACATTATTTGCAAAGTATACAATACATGTCCTGTATTTAATTAGATTCAATAAAAAGAAAGGTGGTAGCTCAATGGCAAAATTTGTCCGCCAAAGATTTTTGGTACGTTAGTTTTTTTAATTGTTAGTCTACCAACTAATAATGCTACATTTAAAGCTGACCCTAACAGATGTTTAGAATACAGTCAGCTTAAAATGGATGGAATTAATGAGTCTGCCATTCTGACCGCCGTAATCCCTGAAGGGTAAGGGTAGGCAAAGTCTATAGAGCAGCAAGTTTCTTTGACCATTTTGAGCCAAAAATAGAATTGAGTTGCGTTTCAAGTAAAGCACTGAAGTAGAAGTGTAGCTCGTCGCATATACAATCACAAACCCATATATATGTTACTGTAAAAGCCCGTATATTGGTCAATCTTAGGTTTTACTAGTAAATCTTAGGATTTACCGACATGAGTTGGTAAATGTAAACATTTCTAGGTTAGGTTATATTATGGGTTAGTTAGGTTAGATTTATTAACCTGATTAAAGAAATACCTTACCTAACCTAACCTATAATATAATCTAATCTTAGTTAGGTTTGGTTAGGTAAAATTTTCCAAGTAAAGAATCCTAAGATTTACTAAGTAAATTCTGGTAAAAGTTCGAATTGTACACCTGTTCGGACTTTTACCGTTAAGAGTTGGTAAATCTTAGGTTTTACTGGAAAATCTTAAAATTTACCATAGTTCGAGCTATTACAGCAACATATACAAATTAAACGTACATAACATCACGCCCGTAATCCCCGAAGGGGTAGGCAGAGTTAAAGGGACAGCAAGCCCCTTTCACCAGATTCAGCTAAATATAAAATTGGGCTGGGTTAGATGGAAGTAAAAGATGGAAGGAAAAGTAGTGACAAGTGGCTAGCTTTTCCCCTACACAATCACATATCTGAATGCCGTATACCTATTAGTCACCTTTTACGACATTTAAGGCAAAAGACTGTATCCTTTTGACGTTATTTTTATGTCCCAGAACAACATGGGAATGTTGTTAGATATAATAATAATCAAAAAATATACACGCCACCAAATATCATATGCCTTCGTGGATACTATCAGAGCTCCCAGTGATGTTTGTGAATATTGTCTTAAGTCAGAAGCATAATCAAAACTTATGATGTGTTTATAATTTAATCTGCACGTAATGTGTCTCGGGGTGTAAGTTACACTGAGTGTGGTCTGGGGAGATAATCTGTTTATCTCGCCGGAACTAGCTGGGGTGCATCTAAATACTATGCTGTCTAATACACGAGATAAAGCGTTGTAGTTCCCGCTTTTGTTATGTTAAGCGTTTCTGGAAAGAAGTTGAGTACGACTATTTATTATCGTAGTTATTATAATGTTTTTTTTTTTATTAAAACATCAGATAGATGGCGTAACTGTGACGTACGGTCTTGTCCCCTCCTCATTGGTATTTTTTTAGAACAAACTGACATGCTGTCAACAAAGAGCCAATAGTGACAGTGATATGACCACGAGACTCCCTCGTGCCATCTGGCGGTTATTGTATTTTTGAAAACCCTCATTGCAAATGTTCGTGTAGTAAGAACCTCTTTTAGTCAGAAATAAAATTGGGTAATGCATTACATAGAAATTTCACAAAAGAACGTGGGCAAGTGGCTAAATTATCGCCTACGTAATTGAAAGCCCCATAGACAATACATCATTTACGCCTTTTGTGAGATGCTAGGCAAGGAACACAGTAGGCACATTATTTTTGAATTCCAGACTAAGATGGGACCACCACAACTTCTCTCGGTCATTTATATTTGAGATTTCCTTTGTTGGTCTGGAACCTAAAAAGAATGCGCCAATTGTGTTTATTTCCTACTAGTCGTAAAATACGACTGGTACTGGACTAATGATATATCGGGTTTTGTGTAGGCGACGAGCTAGCTACTTGTCATTACTTCTTCACAATTTTCTATCTAACTTAGCTCAGTTTTATTTTTGGCTGAATATGGCATGGTTAAAGTGGTTTGCTGTTCCTTTGACTCTGCCTACCACTTCGGGGATTACGGGTGTGATATTAAGTATGCAATATTTGCGTTTCATGGATGTTAATAAATAAATATAATGAAAATAAAAATAATAAACGTACCTATTTAAGTAGTAGTGATCAATTTAGAGCTATGTTAATAATTGTTGTGCTAGACAGATGATTAAGTATTGTAAAATGATCATATTAAAAATGAGGGGAACTTCACTTGCCTTGTACCACACAGGTCCAAAGGGGGTCTTAGTCGCGGAAGGTATAGCTTTGCGAAATTATAGCGGAGCCGTTCAGAGCCGCATTATGTGCTGAAACAGGTGCGTAGCTTGAGGACGTGGTGGGGGGGAGGGGGGATAGTAGGTACTGTAAAATAGTAATACTTCACTTTTTCTCGTTTTGTGCTGTGGGTATCGTTTAGGATACCCCTAATTGGGGTATTTCATTGGAAGTAGTAAGCGAAAAGCAAGTTTTAAAATTTGTCGCCTCAAATACGACTTAAGGGTTGTAAGGAAATCACATGCTTTTCATAAAATGGCGCAACTCAATATTTTCTGCAAGCTATAAACGACGGAAGTAGCTCAATAGACGGAGACAGGCCCGGGCCTCAAAATATGCCTCTGAATATTACAAATCATAGTATTCGTATGGTACTCGGATTTTGTGACGTCACGGCTTGCCACAGTCATCACGACTAACCAACTATTTTGATAATTTCAAAATCATTATTGAACAAATTTGACAATTACCTTTTTTTAAAAAAAAAAGAATGGAATCCTTATATAAGGTGTTATTTAAAATAAGTGATTTGTCAGTGAGTCTACATCTCAATTATTTAAGTTGCAATTATCAGTTTCTTCATACATATATATACCCCCAACTAACATCAAGCGGGCTTATCTATACTAATATTATAAAGAGGAATGATAAGTATTTTTGTGTGTGTGTGTGTATGTTTGTAATGAATAAACTCATAAACTGCTGTGCCGATTTCTTTCACCAGTGGAAAGCTACATTATCCGGAAGTAACATGGGCTATATTTTATCCCCATATTCCTACAGGAATCGGGAATTATGCGGGTGAAACTGCGGGGCGCTGCTAGTATATTATAAATGTGATTATTAATATTTTATATCGGCCAAAATTCAGAATAGTACTAGAAGATTCATATCGTAGGAAAAGGACAAACTCTCGTATGGTGTATATAAGGTTTTTTATACTATATGCGAAACCTCTTATGTACCTACTTATTTAGCTCATTATTTTAAGCAGGGTTTCCCAACCTTTATTCCACGGAGGCTCCCCGGACCAAACATTTTATTTCCCCCCCTTAGGTGTTCAAAAATAATAATTCTACTGTTAATTTTTTTTTAGGATTATGAATGTTGAAGAGGCGAGTGAGGTGTGTAAGGATCGTGCCATATGGCGTTCGGTTCTCTCTGCCTACCCCGCTAGGGAAGTGGCGTGAAGTTTAGTTAGTTAGTTAATTTTTTAATTATCCTACGCATTGAATAGATTTCTTTTTTCTGAAAAGCAAACTTATCTATTATGCCCCCCTATCATTTCCCTACGTCTACTTAGGGGGCATGTCCCCCTGGTTGGGAAGTCCTGATTTTAAGAACTTATTTAAAGGACTTTAGGAACTGACCCACATTTTTTTTTACATTCCTTACAAAAGTTGATCAGCTGATAGGCTATGTGTGATAAATTAAAAATTTGTTTGCTCATTAAATCCTATAAATTACTTCTTTAGAATGATGAGTTAGGTAGATAAGGAGGTTTCGCATATAAAAATAACCTTGTGTTCATCCAAAATGTATGAACCCTGCGTCTACGCATAAATCAAAAACGTGTTTCGCAGCTAAGAGACTCGCTAGACATCATTACATATTAATCATAACGCTGATATTATAGCGCGATACTGTCAGCGCTTTCATATATTTTAGGGTTAGCATGTTTACGTACCGGCCTTTTGGTGAATCGCTTCAATTTATTACCTGGGTGAATTGAAAAGATAAATGTTAACGAATATTATGAACTAGCTGTGCCAGCGGTGTCACCCGCGTTTATGGTTAATATTATAAAGACTATTTCCGTCATGCATGATTAATAAAAAATGGAGTAACTTCTCCCGTTTTCCCAACATTTCCCTTCACTACTCTGCTCCTATTGATTGTAGCGTGATGAAAAGTATACTATAACCTGCCCAGGAGTATGAAGAATAATTGTACCAAGTTTCGTTAAAATCCGTTGAGTAAGTAGTTTTTGTTTCTATAAGGAACATACAGACAGACAGACAGACAAAAATTTTACTGATTGCATTTTTGGCATCAGTATCGATCACTAATCACCCCCTGATAGTTATTTTGAAAATATATTTCATGTACAGAATTGACCTCTCTACAGATTTATTATAAGTATAGATAAGAAATTATAATATAAAATAAAATAAATGTTTATTTTAAGTATGTGAGCATTTACAAACAGTTGTTGATTCCCTCTTTTAAGTACAGAATAGCACCTGTGTCAGAGGGAGCCACGCGTCCTTAACTATACAATCATATTTTAATACCTTGATTTAAACATGATTAGGAACATTATAATAGTGTCTGGCCCGTTGGTCGAGTGGTTAGAGACCTGACCACGAAACCAAGGGTCGTGGGTTTGAATCCCGCTAGGGGCAAATGTTTCGTGTGATTAATATGGACATTTGTACTCGAGTCATGGATGTTTATAAACGTATTTAAGTATGTCTATCCGTTCATCTAGTATCCATAGCACAAGCACACGCTTAGTTTGGGACAAGGGAATTGGTGTGTCAGTTTAGCGAATTTATTTATTTATTTTTATTTATTCGATTGCTTGATGTTATGGACATATTAGTATGTCAAAGTCAAAGTCAAAGTCAAAGTCAAAATATCTTTATTTACGTAGGCCTCAAAAAAGCACTTGTGAATCGTCAAGTAAGTACATAGTAGAACAATTTGAATCTACCACCGGTTCGGAATGTCGCATCTACCGAGAAGAAACCGGCAAGAAACTCGGTAGTTACTCTTTTCAATGCCAGATTGAATATAAAAATTAAAATTTACAGATTAAGTTAATATGAATACCAAGTCATACAGTTAATGTTCGTCAAAGATTCAGCCGAGTATTATCAGAAGTAAAAGGTAAACCAGAGCAGACCAGCCTCTGAAGGTGGCACCTGTTCACAAGTATGACGTATGTGTCAGCCATCGTTTCACTCGACCATATTTGAGGGAATGTAACGACCCGTCACATAACGCCACCACCCCCGAAGCAATTGAGTGAGCATGACTACTCAAGCTTCCCTATCATTATTATAAGAAAGTTAAAAACTAAACAAAACAACAAAAAATTCTTATCAGAATTCATTAAATGTACGAGATGGTGTACAGTTTATAACAATAAAATTAATTCCAGACTGTTTTATCATTAAGATAATCGTCAGTCGTGTAAAAGCCCTCTCTTAACAAGGTATTCTTTATTCGTTGTTTGAACTGCGCAAGGGGTAGATTTAAAATGTCTGCGGGAATTTTGTTATAGTAATGTACACTTTGCCCAATAAAGCAGCGTGACAATCTTTGCAGTCTAAATCGCGGTACTGCGATTTTGTTTCTGTTTCTTGTATTCTTATGATGAATTGCACATTTTTTAGTGAACAGATGAATGTTTTGATGTACGTATAGAATGCAGCTGTACACGTATTGTGAGGCAACTGTTAAAATTCCTATTTCCTTAAATAGATCCCTAAGAGAATCTCTAGCATTAAGATTGTATATAGATCTAATGGCTCGTTTCTGAAGAATAAAAATGGTTTGAATTTCAGCTGCCTTACCCCATAATAGAATACCATAAGACATAACACTATGAAAGTAACTAAAATAAACTAAACGAGCAGTTGAAATATCTGTAAACTGTCTGATTCTTTTTATGGCAAAAATAGCAGAACTGAGCTTCCCTGCTAGTGATGTTATCTGACTATTCCATTGAAGTTTTGAATCTAAGTGAATCCCCAGAAAAAACAGTCGAGTCAACCAGTTCTAAAGTTTCGCCATTCAATTTCAAATTTAAATTAGATTTTCTAACATTTGGGAGAACAAAATTTATACATTTTGTTTTTTTCGCATTTAATTGTAAGTTATTGGTTGTGAACCAGTATAAGACCCTTGAAAGAGCATCATTTACATCGTCAAAGTTAATTTTGGTTCTGTCAATATTAAAAATGAGAGAGGTATCGTCAGCAAATAATACAATCTTACAAAGATCTTTTAAATAAAAAGGCAAATCATTTATATATATTAGAAATAAAAAAGGGCCTAATATGGATCCTTGGGGAACCCCTATATTAACCTGCGATCCTGACGATAGTATACCATTTATGTCAACTTTTTGAATTCTGGAACCTAGGTAGGATATGATAAGTTTTAAAGCTACATCATTGACGCCGTAATGCTTAAGCTTAGAAATCAAAGTCTGGTGATCGACGCAATCAAACGCTTTGGAAAGATCACAGAAAATACCAAGAGCATTCTGAGATTTCTCCCAGGCTCCAAAAATATGCTTCAAGAGAGCAATTCCTGCGTCAGTTGTAGAACGACCTCTAGTAAATCCATATTGTTCAGTATGGAAAAGTTTGTGCTTGATGAAATGAGCTAATAATTGTTCATTCATAATCTTTTCGAACACTTTGCTAAGTGCAGGAAGGATTGAGATGGGTCTAAAGTTATTTGGATCTTGTTTGCTACCAGACTTAAATAAAGGCATAATTTTACTATGTTTCATTAAGTCTGGGAAAACTCCATTATCGATGCAGGAATTGAATATATCTACCAGATATGGGGCTATAATAGCAATGGTGTGACTAATATTTTTTATTGAAATGTCAAATATGTCACTCGTATTTTTCTGATTTAGAGATTTGAAAGTTCTTATTATGTCTTTACTACATATATATTTAAACTTAAAGTAAGAATCACACGATGCAACATTACTTTTTACAGCAATTCTGCTTCAGAAGCAGATGAGTTTAATTGCGCTGTTGTTGTGATAGGTATATTACTAAAAAAGTTCTCAAAAGCTTGTGCGATGTGTGTATCAGATTTTAAGACTTCGTTGTCAATGTTAAGACTGAACGAAGTGTCACGTGGCTTTAATTTGCCGCTTTCGCGGTTAATGATATCCCACGTGACTTTTATTTTGTTATTCGAATTTAATATTCTATCACGAATATATAATGACTTAGCATGTGAACATACCTTCCTAAATAATTTTGAGTAATTTCTAACATAATTAATAAATTCTGTTGTATGATTAAACTTTTTTAATTCATACAATTCGTAAAGACGATTTCTACTTTTAAAAATCCCAACTGTAGCCCATTTGCTAAATGTAGTTTGGCATCTTATAGTCCGTTTTTTTATTGGAAAGTTAATATCAAATTCCTTCTTATAGCAATTAAAAAAACTGAAATATAACCTATCTGGATCACAAGGTATGTATGGCGTCCCTTGTAATTTAGTAATTAGACTATTCTTAAATTTTTCAATGCGATTAAGAGTAGTAGGCCTATATGTAGCTTTCTTTGAAATTATACATGAATTACTAAGACTGTTACATAAGGAAATCTGTTGTCCACAATGGTCGGAGGTTAAATTAGAGATGACAGATTTCTTAACTGGCTCGCAATTACAAAAAACGTTATCTATACACGTAGCTGACGTAGCTGTAATTCTGGTTGGTTCAAAGAATTGACATTCAAGATCAAAAGACTTGAATAAAGACATTAATCTAATACTCGTAGGCGATCCATCTAATAAATTAACGTTAAAATCGCCACAAACTATAATGGACCTATTTTTATTAATTATTTTTCTAAGAACATTTTCCATCGTTGCTTCGAATATGTTAAAGTCGCCTGAGGGGGGGCGGTACACACAAACTATAACATATCCATCTAGTTCTACGCATGACAATTCGACAATACATTCAATTGAGAGACCTACTATGTCTTTTCGTTCTTTGGACTGCATTGTATTTCTAATAAAAATTAACGATCCGCCATGTATGGCAGACTGTCTAACAAAAATACTTGCTAATTTAAGATTTAAAATATTAGAAAATAAACTAGAGTTTTCAAGCCAATGTTCTGTAAGGCATAAAATGTGAATATCTTGGCTTTGTATGAATAATTCTATTTCTAAAACTTTGCCAGCCAAGCCCTGGATATTTTGATGAACAAAATTAATAATCCTAGACTCAGCTATTGTCTCAGCACTCAGTTTAAACTGGAGCGTGCAGTCAAGTCAGTATATAAACTATTAGTACTTATACTAATGCGTACGGGTATTGTTTTATGATTATTGTTGTTAATATTATAGGCTAGCAGACATGCTATTTGTTTCCTAAATATATACGGTAGATACATACTATCTTGAGTCAATTTAAAATTACTGATAAATTTATTAATGTCAAAATAAAAAAGAGCGTCACTATGACGACATGTCAAATTGTACATAAGTACATTAAGGTTATAAATATGCCTATTTTGGTCAGGGTTCAGATTTTTGGCATAAGGGAATGCACATAAAGTTACATTGAGCCCACTGATTTCTTGGAGTCGTAATAATGCATTTATATTTTTAATTACATCTCTTTTTTTTACTGATGTACTATCCCCATACAAAACAATTAAATTGGTGTTCTTATTTAAATTTAGTGATCCTAACCGTTTTAGTAAGTCTGTATAGGGAGATCCAGGAGAACACAAGTTAATAACATTCCCTTTTATATCGTGATGGAGAAGGGAACCAAGTCCTTGACCCAACTTGTCTGACAACAAAATTGTTTGGTATTGTGACGTTGGCAGTTGTGATTGAGGTTGAGGTATTCTAGATGGAGTTTGGACATCTGATAATAGTGGTAACTCTGCTAATTCAGGGACAATACATTCTTTATGTTTATTTGTTAATGAGTCCAAACGTTGTTCGTTATAGTTACACAACTCAACTAACTCTGTGGCAGCAACTATGTGTTCATTTATTTGTTTTTGTGACAACTCATAGCGCTTTTGATAATCCCTAAGGGATCTCTCCAAAGTAGTGATTCTGTCCCTTAGGTACTTAAGATCAGTTTCATATAACTCATTATTTTGTATTATTTTATGGTTATATGATTTTAGTTTTTTAATTAATTGCAATTTTTCTTTGGTTATTAAGCCATGTTTTTGAATTAGATTTTGACATTTAATAACCTTCTTAGTTTTATTAATAAATTTATTAATCTTAATATACTTTTTAAATTTATTTGTACTATTAAAAGTATAACTCTGTGGGGGGGAAACAGAAACGTCACGAGTTAGGTCAATTGTTGGCAGAAGTGGTTGGGAAGATGAACTACCACATAATTCGTCAAATAGGCTCTGGGTGGTATTGGATTCGTGTTCAACCCTTTCTTTTTCTAACCTACGCACTGTTTTTTGAGACTCACATAGACTAACCTCTAAATCATTGATTTTACACAGTGCCTGTTCGTGAATATTACTACAATGATCAAACGAATCTACTAAGTGTTGTAACTGAGAACAGCGTTCGGAAATATCCAAATATTTGATATGGAGATGCGAAAGTTCAGATTTTAACTCGGAGTTTTTATTCACAATCTTTTGGATTTCTTTCTCGCTTTCTTCCCTTTCCTGGCACAGCTCCAAGTTAGTATTCTTGGTGGCTTCCAGGTCCTTTAGGGCAATCTTGAGCTTCGTCTCCAGATCCTGGGCAATGGCTCTGCTACGAGTGGTCATCATAATGCAGAAGGTGCAGTGAAGAGCAGAGTAGGGCAGTAATTGAGCTGAAATGTGACGGGAGTAGTGTCAGTCTAGCTGTTACTAAGTATATACTAGGTGTATACTTAGGTACCAAGCACTCAGTAAATTACTTATACAATGTCCTGATAAATGGCTAATATAGAAATATAATTGAATTGTTGTCAATTTTAGTTCCTCTGAATTTTTTTTTTTTTGTTTTTTTTTATTAGGGTAGATTGAGAAAAAGCGGTAAAACGGTACAATTACGATAATTACTATACTATAATTGCAATAACTGAAACTTAAATACTTCCATTGATGTTTAATTACTGTGACTCAATGCTTAGTACAGTAATTGTATTATCAAAAGTATATAAATGATCTTACGTCTCGGTCATAACCTAGCAAAGTCAAACAGTATTAAACAAATCTTGGATTATTTCGGTTAGAATCTTATAATAAACGATGGCAATTAGCAATGTAAAATAATTGTAATACTCCCCTGATAAGTTAGTTGCAGGTTCAAACATCAAATAGGTAGTCCTCTGTTGTGACAGCCGGCCGGTAAACAGGTATTATCACGAAACAATAGAATTACATATAATTCGCAGTTACAAACGTTCACACTTATTTATCGTCGAGTACGGAAGCGAAATTTAACGTTAAAGAATAATATTACAAAAATAATTAATTAATTCAAGAAACAAATGTAGGAGCTCGCGAGAACACAGCTGACGGCCAGAGTTGCCAGCAACCAAAAAAATATAAATATGTAATATGTGGTTACTACTTCCCATAACACTGATATTTCAACCCTACCCATTCCCGACGTCTCGAAATATTTAATTCATAATCAGCGCAGCCCGCGAAAACGTTTACTTCATATTTAATAACCTAAAGCCCAATCTAGAACAAGTTATAGGCTATATAGAGAATTAAACAAGCCATTTGCGACTTTAACGGCTAAGAGATAAAATTCAGATTGTCCGTTGGTCATTTGCCGGGTAGGACACGGAATGGTCCTCGGAGCGTGATAAATGGGTAATCTCATGAATTTACCTGTAGCCTGTTATGATTTTACCAACATTTGCTTTTAGATGGTTAAATTAAGCTCTGCAGTTGCTTAGTTATAACGGCCATTAGTGCCGTGTAAATAACGCGAGTATTTCGAAGTTCAGGCAATTATTTTGTACTAACTGTGCCCGCGGTTTCACCCAAAAATTACTTTACAATGAGGGTTTTTTGAATTAAAACATCCAAAAGATGGCGTAACTATGACTTGCTGTCTTGTCACCCTCCTTATTGGTTAGTTGTCAGACAAACTGACATGCTGTCAACAATGAGCCAATAGCGACAGTGGTAAGACCACAGGACTCCCTCGCGCCATCTGGCGGTTTTTGGTCTTTTGGACCAGTAGTAGTTCCTGAGATTAGGACGTTCAACAAAACAAACTCTTTAGCTTTATATATATTAGTAAAAGTAAGTATAGTATAGTATAGATAGAAATAATAGTTATTCAAACGGCCCATTACTATCACAAATGTCTATCTTAGGCCAACACGCCATCTTAAAGCGCAGGGTTGTCGCTACACCTACTATAACCGAGCCTATTCCGACAAGTTTATTTCCTTACTAGCTCGCAGCTTCCTTCCCGCAGATTTTACTGTTGACTAGCTGTGTCTGCGGTTGCACCCGCGTTTATGGTATGGCCTTCTTTGATAAATTGTCCATCAACACAAAAGTATTTTTTTAATTAGAGCCAGTATGTCCTGAGATTTGGAGCGGTGGTAGCTCAATGGTAAGGACACGCGCCTCTTAACCGAGGAGTGCGGGTCCAAACCCGGCACGTACCTCTGGATTTTTCAAATCTATGTACGTATTTATACCACTAGCTCGACGGTGAAGGAAAACATCGTGATGAAACCTGCAAATTCCAACAACTTTGGATTTCTAACCATGATCCAAAAATTGTCTGGTTCCCCTATCTTAGGGTTACGAAGGTCAGATCGGCAGTCGCTTCAATGTAATTACCAGACTCGCTAAATCCCGGATCATGGTCTAAGCGGACCCTGTCTAAACACAGGACATAACGCTAGGAAGCTAATGATGTCCTGAGATTTGGACGTTCAAACTCTTCAGTTTTATATATTAGTATAGAGAAATCCCTGTTATTCAAACGCTACATTGCTATCAAGAAATGTCTATCTTGAGCCAACACGCCGTTTTAAAGCTCAGGGTTGTCGCTACACCAACTAGTATAACCGAGACTGTTCCGACAAGTTATTTCCTTAATAGCTCGCGGCTTCCTTCCCGTAGATTTTATTGTCTATTAAGAATTATTATTGCATTTGAGAGGACTGTGCTTAATGGCACGTTTCCAGTAAGCTTCAAGTTTGCATCTAAGTGTTTCGTTGAACAATAATTTTGTGTGTGTTTGTAAGTTTTATAATGGGTAATATTTATGTTTGAACTAGCTTTTGGACGCGAATTTGTCCGCGTGGAAATAACAGTTCATTTATATAGATTCCCCTTAAAAAATGCACCCACACTTTTCACCCTTTACGGGACATATGGAAGAGGAAGACATGCTGCGCCGACCCCAGATGAACTGGGAGAAGGGCAAGAGGATGACGATGATGGGATAATTTCTGGGATCCTCTGGGACTCAAACTATCTTCTTTACGAATTTCATTTAAATCGGTGTAGCAGTTTAAGCGTGAAGAGGTAACAGACAGACTTACTTTCGTATTTATAATATTAGTATGGATGAGAGAAGAAATAAAAAAACAGAAGAGATATACATTAGGCAGATGTGGTATAAATGGATTAATTAAGTTTTACTTAATAATAACACTTATTTTGATTATGTTTTGACTTATATATCACCTTAAATTAGGTAATTTCTAAGTCTAACACAATTTTATTCTTCGAGAATAAACCAATGAAAAATAACGCGCCCTTGTTATTGAGCAGTTCAATTTCTAAGAAGTGATCTTATAGTACCTACCTATGATTCATGACGGACAGTCGCTTATTCAATCAGTCTATTTAAAATGACATCATAATAGCTTGCGTCCGCGGCTTTGCTTTAGTCTATGAAATCAAAGAAAATCAGTTAATTTATTAAAAAAAATTACTAGCTCGATGTCGCATTCAGTAGTGGCCCTGTCCTATGCGCCAAGAGTTGTGGGTTCGATCCTCACTTAGGACAAACATTCGTGTGATGAATATTTGTATTTGTTCTATGCCTGGATGCATAGGCGTACGCAACTTTAGGTCCGTTTAAAACGGCATAAATACATACGAGCATTGTAAGAGAATACATACACTACTTAGTATGAAACGACATCCTTCTATTTGCCGTAGCCAAGATAAGCCTGATTACATACATACACACATAACATCTCGCCCATAATCCTGGAAGGGGTAGGCAGAGTCAAAGCAGCAGCAAGGCCCTTTAACCACATTTAGCAAAAGCCTGATTGCAGAAACCTGAATCAGGATCGTCCTGGTTTTTAGCTGTTTGCTCCTCCTTACGCTGTCCCATGTTGGTTTGGGACTTAAAAAGAATGTGCCAACTGTGTTTCTTGCCTACAATGTCGTAAAAGGCGACTAATGGTATGGGGTTTTGGGTATGTAATTATGTAGGCCACAATCTAGATACTTGTTACTACTTTTTCACAATTTTCCATCTAACCCAGCTCATTTTTGGCTAAATGTGGTTAAAGGGGCCTCCTGCGCCTTTGACTCTGCCTACCCCTTCGAGGATTATGGGCGTGATGTTATATGTGTGTGTGTTATGTGCATCTTCTACATTCATTTCAGGTATGTCTTTTCAGGTATGTTAGTCGGTTTAGGGTACGTGTAAGTAAATATCATTACGCCTGCAGTACCCGAAGGGGTAGGCAGAGACCAAAGAGCAGTAAGCTCCTTAAACCACTATAGCTAAAAATCGAGTTGGGTTATATAGAGAAGTGGCCACAAGTGGCAGGCTCGTCTTCTACATCACACACCCAATACCCAGTACACCATTAGTCGCCTTTTACGCTAGGCAAAGAACTAGGCAAAGAACACAGGCAGTACATTTTCGAGTCTCAGACCAACATGGGACTAATGTAATGTAGTAAGTTTTAGCGTCTATATAAAGCCTGCCCCGCTAGGGAAGTGGCGTGAAGTTTAGTTAGCTAGTTAGTTTAAAAGCCGTAAATTTTTTGGCAGCCCTATTAAAGATAAATGACGCGGGTCCGGAGTTCTATTTGTTACAGACAGCCTGACCCTCGGACAAATCGGATCCTAATGATTGTTTCATTCGGTTGTACCACTATATTAGATACACATGAAAAGCTATTAGACATAAAACAAGCCCGAATAGACAATAGCCATTTACTGGAGTATCAATAACGTCCCAATAGTAATTCAATGTAAATTACTAATGTTAAAAGCAAAGTAACTGTCCCGGAATGGGCCTCCTTGTTTCATAATTGTAATTTTAAATGTTTTCCTTTTGAATTTGAGATTGTGTCACTTCTTTTTTGCTGTTTTTATTCTAATATAACACGTCTTTGTTCCACCGGCGTTTTATTTATGCATTAAAATTAATCTAAATCCTAAAAAGTAATGCAAAGCATCTTTTGCGGTCTACAACAGTAACCATTTGATTTTATACTACAGAAGTTTGTCCCATGTTAGTCAAGGACTTAAAAAGAATGTGTCAACTGTGTTCCTTGCTTATCATGCGGTAAAAGTCGACTAATAGTATATCGGGTTTTGGTGTAATTGTCGGCGACGAGCTAGCCACTTGTCACTACTTTGTGACGATTTCCCAGTTAATTCAGCCCAATTTTATATTTTGGCTGAAAAGGGTTAAGCGGGTTAGCTGCCCCTTTGACTCTGCCTACCCCTTCGGGGTTTATAGATGTAAAGTAACGTATGTATGTATGCATTAATTGATCAGGTGTGATATCTTAAAAGCATCCGTATTGTAATTCATTAGATTGTTATCTTATTGAATGTTGAATAATTGAGGTGCTTAGCTAAATGCGTGCCAGCGATTCCATAACGAACTTCGCTAACGCTCGTATCGCGCCACATACTTGTTTACTAAGAACTCATAGTGCGGAACTCGGAGTTAGTTTCCGGTTTGTCCACCCGAATCAGTCCGAGGCGCGGTACGAGCGATAGCGAAGTTCGTTATGGATTCGCTTGCGCGCATTTTGCTAAGCACCCAGGCCTGTCTCACTCCTAGCCTTAACTACAAAACCGCAAGAATATTCCCATTCTACGGAAAAAACTAAGTATTCCATTTGAAATTCAACAAGCTCTGAATACCGGTAGGAGGGAAATACCGGTGGAAGGGAAATACCGGAGGAAACGGAATACCGGTTGCTGCGGAGACGGGAACGACAATATCCGCTAGGGACTAGTGCCACAATGGAGTGACTGACAGTAAGATATCTTTGCTGTAGAGAAAAATGTAAAAAAAACTTTTTGGTTTGTACGTAGTCTGGTGAATTTACATAATACTAGCAGCATGCCCCGACTTCGCCAGTGTGCATCTTAGAACAGTAGCGCCACTTACTGGTTCCATTTGTAATTTAAGTCCTACAGGTCCATTCGGTTTAAATGTCATTAAAATCATAAAAAACTGTTATAATATAGGTTCTTTTTCTTATACACCCGCAACAAAATGTAATAAAAAGCTTTTACTCCAGGTTAATAGATACTATGAACGCACAGGGAAGAGATCCGTCAAAATTTTAACTTTTTAAAATTACTTTATTACGCAGTTTTGCGCATTCCTACTTACACAATTAAACATTAAAAAAAAAGCTCTTTAAGTCGCTAAATTATAATCTGAACGATTTAAATTGGTCGTTAGTTTCGTATAATAATATAGCTGTAATTATAAAAATAATATATTATATAATTTATCGCAACGTTTAGCTAAATGTTTGTTTACAAAAATTATAGCTTCTACTGACGGGGTCTACAGTTACTTTCGTTGGCAAATTGCTATGAATAATAAAGGCTGCTCCCCTGGTGTTGCCTGGGGCTGAATGAGTCAGCATAAATTAAAGATGTCAAGCGCAAGCTGCGCATTGTGACTGCCAAGCGAACGACGCCGGGCCCTCTCTAGTAAAGGTCGATATATTGGATACTATTGTCTTGGTACATGTGATCTTTGTTGTATTTTGAAATTCGGCAGTTGGTTCATTTGCAAGTTTGATATTTTCATTTGTTTGGTACAGAGACGGTGTCGTAAGTGTTGCGGGGTCAATGAAATCTCCCATGATATAATGTAGCCTATGTACTTTTCAGGGTATAAATTATTTGCGTACTAAGCTCTAACATAATCAATCGTGTGGTTTCGGCGTAAACAAAACAAACAGAGCGTATTACTTTTGCATTTAAAATATTAGTAAAGATATTGCTTGCATTCGCAATTCGAAATCAAACGAGATCCTATAAGAACCTAAAAATTTAATAAAAACAATCCTTATATAAGATATTAAATATAAATATTAATTTTCACATTTAAAATATCATCATCATAATCATACCATCACGCCCATAATCCCCGAAGGGGTAGGCAGAATCAAATGGACAGCAGGCCCCTTTAACCACATTCACCCAAAAATAAAACGAACAAAAACATTGCTAATCCTTTCAATTGATACATAGCACAAAATCGCAATCCTTCAACTAAACTTTAACTTGAACCACATCTATCAGTTACAGATTAGAAGTAAACAAAAATCGTAACATGTTTAATTCCTAACAAAGGCAGTAGTTGGCAATGGGTAAAACGTTAAGCTTTGATATAGGCCTTTAGATAACAGATCCCTTACATCTTAAAGATACTACAAGTGTGATGCCATTCACACCAGGGTGTTTATCAATTATAACGTCTTTATAATATAAGTAGAGATAAGTAATTTACTATACGCAATACTATTAAACCTTAAAGGAATGTGCAATAATTAATTTACCTAAAAGCGCGATAAAATTATTCCAAAAATATTCAATACCACTCAAACACACTATTAGCCATGAAACATAGCCCGTACTGCGCGCCTCGTCATAGACTCGTTAACTTCAGCGCAGTGTTGAAAGCGCTGGCATTAACCCGACTCCCATTACCGTTCACTAAATGAGAGGCTGGAGATGTTTAGCCATTGGAGACGAGCCAGAGGGATGTGTGACCGACTGTATATTGTGTTAACCGTCCTGCCTTTACTTGGGTTTGATAAAGGTACGTTTCATCATCTTCCTAGCGTTATGTCCCGTGCTTAGACGGGGTCCGCTTAGACCATGATCCAGGACGTAGCGAGTCTGGTAATTACATTGAAGCGACTGCCGATCTGACCTTCGTAACCCTAAGATAGGGGAACCAGACAAATTTTGGATCATGGTTACAAATCCAAAGTTATTTGAATTTGCAGGTTTCATCACGATGTTTTCCCTCACCATCGAGCTAGTGGTATAAATACGTACATAGATTTGAAAAATCCAGAGGTACATGCCCGGGTTTGAACCCGCACTCCTCGGTTAGGAGGCGCGTGTCCTTACCATTGAGCTACCACCGCTCCGTAAGGTACGTATATCCGCCTGCAATTATATATATTTGTTGAGGTGAAGGAATTTCGTAGGGATGGGATGCATTGGTCTAGAAATTATTCTGTGTATAGAAACAAGCTTGAGAAACCGTCTTATGCTTTCTTTAAATCTTATAGGATGTATAGAGCACTGATGCTGCAAATAGTGCTGGATTAAGCCTTCTGAAATCTGATTAATGCTTAACAAATAGCTCTTACATGTATTAAAAATACTAATACTGGGAACTGTCCAAGGTTGGTTTGGGACTTAAAAATAATCTGCCAACTGTGTTTCTTGCCTAGCATGTCGTAAAAGGCGACTAATGGTATATGAGATTGTGGGTATGTGATTGTGTAGGCGACGAGCTACCCACTTGTCACTACTTTTGCACAATTTTTCATCTAACCCAGCCAACTGTCCTATGTTGGTCTGGGACTTGAAAATAATGTGCCATCTGTGTTTCTTGCCTAGCATGTCCTAAAGGGCGACTAATGGTTTAAGGGGTTTTGGGTATGTGATTGTGTAGGCGACGAACTAGCCACTTGTCACTACTTTTGTACAATTTTCCATCTAACCCAGCCCAGTTTTGTTTTTGGTAGAACGTGGTTAAAGAGGCCTGCTGCCCCTTTGACTCTGCCTACCCTTTCAGGGATTATGAGCGTGATGTTATGTTTGTTAATACTAAGAACGCGAAAGTACCTTTGTCTTACTCATACGTTTTCACGTCTAAATCACCTAACATAATTGGAATCGCAACGTTAGAAGGCTAAAATGCAGGATATTTGTTAACCTGAGAGAAATATACCTTGATAGCCCGTAACGCATTGCCAGAAAAGTGCTAAAACCCTAAGAATGAAGAAAGAAAGAAAGAAGCATTAAGTATCTTATTTTATAGAAAGCATTTAATATAAGTAGTGATGACCTTACAGGTACAAATCATACGGCTTCTAGCGCAACTTAAAAATAATAACTTAAAAATAAATTTGACTGGCCCGTTGGTCGAGTGGTCAAAGACCTTGGCCACAGAACTGAGTGTCGCGGGTTCAAATCCCGCTACGGGCAAATGTTTCGTGTGATGAACATAGACATTTGTACTAGAGTTATGGCTGTTTATAAACGTATTTAAGTATGTCTATCCGTTCACCTAGTATTGATTTAGTGTCCAGGCAACCGCGGTTGCCCTTTTTTGAGATCAGCGCAGCGCTCTAAGCGACTATGGTAACCTAATGGAAAACGAATGGCAGATTTTTTAGATTTAATGTTGTGGGGCGACCTCTATTTTTAGATTAAAAAGAAAAAATACCATAGAGCTCTGAATGAACCATAGATTGAATTCAAACCATAAACAATCGTGCAAAACCAAATGACATATTAAAAAAAAAATGTTAAATGTGGGTACGTCATTTTCCATTTGTTACCGCAAGTGTGTGTTGTGTTTGTGAGATTACAATGTAAGTATTAATGTATTTACTATTTATTTCTACAAGTGTTATATATCAAAAGAATCCTCAAGATATCTGCCAATTGATTATCTATAAATATCAAAGTTTACTATCAGATATTGGCACAAAATCGACGATATAAAAATAATACAAAAATTCAAACATGGCGTGCCGGTTTTCGTGTGTTGTTTTGTTTTTTGAACTACTTTAAACTCGTATTTGTACTCTAGTTCTTGAACGAAAAAAAATCTATAGTTTCAGCTATACCATGTATTTTTTATATTAATATAGCTTTACTAGTTTTTGAGATATTAACGTTTTAAGTAGGCAATGAGCGCGCGCTTAGTTCGCGGAAAAATCGTTCGCGGCGCTCGAACATGCGCGGTGCCGCGACTTGTCAAAGGACGTCACAGCAGCCGATAGCACAAGCATAAGCTTAGTTTGGGACTAGGAAATTGTGTAAATCAAAGAAACAGCAACTCGATATTAAAATCAGAAACTATATAAAAAATCTTAAAACGGAAGCGGCCAGACTGCTGAATCGAACTAAATTAAGGGACAAGTCCCACTTGAAAAAACGACAGAAGCAAGTGAAAGAAAAAGCCTCATTTAAATAACCGAGACAACTGGCGGCTGGAAGGCTGCCAGACGGTGCGGTCACCATCCAGTTTACGGCGCTCTTATTATACGCTTATTATTGTTATAAACTTGATGGTATCTGTATGCGAAATATATTGGCGTGAGAAAGAAGAATCAGTAGTTGAACATAGTTTTTTATGATTGGTCCAATGTTGATGAGATTGTCCCATGTTGGTCTGGAATTCAAAAACAGCGTACCATATGTATTTTTTAATAAATATCAGACTACATCACATACATTGATCTAACTCCGAGGTAAATAGCTTTGCACTTGTGTTACGGATATCAGAATCAACAGTGGTATTACAAATATATAATTAAATGTTCAATATTAACACCCAGACACAGAACAAACACAAGTATTCATCACACGAATATTTGTCCTGGGTGGGGATCGAACCCACAACTCTTGGCGCATGCGGCAGGGTTACTACCGAATGAGGCATCGAGCCAGTCAAATATATCTTACCAAGCATGTCGTAAAGGGGGCCTAATGGTGTATTGGTTATTGAGTGTCGCCTATATGTATAATCAATATAGGCAACGAGCTAGCTACGCTACTAACGAGCTACCTTTTCATAATTTTCCATCTAACCCAACTCGATTCTTGGCTAAATGAAGCTAGGAGCTCACAGATCCATTTTTGTATACCTCTTCGGGGATTGCGGGTGCGATAATTTGAATGGATTTACAATAGCATAGACACACTGTTTATCATCAGGCTGGCTGTATACTTGTGAACGTCTTTGCTTTGTTGTACTATAACAAGAAACCACGAACGAATTATTGCTGCACATTGATTTAACAGTACTTAGGAGCGGTAGTAGCTCAATGGTAAGGACACGCGCCTCTTAACCGAGGAGTGCGGGTTCAAACTTGGGCACGTACCTCTGGATTTTTCAAATCTATGTACGTTTTGTACAACTAGTTCGACGGTGAAGGAAAACATCGTGATGAAACCTGCAAATTCAAAAACAACTTTGGATTTGTAACCATGATCCAAAAATTGTGTGATTCCCCTATCTTAGGGTTACAAAGGTCAGACCGGCAGTCGCTTCAATTACTAGACTCGTAATCCTGGATCATGGTCTAAGCGGACCCCGTCTACACGGGACATAACGCTAGGAAGATGATTGATTTAACAGTACTTCAACACTTGTTATTTCATTGCCATTTTCTTGGATAACCCAAACGTTTTAACTAATTCAGGACCACCAAAATACTATTTGAGAAAGATCGCAGCAGCGTTTAGGTTAAGTACTTACATCTCATATTTAATGCAAGAGCATTACGTGTTTATACCAAACCATGCAGAGTTATGGGGCTTGTGAATAATTGAATATTTAAAGCTGAAGTGGACGGGTTGGTCCCTTGGAGAAATGACCAGGATCTCACAGTAGTCTCGTACAGGACTTTACAACCAGGGGGAACCACTCCCTCGGGGAAGTGCGAAAGGATCATAAAGATGGTTATTTGTGTTCTCACACTCTAAGAAGGAAACCATTTCAAATTGTTTGACCATTTCAGTGTGGGAATTTGTTTAATGTTAAATACAAAGGAAAAAGCCTTTCCTAAAAGTTAAGTAAGTTTGAAAGTATTAACTGGCTATTGACTGGTTCGATGGCGCATTTGGTAGTGACCCTGCCCTATGCGCTAGAGTTTTGGGTTCGATCCCCACCCAGGACAATTATTCTTGTGATGAATACTTATGTTTGTTCTGTGTCTGGGTGTTATACTTATAATAAATCTGTAGAGAGGTCAATTCTGTACATGAAATATATTTTTAAAATAACTATCAGGGGGTGATTAGTGATCGATACTGATGCCAAAAATGCAATCAGTAAAATTTTCGTCTGTCTGTCTGTCTGTCTGTCGGTATGTTCCTTATAGAAACAAAAACTACTTGACGGATTTTAACGAAACTTGGTACAATTATTCTTCATACTTCTGGGCAGGTTATAGTATACTTTTCATCACGCTACAATCAATAGGAACAGAGTAGTGAAGGGAAATGTTGGGAAAACGGAAGAAGTTACTCCATTTTTTAAGCTTCCGTCGCGTGTGCAGCCTTAATGGTTAAAGTTGCATAGAAATCATGTATGACGGAAATAGTCTTTATAATATTAACCATAAACGCGGGTGACACCGCTGGCACAGCTAGTATCTAATATTTAAGTATGTTTCGTTTTACTGTTTATTCTGATATCCTTAACACAAGTGCCTAAGCTATTTAGCTCGGAGTTAGTTCAATGTATGTGATGATGTCGTATAATAAACATTAATATAAATGAGGTTTCAATAACTTTAATACTTAAGAATATTTAAGTAAATAGGAAAAATCGAATAATACTTGGCACTACTTTTTTACAACACACCCAACTGTATTTTTTGGGTTATTTGTTCGTAATGTGAAACATATTTAAGTTGGGCAAGTTTGAAATGATATTATCAAATAATACCTAAAATTTAAAAACATGTGTTGACAAAAGATAATTAAAATTTAGCCATTGGATTGTAAGGAGTTATAAAAAGTGTAGAACTTGTATAAGTAAAAGGATCATGAATATCGAAGAGGCGAGTGAGGTGTGTAAGGATCGTGCCATATGGCGTTCGGTTCTCTCTGCCTACCCCGATAGAGAAGTGGCGTGAAGTTTATTTAGTTAGTTAATTGGATTGTTCCAAAAGTAAGTACACATACTTTCTAAAAACAATACCCTCATTTTGGCGCATTCGGTAAAAAGAAGAGCAATCAATGTTCCCAATCGTCAGCCTTCATTAAATCATGTCAATCAAAGACTTGACCACCCCTGAATAATGCCTCGTAAAAATTCACGCTGCTCGCTCTGATTGGGAATGTTCTGGATTCGATTCCGGACGGGAAATTAAGGGAGGAGGCGTTTTCAAACGTTTTTTGCTACATTGCGTTTGTCCGTGAAATATTTTAGGGTTGCTTTCGGTTAAAACGGGATTATGTTGTTCGTCTGATATGAGGAAAATGTCGATTTTTGTTACGTAAAGTGCCAATTTGAACGTTTCGACAAGGCCTATGGGTATAAGTTTATAAACCTAAATCAGAAAAATCGATACCAGCTATGATATAATCAAAAAATTTTGTTAATTTATTTTTTGGCTATAAATGGTTAACGGTACTGCTAGTATACATACATACATAACATCACGCCCTTAATACCCGAAGGGGTAGGCAGAGTTAAAGGTGAAGCATGCCCCTTCAACCACATTCAGCCAAAAATAAATAATAATAATAATACTGCTAGTATGAATTTATTAATTATCTGAAATAAGGAGTTTGTTAATAAACAGAGTAAGGGTTTTACCCTGAAGCTAGTTTTAACAGTTCATATCTGAAAACTGTTAGGACCAAACACAAATTACGCTAATCTTTAATATAAAAATGAATCGCTGAATGTGTTGCTAAGCGCAAATCTCGAGAACAGCTGAACCGATTTCGCTAATTCTTTTTTAGTTGTGTTTTTATCAGGTAAAGGTCTTTATGAAAAAAAAAAAATATAAAAGTTGCTCGGAAAAACAAATGGATATTGAAAATCCGATGCGGTGCGTTAGTAAGTGCGCCGGGTCAGCTAGTATTAGATTATAAAAAAGCTTAATTTATTCCTACTTTTCAAGAGCAAGTGAACAAAAGTAGGGCTTAGTCTGATGAGTATAGAAGCTAACTCAAGGTTTATAATAGAAATGGGTTGAAATGAATACGAGGGAAGATTTTAAGCCATCTATTGAATTTGCATGACAAAGACACCTCACTCGCGACCTCATGCGACCTCAGTGACGGTGATACGACAGACGACTTCGATTCAGATGCGATCGAAGTGGGCGCTCGGTAGTGTGTTCCGCCAAGTTCAATAAAAAAGCTATATATTTGCACATTGATATCCCATGCTCTGACTGTAGTGTGTCCCGCCAAGTTCAATAAAAAAGCTATATTATATGCACAATGCCCCGTTTATTAGTGACTATTCGCAATTATATTAATATTGCGAAAGTAACTCTACTTGATACGATTAGTTGCCTATGTCATTTTAAAAAAATCTGGCACTTCAGAGTTCAAACCCCAATAAAGGGATCAGGTTTCTCTTTTGTACGGAAAAATATTTATCTACCAATTTAAAAAATCCAGGACTGTCATTGCTGAACTATATTTAAACTATCGGGTTAAGTTATTGTCTGTGTCATTGCCAAATAATAAATCATTTTTCATATAAAGTTGCTTGTAAGTATACCGAAAATGCTGCATTTTCGATGTGTTTATACATCGAAAATGCAGCATTTTCGATATGGGATATGGGTTCGTCGCAGTGTGTTAAATGTCCCTCTCCTATAAATGATCTATCCAGTTTTTGTATATGTGAAATATATATAATTCTTCACATCACAAGAGAGCTTGGACCATTTCACAAAAAATAAACACATGTTCATTTTAAAACATGAACGTGTCATTATATTTAGACAAGCTTAAAGTACGTTTATTATGTAGACTGAACTTTATATGAGTTCGTTAATCAGCAAATTTTATTATCCAACTTTAAAAAAAATGAGACGGTTCTCAATTTGACTGTTTTTTTTTTATGTTCACTAAACTACAAAACTGATTCTAATTTAATATTTCAATCGCGTGGCCACAAGTACGCTAACGGGTATAGGGATACAATTCATCTGAAAAAGTTCCCGAAGGATAGAACACTCTTCTTACACAGTAGAATAACTCTCTATCCAGGAAGAGTGACTCTGTTTATGATTTAAACAACTAAAATCAATATAATCTCCATTGACGCGAGCAGAACAACAAACTTAACCTAGTCATATATTCCATCAGAATTATCATTCTAGAATTCATCTCTTAATCGTTTTGCTTAAGGGCGAACATTTCTAGACTTAAAACAGATATGTACGTGTTTCAGCGCTTATCTAAGCAATTTACATTTCGTAGTTGACAAGGTATCCTCTATTTAGGTAAGTTACTCACGTATTCCAAACTTCAGGAGAAGTAATTCTGTAAATCATTTCGTCTGTAAACTTTTAAGCGTGTAAGACTACAAAATTTGTTTATTTTACAGGAGAGTAAAATAACTGTATCAATTTAATGGTAGAGCATTTAGGGCCGATTTTTTAATGGTCAGATAAGAATTAACCGACTAATAAAGTACAAGGTCACCAATTTGCGGATGGCATGCGGTATTTGACATAGGAAACAAGCAATGACATTTTAAAATCATCTGGATTGTGATTTATTCGACGGTTATCTTTTATCTGACCGTTGAAAAATCAGCCCTTAGAACATCCGAAGGTAAGTCGACCTTCACCGAGCTGAATAGAATGAACCATATTTTATAATAAATTTAGTATATGAGAAAATATATGAAAAATGGGTTGGCTAAAAAAATCCTGGATTTACTATTTTTAATATATTTTTTATTTTTTATTTTAGATAGCCCATTTATCAAGAAAGGCTAAGGCTATATAACATTAACCATTAACGCGGGTAAGACCGCAGGCAGAGCTAGTTTATTATAATTGGAATGTTGGCCTGAAACGATTGTGCCTACTCACTTAGCATGTCGTAATAGGCTCTGTACGTATTTATGTAAAATAATATTATATAGACCTGGTAAATAATCCATTGACAATCATTTATCTATGAAAGCAAAACTGATTGACAATCAACCACTCGTGATTTTTTTAGTGGCGATTGAAAGTTCGTAATTTTTTAAGAGAGAGGTGAAACTTTTATATATATAACTACTTGGACAATGTACTAATATTATAAACGCGAAAGTTTGTATTGATGGTTGGATGGATGTATGGATGTTTGTTACTCTTTCACGCAAAAAGTACTACATAGATTTTAATGAAACTTTGCAATAGTATAGCTTATACATTAGAATAACACTTAAGCTATGTTTCATCATTGTACCACGCGAGCGACGCCGCGGGCAGAAGTTAGTATTAGATAAAGTATTTTTATATACCTACTCTTTAAATTATATTTTATTTAAGTCGAAAGAAGGCGCAAGTTAGTAGCTATTTACAAAGAGGTTTAATACCAAAGACACAAGTGCGCCCAAACTTGGGGGCAGACTAACATTTGCCTTTAAAGTGAAATTTTATTCTGTCTCAGTACATTCTGAATTTATATTACGGCGAAGTTTTTGGTTGTTTCGTATTTCAAATGCAAGAATGATTTCTGTTTAAGTAAACTAGCGAAAGACAACTTAGTGGATAAAAACGGCATCTTATTATACAAGGGGTGCTATTTCGAATCATAGAATATACCTATTTTTGAATAGAAAAAAATCTGAGTACAGTTAACTACTAGCTGGATGGAGAGCGAATACTCGCATTGTGTAGAAACCTGCTTATTCAAATAACATGGATCATGTGATGAATGAAAGTGGCACCAGTGGTAGATAAGATGAGAGGAAACCGTTTATCTTGGTATGGGCATGTGATGAGAAGAGAGGAAGGACATGTGACAAAGAGAGTGATGAGTATGAATGTAAGTGGAGAGGAAGAGGAAGGCCAAATAAGAGATGGATGGATTGTGTGAAAGATGATATGAGAGAAATGGGAGTGGATAGCTTGATGACGGCTGACCGGGACGTATGGAAAAGGAAGACATGCTGCGCCGACCACAGATGAACTGGGAGAAGGGCAAGAGGATGATGATGATGTGATGAATATGGGAATAATAGCTTCTGTCCGCGGCGTTTCTCGCGTGATACAACGACGAAACATAGCTTATGTGTTATTCTAACGTATAAGCTATACTATTGTAAAATCTCATCAAAATCCATGCAGTACTTTTTGAGTGAAAGAGTAACAAACATCCACACATCCATCCCTACATCCATTCATGATTCGCGTTTATAATATTAGTAAGATGGTCATTTGCAGTTCAGCCGTGAATCTTGTAAATCTATTTAAATATAGGTATCTAGTATAAATAGCACAAGCAAAAATGCTTAATTTGGAACTATAAAATAATATACCCACGGACTAGATAAAACAGCAGGACTCCACGCTATCATACTATAGCGTGAAGCCACGTTTATGCATGTGTGAGTGAGATACTTATGGATACCAGATAACGGATATCTGTCATTTGGAACACTTATTATGTCAATATGTGACGTAAGTTGCGTGTCAAAGCGGATTACCTGAAGAGCTTCAATGTGTAGTTAGTGGCGTGGCGCGGAGTCCTTCTTTTTTTACTAGTCCGTGATGAGACCTAAGAATTTATAAATATGCATGCACTAACACGCCCGGAATCCGCGAGGGGGGTAAGTATTGTCCAAGGAGCAGTAAGTTCTTTTAGCCAGAAATAATAAAATGAGTGGAATATTGAGAAAAATAATTATAACATTAAATACCCAGTTCAGCATTAGTCGCATATCACTATTTCCAAGGAAAGGATCACAAAATTGCTGTATATAAATCCCATATAAACGGAGAATATACCTACTAATATTTTATTTTATCTATACCTACTAATATTATAAGGCTAAAGAGTTAGTTGGTTTGCTTGGACGCGCCAACCTCTGGAACTACTGGTCCGATTTAAAAAATATTTCAGTGTTAGATAGCCCATTTATCGAGGAAGGCTACAGGCTATGTAACATTGACCGTAAATGAAACCGCGGGCATTACTTGTTATTTATAACAGTTTATTTTTTTAGAGCGGGGGTAGCTCAATTGTAACGACACGCGTCTCATAACCGAGGGGTGCGGGTTCAAGCTCGCGCACGTACCTCTAGATCAAATCCATGTACGTATTTAAACCACTAGCTCGGCGGTGAGGGAGAACAACGTGATGAAACCTGCAAATTCAAACAACTTTGGATTTGTAACCATGATTCTAAAACCTAGTTCTCCTATCTTAGGGTTACGGAAGTTAGGTCGGCAGTCACTTCACTGTAATTACCAGACTCGCTAAATCCTAGATCATGGTATAAGCGTACCCCAAGCGTAAACACGGGACATAACGCTTATGATGCTGATTTAATGGTTCCTTTCAAGAATCGGTACTTAACATACAAACAGCAAAAGACTACTAAATAAACTCCTTGCATTGCATAATGCACACATGTTGCATGTTGCATCCCCATTTCACATGCAAGTATTTGCGGTTACATTTAGAATATACAAACGCAACATGGCGATTGCCTTCTGTGCAAACATTAGGAGACATGTTATATTAGCTCAACAAACTGAACTAGACACTCTAAAAGTTTTGCGTCGGGAGTTTTAATGCTCTACTAAACAATACAATACAGTGCATATAACAGAACTAGCTGTGCCAGCGGTTTCACACGCATTTCTGGTTAATTCACTAGTCATCAAAATTACACCCTTTTTTTGCCACATAACAATTCAATACTTTTTTCTAATGATCAGTACCAGCATAATACAATTATATTATAAACATTTTCCCATTACGTAAAATTTTTTCGTCATTTGCCTAGAAACATTCAAATATCTGCCATTGAAACGATTTTTGTTGATTAATTTAACAGCATAAAGATTATTAAAATGTAAACATAATACATGCGATTGATAGTCAGAATGCTGAACATTTCAATGTACTTCGAATTAAGCTTCTACTATGATTCTATGCAAAGATATGTCTAGTTAAGCTTTATCATAATTTTTGCGTACATTCGAAGCTGCGCATTTTATATGGACGAATTCTTAATACCATTCTAATACGAATATTTTGCGAGACATTAGTATAGCAATATAATTTACACCGTTAGTCAACAATTTGGGATTATTTCTTTCCACAAAAGACATTAGATATGAAAAATGTTGTATTTATGAATTGATTTATCAATACTGAAGTCAGACCTTAAAACCAATTTAAGTAACTTTGTTCTCTAATATCTTAAAAATGTGACCTGATGATCAAATTTGGTTGACTGAATCTGAATCAGCTGTTAATGTTTTATCAAAAAGGCAATGAGTTAATTCTGTGAAAAAAAAAATTTGACTAGTGTTATATGTAGCCTATAATCTTCCTCGATAAAAACTATACAACACAAAAAGATTTTTTCAATTCGGACCCGTAGTTTTTGAGATTAGCGCATTCAAGCAAATAAACAAACAAACTCTTCAGCTATATATATTTGTAAAGAGTATAGATATAGCTCGTATACGTTTATATGTAATTTTATAGCAATAATGCTGTAATATGTATCATGTGTATTAATAAATATATCTAAAAATATATATATTTTAGTTTTTTAGTTGGTCTGAGACTGAAAGAAAACTGTAACTTAAGACTTAAAAGGCGACTAATGGTATATCTATGGGGTTTTGGATATGTGATTATGTAGGCGACGAGCTAGCCACTCGTCACTACTTTTTCGCAATTTTCTGCCTAACCCAGTGAAAGTGGGATTACGTTTGTCTCATCTCGGTCTGGTAATTAAAACTAATGTGCCAACTGAGTTCCTTATCTATCATACCGTAAAAAAAGCAGTGACAAGTGTTAGTTGGTCGCCTACACAATCACATACCCAAAATACCATTAGCCATTAAAACCTTTTACGACATGCTAGACAAGGAACACAGCTGGCACATTATTTTTAATTCCCAGACCAACATGAGATAAACGGATGAACAGTATAAATATCAAGAAAAAAAATTGAGCATCGTTAAAATGCGATCCCAAAGATTTAATTTCACGAAGTATTCTTATGCTTGCTCAAATTCAACAGTCTGTAAGATAAATAATATTTAAAGACATTTCTCTCGTTGAACTAACAAAAATATGATGAGAAAATTGGCAAATTAAAAAAAATATATCTTTATTTATTTGGGCTTCAAGAAAGCACTTATAAATAGTCAATATACATAAAAAAAGGATAAGAACTAATACTACCACCGGTTCGCATATTTGTTAGTCGATTAAGCTGTTAAAATGAGTTCAGATTACAAATAAGTAGGTATAACATAATTAGGTAATAGTAAAAGGAAACTAAGTGCGGGCGAGGCGATATTTTTTATACTGTTTATTTGATTTTTGGTAAAGAAATCAATGGAGGGACTTTCATTGATAACTTTAACTGTCGAAAGTTGTAGTTTAAAGGTTAGTTTTAGCAAATGGTAAGTGAGACATATCATCATCATCTTCCTAGCGTTATGTCCCGTGCTTAGATGGGGTTCGCTTAGATCCAGGATTTAGCGAGTCTGGTAATTACATTGAAGCGACTTCCGATTTGACCTTCGTAACCTTAAGATAAATCGTAACCAAAAAATTTTTGGATAATGGTTACAAATCCAAAGTTGTTTGAATTTGCAGGTTTCATCGCGATGTTTTCCCCCACCGCCGAGCTAGTGGTACAAAAAACATACATGCTCGGGTTTGAAACCGCACTCCTCGGTTATGAGGCGCGTGTCCTTACCATTGAGCTACCACCAATCGTGAGTGAGACATAGTTCTAGCAAAAAAAACCTTTGATATGTTATCAAAAAATTATATACTGGGGTTAGTTTGGGGATGTTTTATATACATATATATAACCTTTTAGATAGTGGGAAAGGGGCTTGATTTCATACAAAAATCAATACGAAAGTCAAGCGCTACCTCTTAAAATCGGCATTTAGACTTTTGGCTAAAGTTCATAGTAGAGTTGTAGAAAGGACTCGAACCAACACGCATCGAATTTGAGACGTTAACTTTATCCACTAAGCCAAAATAATTAAGAAAATCTTGAAAATTAAATTAACACGTTTGAATAAGGTTCTTTCAAACACCTCTAAATAAGATTTCAAGTTAAACAAGATGGCTGCCACATCTGACGCTCAATCCCTAAAAAGGTACGTATAATTGCGTCAAATTGTTCTCATTCGCATTTTAGACGGAATCCGGGAAACGTTGTTAAACCTGGGGGGTCTGCGTTTTAATCTTTTTGGTAATTTCGCGCGGTAAAAAGAGCCCGCATAGACGCTGTGTATTCAACACCCGGTTGTTTGCGCCAGAAATGAGCTTCTGCTGTTTATGCGAGCCTGGTACCTGGGATATGGAAACGTACTGTTGTTTGACTGGCTCGATGGCGCATTTGGTAGTGACCCTGCCTCATGCGCGGGTTCGATCCCCACCCAGGACAAACATTCGTGTGATGAATACTTGTGTACGTTCTGTGTCTGGGTGTTAATATCTAATATTTAAGTATATATTTGTAATACCACTGTTGATACTGATATCCGTAACAAGTGCTTAAACTACTTACCTCGGGGTCAGATCGATGTATGTGATGTTGTTGGATATTTATTTATTATTTATTTATTACTGTACGTACAGAATAAATTAAATATATATCTAATAACTAGCTGTGCCCGCGTTTTCACCTTCGTTTATAGCTAATGTTAAATAGCCCATGACTTTCTCGGTAAATTAACTATACATCACAAAAAAAAATGTCAATTCGGACCAGTAGTTTCTGAGATAAGCACGTTCAAGTAAACAAAAAAAAACTTTTATCTATTATATTTATTAGTATATGTATATAGATAATAATCTATACTTATAATAAATCTGTAGAAAGGTCAATTCTGTATATGAAATATATTTTCAAAATAACTATCAGGGGGTGATTAGTGATCGATACTGATGCCAAAAATGCAATCAGTAAAATTTTTGTCTGTCTGTCTGTCTGTCTGTATGTTCCTTATAGAAACAAAAATTACTGGACGGATTTTAACGAAACTTGGTACAATTATTCTTCATACTCCTGGGCAGGTTATAGTATACTTTTCATCACGCTACAATTAATAGGAGCAGAGTGCTGAAGGGAAATGTTGGGAAAACGGGAGAAGTTACTCCATTTTTTAAGCTTCCGTCGCGTGTGCAGCCTTAATGGTTAAAGTTACATAGAAATCATGTATGACGGAAATAGTCTTTATAATATTAACCATAAACGCGGGTGACACCGCTGGCACAGCTAGTAAATAATAAATTCTCCAGACTGACACACCAATGCCCTAGCTCTAAACTAAGCTTATGCTGATTCTAGGTGAACGGATAGACCTCTTAAATACGTTTATAAACATCCATGATTCGAACAGAAGTCCATGTTTATCACACGAAACATTTGCCCCTAGCAAGATTTGAACTCGCGACCCTTGTTTTCGTGACCACGGTATCTGACCATTGGACCAACGGGCCTGTTCCATGGATATAGATTAGATATAATACGATTTCACACAGTTTTTATTATAAAAGCCAACTGCATCGCCACTTAATATTGCTAGTTGTTAATTTAAACTATCCTGGGACCTAAACGGTTATTAAAATTTATTAAAAATAAGTCCTAATAAAGTTTGGAACTTTAAAAGAATGTGCCAAATGTGTTCGTTGCCTAGCATGTCGTAAAAGACGACTACGGTGTACAAGGTGTTTGGTTTGTGGCGACAATCTAGTCACTTGTCATTATTATTCACTATTTTGTAAGTAACTCAATTGAATTTTTAGATTAAAGTGATTGAAGCGGCTCCACACACTTTGTGTCAGTCGATATACCTTCTGTGGGTTTCAAATATCCGTCTTTTACGGTTCATGAGATGCATCCCTTTGACAGACAGACAAACGGCCGAAAGGACAGCGAAGGCAGTAATAGGGTCATGTTATCACCCTTTGGGCATGGGACCTCATCATACAGTATAATGGGCTATTGTATTAAAGAATATTATAGTCCCTTAGAGTATCAAAAAATATTGAATTCCTATTTTATACGAAAAATTACAGAGATACAGTGCTTCAAAGGTCTAAAATAGGAAGCTTTACGTCACTTGGGCGGTAAAATTTTACACACCTAGTGACGTCACGCGGTACTTTAACGCGCTGTACCTTCATAATTTTTGGTTTGCTAAACAAAAGAAAAAAATACGTCAGCAATATTTATTGTAGTCTCAATAATGGCTAAGTAAACACAATTTTTCATCTAACCAAGCCCAATTTTATTTTTGGCTGAATGTGGTTAAAGGGGCCTGCTGCTCCTTTGACTCTGCCTACCCCTTCGGGGATTATGGGCGTGAGGATAAGTATGTGTAATTTTTTTAGTAAAATACCGTGTTTTGCCTGTCTTTGCCTCCCGTGAAATAAGTTTACCGACAACTGCATTATGCTCTATTAGGAGTCAACTTAGTTTTAAACTTTCCAGACGTTTAATGTATCGCGAACCTTACTTTGACACATCGTCTAATATTACTTACTGTGCTGAGTAGCTTAGTGCGTTCTGGTAAACTCGGCATATATAGTAGGTCTTGGTGACTAAGACTTAGTAGTTAGAATTAGGTTTTATAGATATCTATGTGTCTTTTGAGTGCTTTATTTTGCGTGTGAAGTCATGTACAATCTGATAATCCTGCAATCTTTGACAGACTACTTGGTCTAGTCGTTTAAAATAGCTACGAACGCAAAGGCCGTGAGTTTGAATTCCACTGAGATGTATTAAAAACGATTAAAGGTAATATCATCATCACGCCCGTGATCCCCGAGGAGAGAAGAGAAGAGACGAGACGAGAAGCAAGCTCCTTTGGTCAAAAGTAAAGCCGGGATGGGTTAGATGGAATAAACAAAGGATAATTTTAATTTAAACTTATAAGGTTATTTGTTACTATTCGAATCATTCAGTCAGTTTAAAAAAGGACTAGCTGTGTCCGCGGTTTCACCCGCATTTATGGTTAATGTTATATAACCTATAGCCTACCTCGATAAATGAACTATACGACACTAAAATATTTTTTAATTCGGACCAGTAGTTTCTGAGATAAGCGCGTTTAAGCAAAAAAACAAAGAAAAACACTCTTCGGCTTTATATATTAGTTCTAGCTGACCCGGCGCACTTCGTAACGCCCTGCTCTCGGAATTTTCAATACCCATTTTTTTATTTTCCGTGCAATTTTATTATTTTTTTTCTTTATAAGAACCTTCACCTGACTATAACAAACACAACTAAAAAAGAATTAGCGAAATCGGTTCAGCTGTTCTCGAAAGTTGCGCTTTGCAATTGCAACACATTCAGCGATACATTTTTATGTTATGGATAGTATAAGATTTAAGTTTGTTAATCCGATACTTATTACAAGCATAACCATAGTTTAAACATAAACAAACAACATAACATCACGCCCGAAATCCCTGAAGGGGTAGAGTCAAAGGGACAGCAGTCCCCTTTAACCTCATTCAGCCAAAAAAAAACTGGGCTGGGTTAGATGGAAAATTGTGAAAAAGTAGTGACAAGTGGCTAGCTCGTCGCCTACACAAACACATACCCAAAACCCCATATACCATTAGTCGCCTTTTACGACATGCTAGGCAACAAACACAGTTGGCAAATTATTTTTTAGTCCCAGACCAACACGGGACAGACATATACATATACACCATAGTTTAGCGCTAGTGAATAGGTGTCTAAATAATACTATATTTTATTTTATTTTATTTTCTTTATTAGGGATAAAAAACAGTAATACAATTAATCTTAATAACTAAAATACAAATAGGGAGAATTAGTAATTGTAAAACCCACATTATCCACAGGTATTTTTTGGAGTATTACTCGATGTTGTATATACACATATAGGTAAATAAGGTATTTAGTCATCTACTTTAACAGAGATGCTAAGTTCAATGAAACATAGAAAATATAATGTTATTTAAGAGTTAATAGAATAAACTATATGTACTTTATAACACTTTTGACGTTTTAACTTTGCTAAAAACTTTCCAGACGTTCCAAGGTATCTCGATTGTTGCCCAAAATGTCTTCTCTCATATTATTTCGTGGCTTTTGTGGTGTTTTCGTAATTTTTCCCGGAAATATCGAAGCTGCTGTGTCCCCGTTGTTTGCTCTAAAAATGAACTCTGTCTATGCGCGCCTAGTAACAAAGTGTGGTTATTTACTTAGAGTACATATATGTTGGAGATTACACCTTTAGCAGCAGGGCTTTACTAGCTAGCTTTGGTAGCAGAGCGTAGTTAAGTGAAACTCCAGATCAGAAGGTTTGTAATGGAATGATTTTGAGGTTATGTACGGTAACAGGTAAGTGTGTCTAAATGGTAATGGGTAATTGTTTTTAAGCTAAGGTGACAGGTAAGTACGTGTAAGTGGTAAAGGGTAATTGTTGTTAAGGTAAGGTATGGTAAGTATGTAGGTATCTGTGTAGCCACACACCGGAATGATAGACAAGTCTAGAGTCAAACGTTTATTGGGTGCTCTTTACTCGACCAACGCTCGAATCAGAATGACGCATAGCACTCAAGCGCCGGCTTTTTATAATGGGGCGTAAACAAGTTGCACGTGCGCGCCCTCTGACTCATAGCGTGGTATGATTTAATTACAAGATTCATTATTTGAAGTAATATTTTAAAGGCTTCATATTAAAAGTCGCTATCATATATGTATTTACTATCACGGTTGCAATCTCCGAAGGGGTACCTAGGGGAAGGAGCTATATATAAAACTAGGCCAATGACCATCATCAGCATCATCATCCTAGCGTTTATGTGTCCCGTGCTTAGGCGGTGACCGCTTAGACCATGATCTAGGATTTAGCGAGTCTGGTAATTATGTTGAAGCGATTGTGTTATTACAGCTAGTATAACATTACATAAATGAGTGTTTATTTATATAGAAGTGAGTGCCCTGTAAATAACAACATATATTTTTTTTCAACGCTGTATTACCGAGGGTTTGATACACGAGTGGATGGTAAGTGACATGGATTGATTGAAGTTGTCTATCTAACTATAGATGGAAAATTGAGAAAAGTAGCTTGTCGCGTACATAGTAATATTCCCAGTACTTAATACGACATTAGGTACTTGCCTTTTATGACATGCTTGGTGTGAAAGAAAATAGGGAAATTCTTATATAACATATGCTTAACTTATTTATAGAGTTATGTAACCTGTTTACTGTATTAGGTTCCCAATCATCTTCAAAATCACTGGCTATTAAAACACTAGAAACAAGTTTTTTTTTCAATGTCATTTATTAGTTGTTATATACGTACCAATGATTATATGATTATTATTATATTAAATATTAATATAATATTCGACTGGCCCGTTGGTCGAGTGGTCAGATACCCTGACCATGAAACCAAGAGTTGCGGGTTCGAATCCCGCTAGGGGCAAATGTTTCGTGTGGTGAACATGGAAATTTGTGCTCGAGTCATGGTTGTTTATAAAGATATTTAAGTATGTCTATCCGTTCGCCTAGTACCTATAGTACAAGCATAAGCTTAGTTTGGAACTAGGGAATTGGTGTGTCAGTCTGGAAAAAAAAAAATCATCGCGTTCGTATTTGTCGAAGGGGTAGCAGGCTCTTTTAACGACTTCAGCCAAAAAAAAACTGGCTTAAATTATTATTAAAAGGAAAATTGTAAAAAATAAATAAATATCAGACTACATCACATACATTGATCTGACTCCGAGGTAAGTAGCTTAAGCACTTTTGTTACGGATATCAAATATAACAGTGGTATTACAAATATACACCTAAATATTGGATATTAACACCCAGACACAGAACAAACACAAGTATTCATCACACGAATATTTCTCCTGGGTGGGGATCGAACCCACAACTCTTGGCGCATGGGGCAGGGTCACTACCGAATGCGCCGTCGAGCTTGTCAACTGGTGACATGTGGCTAGCTATCACCACCGCACACAATTACACACCCAAAACTTGATATATATATATATATATATATATATATATATATATACATTAGATGCCTTTTACGACATGCTAGGCAAGGAACACTGTTGCCAGATTCCTTTTGAGTGTCAGACATAAAAATCCACTGTTGTTCTATATACCAGCCTTTAATAAAACAAGCATTGTAGGCTATTTATTCTTAAGAGAAAAACATTCATTCTTACCATCCTTATCATCAGCTCAACGATAAGTGTTCCATAAAAACCAAGCGACTTGTCGCCAAGTTTCTTAATCAGCAATTCTATTATAGCCTAGCCGTCAACGACGCCGTTCAGCTAACGGCCTGAACGATGTTTAGCCATTTAATTAACGCTCTCGTATATGGCGCGACCGATCGCCTCCTGAGAGGGTAGTTATGTTCAGGTAACCTGATAACGTCAGGGTGAGAATAGCTAATAGAATCATAAATAATTCTGTGACCTTATTGAAAGTTGTATGTTAACCGATTATTTATTAAATACAATCACCAAATTCTAGTAAAACTATTAAATAGTTAGAAAGTTTAGTGTAGGACGCTGTGACGTCATTACGTGAACCGTAATACGAGTTTAAAACGCAGTGGACAGATGTGTCAAATAACCTATTAACTAACTCAACTTCACGCCACTGCTCTAGCGGGGTAGGCAGAGAGAACCGAACGCCATATGGCACGATCCTTACACACCTAATTTGCTTCTATAACCTGTTATATTTCTTACTAGCTGTGCCAGCAATGTCACCCGCGTTTATGATTAATATTATAAAGACTATTTCCGTCATACATGATTTCTATTTAACTTTAACCATTAAGGCTGCACACGCGACGGAAGCTTAAAAAATGGAGTAACTTCTCCCGTTTTCCCAACATTTCCCTTCACTACTCTGCTCCTATTGATTGTAGCGTGATGAAAAGTATACTATAACCTGCCCAGGAGTATGAAGAATAATTGTACCAGGTTTAGTTAAAATCCGTCGAGTAATTTTAGTTTCTATAAGGAACATACAGACAGACAGACGGACAGACAGACAAAAATTTTACTGATTGCATTTTTGGCATCAGTATCGATTAGGGATGTCGATCTGAGATCGATTAATCGAAAAATCGATTTTTCAAGCTAAAAAAATCGATTTTTTTAATCGATATGAAGTACTGGATCGATTCATTGGATCGATACATCACCCTTTAGAATCGACATTCGATTTTTTCTGTTTTGGTATAAACCATACAATTAGTTGAAGGTGCCCGTAGTACTAGATTTCTCCCGGATAACTACTCAAAAACTCGCGAGATGGCTGTGTGTTTAGTCTCCTTTGCCTAACTTCTCTTCAATAAAAAAAAAAGTTGAGTTATAATTGTGGATTGGATCCCTGCAGACTTGACACACTGTTGTTTTTAAAAAGTTTAGACATAATTATGGGAAATATAAACTAAATTATCTAATTGCTTTATGACCAAATAGAAATAAATGCCTCGTTTTCTACATAATCTGAATCTTTGATATGGTGATAAAAATAATTGTTATAATCGAATTTCCTGAATAAAAGATCGTTAATTATAACAAATAAATTTATTATAATGAATTATCGTTAATCATAAAAAATTTAAAACCAGACAAATGTCTTGTTTTTTAACTAATTTATTTATATTTACATTGTAAAAGCGAATTTGAAAAAAGATCGATTTATTGGAAATCGATTTTTTAGACCTCGATTTTTTTGTGGATCGATTCATCAGGTCACGATTCAAATCGATTTAAAAATCGATCTTTTTCGGCGAGAATCGACATCCCTAGTATCGATCACTAATCACCCCCTAACAGTTATTTTGAAAATATATTTCATGTACAGAATTGACCTCTCTACAGATTTATTATAAGTATAGATAATGTTACAGCAATACAATTGCTGTTATTCTTATAATTTAAAGTGCTGTGAAGCATTGCTTCAAATTATAAATTATTGTCAAGCGACTTGTCGTAAAAAAATCTTGGTTTGGTTCTGGTTTTAATGTTGGTTTTGTCAAAGCCTAATATGTACCTCCGAAAGCCGTCTTCACAGAGTCCATGATAGAATAATAAGGGACTTACTCAACATTGGCAAAAAATATACAAATCTAGACAGCATCACGCGTATAATCCCTGAAGGTGTAGGCAGAGTCAAAGGAACAGCAAGCCCCTTTAACCACCTTTAGCCGAAAATAAAACTCGGCTGGGTTAGATGGAAAACTGTGAAAAAGTAGTGACAAGTGGCTAGCTTGTCGCCTACACAATCACACAGCCAAACCCGACATCATTTATCGCCTTTTACGACATGCTAGGCAAGGAAAACAGTTGGCACATTATTTTTAAGACCCAGATCAACATGGGCCTGGCAAAAATGAACCTCGCTTATGGCTACCATTAAAACTTCTCGACTTAACAAATATTTCCTCAATCATCTTAATTCACTGTTCACATATTTCGTTTATTGCTATCCTCAAAGGAAGTCTCAATTCCAAGATTGAATTTAGCCATTCAAGTCGCCGGCAATCTTTTAATTAAAAATTAAACCGTCTATCTGGGAGGAGGGCTATCTCTTTTCTTTATTTTCTCGGATGCAGCGGAAATAATAACGGTGGAATAGTCGTGGTATCGAGAGCGGTGTATCGAGAGACAAAGCTCGCTCGATATTATCGGATTGTCTCCTTCCAGCTTATGGTCGCCTGGTAGCTGTGGTGCGGTAGGGTTGGAGTTTTTATTTATTTTTTTTGTCCTTTTGTTAGACAAGTAAAAAAAAAGTTCAATAAAACAAATATTTATTATCTTAAACGTCATCATTATCTATGACGTAAGTGTAGTATCCATTGCTAATTGTAAATAGTTGGTTTTCATATGTATCTGCTTGTTGTATGTATTGGCTATTAGTCTCATGTAATAAAATATTATAATAGGATTCTCCGGAGCCCTGACGCACCCTATGAAAATGAGGGCCGTATGTTAAGTTATATTTATTGATCGCCAGGCTACAACTGGACTTAATTACCACCATATGACTGTAACTGGTTCGATGGCTCATTCGATAGTGACCTTACCCTATGCGCCAAGAGTTGCGGGTTCGATCCCCACACATGGCATATATTCGTGTGATGAATACGTGTTTGTTCTATGTCTGGGTGTTAATATATGATATTTGAGTATATATTTGTAATAACACTGTTGAATTTGATATCCGTAACACAAGTGCTTAAGCTACTTACCTCGGAATCAGATCAATGTATGTGATGTCTTCGGATATTTATTTTATTATTTTTATTTAAACTTTTCCCAAACAACCATTCAAAGTCCACTTATCTAGACATTATTTGTTTTACCCTGGTCAAAAACAACAAAACTGTATTAAGTTTTGAACTAGGGAAAACTAACATCTGTTAAGAGATGTACAGTTTTCTACAGACGAAGCCACCGGCACATTCTAGTGTTTACACAATATCAAGACAGGGTCGTTCGACGCGGCAGCCCTGCCTCCTCAAAACGGGCTTGAGAAAATATTTTTGCAAGGGATGGGAGCTTTATTCGCCCTTAAGAAAATTAAACTTCCCCGGCTTAGGTGTTAGTCTCCACCTTTGAATATGTACATATAAATGGAGACCTCGGTGCTTAAACGAGTTTGTTAAGTTTGGAAAGCTCTTTGAAAGGGTGGGCGATCGAGTTTATATTGGGCTGATAATAAGGGATGAAGAATTGACGCATTTGTCGACAAGCTCGATGGCTCATTCGGTATTGACCCTGCCCCAAGCGCCAAGAGTTGTGGGTTCAATCCCCACTCAGGATACACATTCGTGTGATAAATACTTATATTTGTTCTGTGTCTGGGTGCCAAAACTAAAAATGGGCCGGGTTAGATGGGAAATTGTGGAAAAGTAGTGACAAGTGGCTACCTTGTCCCTTACACAATCACAAACCCAAAACCCGATATACCATTAGTCACCTTTTACGACATGCTAGGCAAGAACACAGTTGGCACATTATTTTTACGTCCATCAGCATGGGACTAATGATTACACCTTGGCTATTATATAGGTAATTATTTTGCAAAATAACACATAGACGTAAAGTACACCTAATTATTTTCGAATTTGCCATTATCAAAACAATATAAGTCAACCTCTATACCTATTTAAACACTCCCAGTTGAATCTAAACATTAATAGATATCAAAGGTACACCTTAAGTTGTGTTCAACCCCATACCTAACCACACTGAATATATTTACCCTCTATTTATTATATAAACGCGTTTACCCCGTGTTAAAATAATATTTGTACAACCCACACGGTCTTTTACCCCGCAACGCTACATATAATGCACTGGTGTTAGAGAAGAGCTTTCTCAGACATTTAAGCGAAAACTGAACTTTTGAGTAAAACCTTTTTAATGCGGATAAAGAATGTTTAATGTTTTTTTTTCTTTTATTTTAAACACCTTTTTCTGTCACACAGAAATGTTTTGTATGATTTAGTCGGGTTAACAGTGAAATTAAAAAACTAATCGCATTTTGGACTCTGTCTAATATTACGGGCGAGTGGTGTGTATGCATGTATGTAATGAATAATGTGCACTTAGCCTCTTAGATCTGAAAGAATGAGGCGATAGAAATTGAACGGTTGGTTTTAAAACTTATAAACCATTCAAGTTCGGCTTGATAAAGATATTTAAAACAATCAAAATTAGTAAGATGATCTTGTTTCAACGTACAAAAAACTGTGTAAAATCTTTCACAAAATCTATACTTATAATAAATCTGTAGAGAGGTCAATTCTGTACATGAAATATATTTTCAAAATAACTATCAGGGGGTGATTAGTGATCGATACTGATGCCAAAAATGCAATCAGTAAAATTTTTGTCTGTCTGTCTGTCTGTATGTTCCTTATAGAAACAAAAACTACTCGACGGATTTTAAAGAAACTTGGTACAATTATTCTTCATACTCCTGGGCAGGTTATTGTATACTTTTACATCACGCTACAATCAATAGGAGCAGAGTAGTGAAGGGAAATGTTGGGAAAACGGGAGAAGTTACTCCATTTTTTAAGCTTCCTTCGCGTGTGCAGCCTCGATGGTTAAAGTTACATAGAAATCATGTATGACGAAAATAGTCTTTATAATATTAACCATAAACGCGGGTGACACCGCTGGCACAGCTAGTAATTAATAGATTCTTAAACAAATTTACTAGTTATTCTTTTTCTAGATTAAGTGATTCAACTCGACACCACAACAACTGAAATTCGCAACAGAAATAGCCAAAATCACCCTAAAACCGAAACTTGAGCCCCTAACTATGAACATAACCGAAGCTGGATAAAACATACACGACAAGGGAACGGATGAGGACCGAAGAGATCTCATGTTTGCCGACAAAATATTATTCTGGGTCGATACTGAACGCAGCTCGCAGGAGACAACGAAAATGTATTCGGGGCCATATTGGGCCTTCGACAAACAACGGTAGGTAGCTCTGAAGACATTGGATTAAATATTTCTATATCGCGCGCCTTTAAAAACGTATTAAAACTGTTTACGTAAAATATAATCTTAAAGTTACAATCTATACTTACATAAAAGCTGAGAGTTTGTTTGTTTGCTTGCTTGAACGCGCTAATTTCAGGAACAACTGGTAATTCGGTGTTCCTGGTAAAATTGATTTCGGTGTTAGTTAGCCCCTTTTATTGAGGAAGGATATCTATACAAATATTATAAAGAGGACGGATTTGTATTTTTGTGTGTGTGTGTATGTTTGTAATAAATAAACTCAAAAACTACAGTGCCGATTTCAAAAATTTTTTCACCATTGAAAAGCGACATTATCCGGAAGTAACATAGGCCATGTTCTATCCCCATAATTCTACAGGAACGGGAACTATGCGGGTGAAACCGCGGGGCACTGCTAGTAGGCTATATAACATTAACCATAAACGCGGGTGAAACTGCGGGCACAGCTAGTATTACATATTTCTATTTCTCGCGCCTTTCTTAGTTAAGTAACTAAAGCATGTACGTAAATTATAAACTTTAAGTTACAATACAACATTTTATTTCAATTATGATGTTGTATGTTTCAACCACTTGCTGACGTTTGATTGACTTGTTTGGTATACTTATGTATGCTAGAATGTAAATATATATGTAAGTTAAAACACAAAATTATATGGAATCATTCAGCTATCTGACAAAGAAGGCGGACCCAGCTCATTTTTGTGTTTTAATGTGATATCTAATTAAAGAAGCGTGTTTTATTACATTTCCTTGTAACGAACTAAAAGTAGGTATAATCGAATTTTGGAAGTTCATTTTAATCTAGTTCTGTTTGTGTCGAAAAATAATTGTTTCTAGGATATTGGATGACAATAACGATGATATTACAAAACTGATCTTATAATGGTTTCTGGGAATAGGTAAGGGGTGTAGATAGTGAAACCCTTTTGCTTTTAATAAACTCCTAAAGTTTGGGTTAGCACGATTAATTTTGGTGTTGAATTTGGTGACTAACCAATTTGATTGTAACTAACTAACTAAACTTCACGCCACTTCCCTAGCGGGGTAGGCAGAGAGAACCGAACGCCAATACAATTTGATGATGCAACCAAAAATTTAGTTTTGAACAATTCCCAGATTATTTTAAAATATTAGTGTCATTAAAACATATTTTTAATTGGTCTCGAAATTAAAAAAAAATCCACAATACCTCTTTTGTCTTTGAGTCCGTTCTTATGTTCCTATCTAATTACGAATCAAAGTTGAAACATTTATGCTAACGATGATGAAGGCTAACTTTTTGAAGCCTCCCTCCGGCATTGCTGGAATTAAATGGGTCATCATTTCCCTCCATCACAGCCGGTGGTCATAAAAACTTTACCTCTGTGACATACATACATCTGTGTATTTTATATCTGCAGTAACATAAAGATGGAGATACGGCTATTTTCTTAGATAAAAAGCAAATTTATTTTGTAATATATTTCGAGATTAAGATTGACTGACGGTGGTGTACGCAGCGAAGTTCGATGGAAAGGACTGAGTCTGTAGAAGTATGTCACAGTTTGATTGTAAACAACGTCAATTTGTATTCTCTCTTCTAAAATGTATCTTCTTTTTACCAACTGTCTCATTGGAGTCACCGGGCTACGACTCGTGTAACCAAGTGCGCTATTTTTCGTGACGCTTGGTAAAAGTCATTGATATCCTGGGTTTTAAATCAGGACGGCACTAATTACTAATCAAAAAAAAAACAGACATAAATTTGCGATCATATTTTCTTGTACTATATATACAGACTAAATGACAAATCGGGACAGTTGGTGTCCCGAACAATAGTAAATCGGGACGCGTCTCCACAAAGCGTCACTTGGCTGTTTTCCACTCTACTGTGACTGGAGTGCATAAACCTATCACATAAGTAGTTAAGTATCCAATTGCGGTTTTGTAATGAGCAAATAAGCGCCCGCGATGAATTGATGAGATCGCACTCGACGCGGCGACCCGCGCATCGAATGAGATCTGCTCGCTCGCGTAGGGTAGAATGTGGTCGCTCAGCTCGATTGGAGTGCAGTCAAATTTGTTGTTGCTATTTTTGATTGGTGACAATTGATACTGACTTAATGAGCACACAAGTGCGAGATCGCACTAGTGCGGCGACCCGCGCTTTGAATGAGATCTGTTGGCTTGCGTAGGGTAGAATGTGGTCGCTCAGCTCGATTTGAGTCTAGTCAAACGTGTTTGTATTGTTGTTGCGACTTTTGTTTGGTCAACTGGGTTAGTCTTTCTTTAGGCCCTATTATACCTATATAAAAGGGTAAAGAGGCCTTTATAAAATCACTTTATTGTCCGTCTGTCTGTAATGATACTTTTTCTCAGGAACGCGCAAAGGAGGTATTATGTTGAGATTAATATCAGATATTTCAGTTCCGTAATACCTTGAAACTGCAAAAAAAAATACCGTCTTGGTTCACGCAATATCATCAATATAATATATTATTTATATATATAAATTATATAAACATAAAAGGCAGTGTATTAAAGAGGCTTAACTTAAATATGCTGTGAACCCATAAATATAAAAAAAATATATTGCGAAAAATCAACAACCGTACCTACTCCAACGTTATGAAAACAATCGATCATATAAATAGTAATAAATGTACGCTGCATTCAGCATTCGTCCACTGCGCTGGGGTAAAATATTTTATTTTTCCCATTGACATCAGAATATCTATTTTTCATCATCATCCTCTTGCCCTTCTCCCAGTTCATCTGGGGTCGGCGCAGCATGTCTTCCTCTTCCATACGTCCCGGTCAGCCGTCATCAAGCTATCCACTCCCAGTTCACTCATATCATCTTTCACACAATCCATCCATCTCATAATTGGCCAAAATATCTATTTTTATATTTATTTATTTAATTTCCAGTCTAAATAAGATGTATTAGATTTTAGGAAATCAATTGTATGCAACGTTAGGAGTGGCAAAATGTATGGTACTATCTTAGTTAGTTACTTCAGAACTAGTTGTAACTTCATTTTCGGTGAATAAATTTTCATTTTATTTAACATAAACATAACATCACGCCCATAGTCCCCGAAGGGGTAGGCAGAGTCAAAGGGATACCAGTCCACCTCAACCACATTCAGCCAAAAATAAAACCGGGCTGGGTTGGATGGAAAATTGTTATATCATTTTATTTCATTGTCAATAAACACGTATTCATATATACAAAAAGTATAACTATATTTCATGCTACTTACAGTTATAACAAAACCAACCTAATAATGGACAAATAAAATAACTAGCCGCCCACCCCAGGCTTCTCACGGTGAGAACTAAACAATATGAAACTTCACGTTAAACTCTTCACTTGGATCATTATATCTGTTGGTGAAAACTGCAAAATCGTATCAACATCCCTTTCGTAGTTTAAAAGGTCTATGAACAGATTGAAGCAGCCACATTGTTTAAACAATGTAACGATTAACTTAACTTAACTTACTTTGTCAAACAACGTCTTTGAAAATACACGTAGTCGATGTCTTTTAAGCTCATGTAGGGCTATGAAAAGCATCAGATTAACTTTTAGTGCTAAAGTTATCTAACTTAGACTTTAACTTCTAGCCATTAAACTACACACCATCGAATCGATAACATTTCTACCTAAATAGCTGTTATAGACTAAAGCTATTGTATATAATAATATGAACAAGGCAATTCGCATGTTATAATTGTATATAATATAGTATATGGCGGCAGTTATGCTTAATGGGCATTGCTCGTAATACAAGATACGTTATAGAGTTAAGATATATTACCTTTAAGACCTTAAGACGAGTATACACGGTCCTATAATTAAATTGTAAGTTGTATGGTCTTTGGGTATTGTATAGACTAGGACCTAGCACCGTCACAGGAAGACTGAATTAAACATCAGACTTCTAGTGAACTACTTTATTGCACGCACTGTATTTATATTCTTAGGTCTAATTCGTGTTTAATGGTCTTTAATGGTCTTTTATGAACTCTATAGCGTTGGGTATATATGTGCTCGGTAAAACGAAATGCCACCGCGTGGCAATCTACACCCAACGCCATCTGTGAGTAAAATACGAGCATTACATAATTAGTAGCTCTAACAGGTATCGTATTTCATTCCAATGATGAATTAAAATATACTAGTGATCGCCCACTGGTCGAAATTCAACCATTGTTTTTATTTATTTATTGATATATTAGCTTTCTGCACTCCTTCTCCATATAAACTTTAACTGTGGCAAATCTTAAAGTCCTCCGTCCACGTAATTCTCATAAAAACGGGTACAACATTTTTGCTTCACGTATTAATATATAGATTAAGTTTTATTCTGTACATACACCGCGTGTAAAGTGTTTGACTATTACTAAACTCGTCAAATTGTTACTTTTTTAAAGTCCTGGGTTTACAAATGATGTTATTTCGCGAAAGTGTTTCATTATAATCATCTAATACTTACATGAACTTACAAGAGGATTAATTAGGTTCTAGGTTTTTAATCAATATCACATGCAGTTTAACCGATATTTACTTCACTAAGATTAATGCTTGCTGGTATAAAACATGTCTTCAGGTAACCATGACACAGCCACTAATCAGAATAGGGATGTTGACTGACTAGTCAATTGAGATACTTTTTAAGAGCTGTCAAAACGAAATCACTTCATAGATTTTGTATGGGCTTGTCAACGTGTGACGTCACTAGTTTGTATAGTCAACTGACTTAATATTAAGCAGTTTTTGTGAAATTAAAAATCTTAGACTCAATATGATTGAAAATCAATACGGCTTAACAGCATACTACGATGCTTTCTTTTTCAGAATTGATATTTCAAAATTAAGTATAAATGGTGTCAACATCCCAATTATAATTTTTATGACAATTTAAATTTAATTAAACTTAACATTAAGTCGTCGCCAGATGAACTAAGAGAAATAAACCATAGCAGGGCCGTAAGGAGCGAGCTTAAGCGCAGTAATCACGCCCGTATCTGCGGCTCATCGGATAGTGTAATGGGGTTACCCTGCCCGGACCCAGGTATTTACCAATAAGGTTCAAATGGGGTCTTTCATTAAAACCCCTACACATGCCGCTGACCTCTTTCATTATACCGGGACGTGTTTCATTGATTTATTTTTTATTGATTTTGACTGGCTCGATGGCGCATTCGGTAGTGACCCTGCCCCATGCACCAAGAGTTGTGGGTTCGATTCCCACCCAGGACAAACATTCGTATGATGAATACTTGTGTTTGTTCTGTATCTGGGTGTTAATATCCAATATTTAAGTATATATTTGTAATACCACTGTTGATTCTGATATCCGTAACACAAGTGCTTAAGCTACTTACCTCGGAGTCAGATCAATGTATGTGATGTAGTCGCATATTTATATTTTATATATTTATTTATGAAACGCTTGAAAGATATAAATAACGATTAAGTCATTAACTCGTCAAGTGAAAAAAAAGATCCTGTTATCGTAATTCTCTCTTTTAAATCGTTAAAAGAGAGAATTATGATTTTAGCAATATATGGATACTAACCTCACTCAACTTAATGTTTTTGCTTAAGGTTTTATTGATCCTTGGACTCCACCTACCCTTTCTAGGATCTTAGGTGTGATAATAAATAAATAATAAAGAAATATCCGACGACATCACATACATTGATCTGACTCCGTGGTAAGTAGCTTAAGCACTTGTGTTACGGATATCAGTATCAACAGTGGTGTTATAAATAAATATTTAAATATTAGATATTAACACCCAGATACAGAACAAACACAAGTATTCACTACACGAATGTTTGTCCTGGATGGGGATCGAACCCACCACTCTTCGCGCATGGGGCAGGGCCGCTATCGAGCCAGTCAATATGTTTGTATATAGATATAATAATTTGCTTTGACCATCCACGTCTTTTTTCTCTCATTTTTGTTTCTCATTTCTACGTTATAATATAGATTATAAAATAATATTTGTACGCGGTGACAAGTAGTATATATATATACTGTAATCTGATGTACATCAGTTATATTTTTTATCAGAAAATAATTGGGCTGATCAACTTTTGTATGGAAAGTCAAAAAAAGGGCATTTTCCAAAATTCCTTAAATTGGTTCTTTAGACGATGAGCTAAATAAATTTGTAAGAGTTTTCTCATATACTGAAAACGACCTTGTATACTATATTTAGGTACAAGTTAAAACGGAAAATAAGCTTAATTAGTCCCAAGTTAAAACACCAGCTAAATAAATTAAACGCGGGTCTGACTTTGAAACTGAATTCGTAATAAGTCTTAATTATGAAGTACTTAGCAGTTATCTCCGTTTTCGGAGTGAGAAGTGTCTACATAAACATTATGCTTGAACCCGACTCGCAGTGAAAAACCAAGCTATTTGTTTTTGACCAGGCTTAATTAATATAGTGAGCCTGGGCCCAGGCTCACCTACCACGACCAGATTGGTCGTGTGTTAACAGAAGGTGATGTTATGAGTCATAAAAGCCGTAGAGCTTGTATGAAAAGGATCATGAATATTGAAGAAGCAAGTGAGGTGTGTAAGGATCGTGGCATATGACATTCGGTTCTCTCTGCCTACCCCGCCTACCCCGCTAGGGAAGTGGTGTGAAGTTTAGTTTAGCTTTAATTGTTTATTGATTTCAGTTTATGAAATATTAGCAGCGCCCCGCGTTTTACGGGGATAAAATATAGTCTTTTAAATATTGGATATTAACACCCTGACACAGAACAAACACAAGTATTCATCACACGAACGTTTGTCCTGGGTGGGCATCGAACCTACAACTCTTGGCGCATGGGGCAGGGTTACTACCGAATGCGCCATCGAGGCAGTCAAATACATAAAAACTGTATAAATTAATGAGGCAATGAGCCCGAAATATCTCCAGATACAAATCATATATTTCGGCTGCGGTGCCGATAATCGCACGGGGCTACTAGACGCATACTAAGTGGTCGACCTAACTCAGTGTTAAATGACACCACAATGGACCCTAAGTGAATATTAAACGGGTCCGTTAACGCCCAAAACTGTAAAGAACGTAGATAGTGCAAAGTTGACGTTACTGAAGCTATTTAAAAATTCAGTCGAATTGAGAACCTCCTCCTTTTTTTTGAAGTCGGTTAAATAAATTCAGTGGTTCGCTTCCTCGAGATCAATTCTCGAGAAAGACGGTTAAGAATGCGATTTATTAATTTTATTTAAATACACAATTTTTTGGTGAACTTTATTAAAATTGTACACACAACCCTTATGTACATTCATAATGGATTATGTAAATTTAAAAGAGCATATAAAAACATGACACCAAAAAGGTTTTAAAGTTAGAGTAGGAAACTTTTTCTAAAGAGAAAGTTTGTTATCTTCTTCTTCTTAAATAAAAATGAATTCTTGTTCGTTAGTCTCTCTAAAACTAGAGAATGATTGGACCAATTTGGCTGATTACGGTTTCAAAATATTTTTAATCTTCCAGGGAGGGTTTGTACGGTAAGAAAATATGGAAACATTGAGAGGAAAATAATAAAATAAAGTATAACGGGGCGTTACGAAGTGCGCCGGGACAGCTAGTCTTCAATAAAAAAATAATTAGTCTAATAATATTCTGTTTTGGAACAGTATGCAATGGCTCGTAATTACACAAATTACAAATTCCACACCATTTTTTAACTAAAAATATTATAATAATATCTAGTCTTTAGAATACCTAAATCTGGTTTAAAAGATACAGTTAGCAAGTGACTCAATGTGGGAAATAAATCTGCTAGTTTCTCTACTTTTAAAGGTGTATGAAGTGCATACACGGTTTCATTATGATTATTATATTTTGTACAATAAAGCATAGGATTAATTAGGTATACGAAACTTCTTACTGCCATTCTCTTTATTGTGTCCAGCCGCAACATTCAAACGGCTCCTTAAACATCCCGAACTTAACTTTTTTAATAAGCTCCCCGACGTCCGATTAAAAGGGAAACTTCAGCCGTAAAATTAAAACAGCAAAAAAACGTTTAGGAACACCGATGAAAATCCACTTACCGAAAAGGTTGTAACACCAATCCTGGCTAAAGAAGAACGTCACTTGTTTTTTTGGAACGCGGTACGCGCGGACTTTACACGTCCGCCCCCGGTGGCTGTCGGAGGGACACTGGAGTGTTAAGGGCTGTATTTCGTAGGGGTCGTGAGTGTCCCCCAGTGCAATATCTCCAGACTGCATTTGTTCTACGCTCGCCGTCAACTAACTGTTATATTATCATTTCCGTCGCTGTTTTGACCTTCTTCGCCTTCACAAATTGCCATCTTTAATAGATCGCGTTTATTAAACTCAACAAAGGATTATCAGCGCAATATGTTGAAGTTAAAGATCAATTTCGTTCGCTGGAGAGTCTGTCTTTTGGCGTTTGCAAAGGAGTGTGGACGTAATATCGCTTTGTTGACTGGATTAAGACCTAGATGTAGTCTAGAACGTTGTGTCAAAATTCTGAGCACAATGAGAAGATTGGATTCGGCGTTCGTGAACATATGTTGGGCTGTGTAAATGTTTCACATGTTCTAACATTTGAAGTAAAGACTTAGTCTATAATAATAAAGATATATTTATCTGGGTTGACATTTAAGACGCATCGCGTAATAATGAATGAGAGCTAACGTGATTTTTTTTTATATCTAATAACTTGAAAAGGTGTCACTTTTTTTCTAATGATGAATAAGTACATTGTGTTCATTTTGATATTACCTCACTTACTTTAGACTCTAGTGGATTGAAGAGACTATTTATGCAAATGATCATATAAATTAATCTCAATATTTTTTAAACATAGGAGTTTAACAAAGTCCCTTGTACTACTTTACCTGAAATATGATATATTTTAAAATATTAACACTAACTACAAATGCTTTACTATGGTTAGCAACATCGCAAAATTAAGGATTGAATATAGAGGTAACAATTGTCATAACTATTTTTTTAATGACGTCATTTACATACATAACATCAGGTCCATAACCCGAAGTGGTAGGTAGAGTCAAAGGGGCAGCAGGCCCTCTTGAACCACATTCAGCCATATCAAAACTGGGCTAGGTTAGATGGAAAATCGTGAAAAAGTGGCTAGATTGTCGCCTACACAATCACATACCCAAAACCCGATATATTATTAGTCGTCTTTTACGACATGCTAGGCAACAACCATTCTAAAAAGAATGTGCCAACTGTGGTTCTAGTCCCAGTCCAACGTGGGACCATGGGCTGGGTAAGATGGAAAATTGTGAAAACCATTTACGAGAGGTTAAAATACATATTTTGGAACTTCTTTAATGTTTTATGGATTCAATATTTTCCATCTAACCCAGTTTTATTTTTGACTGAATGTGATTAAAGGGGCCTGCTGTCCCTTTGAGTCTGCCTACTCCTTTGGGGATTACGGACGTCAAGTTATGTATGTACTCATGTAATATCATCTTAAAGTTATGAAGGGTAACAAGCGGATATTGTATATTAAATAAATAAATAATATCACAGTCTTTTAAGCAAATCCGTTTAAAACAAAATGGCCGCCAATTCTCTTCCTCCAAAACCTGCCGACGATTATCAAATTAACTTTAAGTCGATAACACCGAGCGACTAAACCTTTGAGGGGGGGTGACCCCCCCTCGGGTTTTACCGTCGGCAACTATTCGCAACAAAACTTGACTGAAGTCCTCGCGGTCATGTTTGCGAGTCGAGGCTTCAACTTCGATATCTTTGCGTGGCTAAGTATGACGCGGTCTGCTCTCTTTCGCTGCGGAAAATGCCCTGGGAAACTATTGCCAGTGGGATTTTATCTGGACCATTACTGGCAGAGATATAAACAATAAGAACTATCCTTTTATAAATCTATGGCAGTTTTACTTGTAATATACTTGTCCCATGTTGGTCTGGGACTTAAAAAGAATGTAGGTACTAACTGTGGTTCTTGCTTAGCATGTCGTAAAAGACGACTAATGGTATATCAGGTTTTGGGTAAGTGATTTTGTAGGCGGCGAGATAGCCATTTGTCACAAAAAAAATCACAATTTTCCATCTAACCCAGCCCAGTTTTGTTTTTGGCTGAATGTGGTTAAAGGGGCCTGCATCACGCCCGCAATCCCCGAAGGGGTAGGCAGAGTCAAAGGGGCAAAAATCCCTTACCACATTCAGGCAAAAACAAAACTGGGTTGGGTTAGATGGAAAATTATGAATTTTTTTTTTACTTTTATATTAAGAAAATAATAAATATGTTTTTGGTTACATTTCACACGACAGAAGTCGCGGTCAAAAGTTATGAAATAATAAAATTTAATTCACAGTCTTGGTATTATTTTTTTTTATATTAACCATAGAGTAAGGTTACTCTATGGTTAACTTAACGTCTATATTGTTTACCACCATTATTATACCAATGTACAGTAACATAAACTAACAAACCAGTTTAACATACAAAACTAATAAATCACTTCGGCCCACTTTACAATAAAAATAGCAAGCTAGCTCAGCAATAACTCAGATGTGGCATGCAAGCATTTGCATGTAACGGTTGCACAGCTGCACTAGGAAGGCTGCAGCGGAAATTGCAGGTACGAGACCGAATGGGTACGTGTTAATTGCAAATGCAATACGGATACTGGCACTCTAAGTAAATAATACCGATAGGTAATGTTGGTCTGGGACTCGGAAAGAATGTGCCAACTATGTCCCTTGCTTAGAAATGTAAAAGGTGACTAATGGGGTATTGGGCACAAACCCAATACACCATTAGTCACCTTAATACCTTAACCACAAGGTTATGTAGTGGATTTGGCCACTTGTCACTACTCTTGCACAATTTTTCTTTTAAATAAATAAATATCCGACTGCATCACATACATTGACTCCTTTTTTTTTTTTTTTTTTTTTTTACTTGAGGAATGCTTACTTACGCACCATCCAGTTAGAGTCCTGGGTGGACCTAAAAGGGTGAGTCGGGCTCGAAACCGGTAGCAATCTCCGGAGACCCTACCGACTAAACCTCAAGGCTGTCGTTCTTCGGGCGCTAACGCAAAACCAACGGGATCCCCACTGTCGGGATTCATCTCGTAAAGTCTACGCAGCGCGCGCTGCCGCCTGGCGGCCCATCTCGAGGGAGTGGTATTCTCCCCCAGAACACCTAGGGTGGTGTTTCACGACCACATAGACAGCTGTGTACCCTATCCTGACGGACCGGGTGTAACACCTGCAGTCGGCCTTTCCGGGGACGATTGAGGGCCAGAGGACTCATCCCCTAACCCCCACGACCCCAAAGGCCCTTTTAGTCGCCTCCTACGACAGGCAGGGATACCTCAGGAGTATTCGGAGCCCCCCCTGCAGGGCGCACATACATTGACTCCTAGCTTAAGCACTTGTATTACGGATATCAGAATCAACAGCGGTATGGTAGAACAAACACAGGTATTTATCACACAAATGTTTGTCCTGGGTAGGGATCGAATCCACAACTTCTAGCGCATAGGGTAGGGTCACTACCGAATGTGCCAGGCAGAGTCAATGAGCAGCAATCCCCTTAAACCACATTCAGTTAAAAATAAAACTGGGCTGGGTTGGTTTTCCATCTAGGAAAACTGTGAGAAAGTAGTGACAAGTGGCTAGCTCGTCGCCTACACAATCAAACTGATATGCTGTCAACAAGGAGTCAATAGTGACAGTAATAAGATCTCGAGACTCCCTCGTGCCATCTGGCGGTTTTTGTATTTTTGAAAACCCTCAGTCACTAATTATGTTTGAATTACCAAACGTATCTATTTTTATATACGGAATGCGGAAATACTGTTAGTACCACCAAATATTTTCTAAGTAATCAATAGTTATTATTACCTGATTTTAAATTATTCGTGTAAATTGGAACTAACTCTATTGTCGTAATAAAAGGGAGTATTGTATTCTGGCAGTTCATTAATATTTAGTCAGCTGATTGATGGGCAATGTCATGCCTATCCTTGTTACTATAATAACAGTTTACAAACTAATGAAGTTATCATCGGTAAAAAATGGACGCAAAATTATCAGTATCTGTTTTAATTTTTTATCAACAGTGAGAGCGGTGGTAGCTCAATGGTAGGGACACGCGCTTCTTAACCGAGGAGTGCGGGTTCAAACCCGGGCACGTACCTCTGGATTTTTCAAGTCTATGTACGTATTTATACCACTAGCTCGACGGTAAGGGAAAACATCGTGATGAAACCTGCAAATTCAAACAACTTTGGATTTGTAACCGTGATCCAAAAATATCTGGTCTCCCTATCTTAGGGTTACGAAGGTCAGATCGGCAGTCGCTTCAATGTAATTACCAGTCTCACTAAATCCTGGATCATGGTCTAAGCGGACCCCGTCTAAGCACGGGACATAACGCTAGGATGATGTTTTAATTTTTTATGGTCTATATTCTGTCATCAAGGCAGATTCAGTCCCCTGGGCCCATTGGGCACGTGCCCAGGGCGATCTAGATGGCCCTGTAGTTCTAGGTAACCTATGCATCATCGACATTTATTACCCACAAACATATAAATGTACTAACCTAGAACCTCCATTAGGTTAAAGACGACCTTGGGCAGATTAATTACGTTAGTGTGTGATTAAGGAGACACGACAATGGTTATTAACTGTAATTGAATTTTGTATGTGAACACGTTATATGTAATACTAGCTGTGCCAGCGGTGTCACCCGCGTTTATGGTTAATATTATAAAGACTATTTCCGTCATACATGATTTCTATGTAACTTTAACCATTAAGGCTGCACACGCGACGGAAGCTTAAATTAACAAAAATAAAAACCGACTTCAAAATACCCCGCAAAAAATGTTTATAAAAAAACACAAGTAAAAACTGCCTTAATAGCTATTTAAATGTCCAAACACTAAAAAGTATAAAATAAATTCTTTCGACTGCTTCGATGAAAGTATTAATCTTTAACACGTATTTAAATATTTACAATAATCAGTTAGTTTTGGAGTCGGTGCCAGCGCGCGTAATTATATTATCATTTCGGAATTTGCAATTATTTGGTTCCTTGGTGAAGGGTGGTAAAATAGGTTTTGAATATACAAAATCAATAGTAAGTTAATACTCATATTTTAACTAATTTGTTTCATATTGTTATTAGTAAGGTAATTTGTTATTAAGTGTCTACTTTTTTTTTAGTTTGGCTGGCACCGACTCCAAAACTAACTGATTATTGTAAATATTTAAATACATGTTAAAGATTAATACTTTCATCGAAGCAGTCGAAAGAATTTATTTTATACTTTTTAGTGTTTGGACATTTAAATAGCTATTAAGGCAGTTTTTACTTGTGTTTTTTTATAAACATTTTTTGCGGGGTATTTTGAAGTCGGTTTTTATTTTTGTTAAAATTTTACTTATTTGTTACTTTTTAGTTAAATTTATTAATAGGTAGGTAGACCAAATCAAAACGAGCTGCTTTAATAAGACAGTGCCGGTCTTATGAGACTAAAGACGAAAAGGTATAGCGAGCCTTTAATATTTAAAGAATTACTTAAAACTACTAATCTTCAAAGAGTTATACCTTTCATCATCAGCTAAGCAACATAACATGATGAGTACGAGACGCAAATACTGGAATCGTTTTAGAAACAATAAATAAAACACTTAACATGTCGTTAAAATTTAAGAGTGGCCCTCGTTTTCATGGAACCCCATCACTAGACCAAGACTTGGTGAAATTGAGACTATCTCGAGAATAACATTAAATATGGCCCTGTTATATTGAAAGAATTATCCACGAACTCCTAATCGTTAAGGAGTTGCACCTTCCATCATCAGCTCAGCAACATGAGATTATGAATACCAGACGTAAATACTTGAATTGTTTTAGAAAATAACTAAAATAGATTGTACGCGCCTATAATACTTGAGGGTTTCCCTCGATTTGCCTAAGATTCCTTCATCAGATCCAGATGTGGTACCAATAGGACCAACTCCAGGATATACCCTTTTGAATAAAAAAAAGAACTCTAAAAATCGTCTTACAATTCTCGAAGATATCAATATTTAAAGAATCATAAACTAATTCCTAATCGTTAAGGATTTGTACCTTCCATCATCAGCTCACCATCATAAGATGATAAGTACCATACGTAAATACTTGAAAAATCTTAGAAAATGTCTAAAAAACATTGTACGTGCCTATAAAGTTTGAGGGTTGCCCTCGATTTTCCTGGGATCCCTTCATCAGATCCTGACTTGGTGGCAATGGGACCAATTCGGGGGTAAACCCTTTCGATTAAAAAAAAAATTTTGGAAATCGGTTAACAATTCTCAGAGATATCGAGTAACATACATACAAAAAAAAAAAAAAAAAAAAAAAAAAAAAAAAATTTAGTCGAATTGAGAACCTCCTCCTTTTTTTTGAAGTCGGTTAAAAATGGAGTAACTTCTCCCGTTTTCCCAACATTTCCCTTCACTACTCTGCTCCTATTGCTTGTAGCGTGATGAAAGTATACTATAACCTGCCCAGGAGTATGAAGAATAATTGTACCAAGTTTCGTTAAAATCCGTCGAGTAGTTTTTGTTTCTAAAAGGAACATACAGACAGACAGACAGACAAAAATTTTACTGATTGCATTTTTGGCATCAGTATCGATCACTAATTACCCCTGATAGTTATTTTGAAAATATATTTCATGTACAGAATTGACCTCTCTACAGATTTATTATAAGTATAGATTTGTCACATATACATAACATCACGCCCATAATCCCCGAAGGGGTAGGCAGAGTCAAAGAGGCAGCAGGCCCCTTTAACCACATTCAGCCAAAAACAAAACGGGGCTGGGTTCGATGGAAAATTGTAAAAAAGTAGTGACAAGTGGCTAGCTTGTCGCCTACACAATCACATACCAGTTTTTTACATATAATTATTATTATTTGAGTCTACATGTTTGTTGTTAACTATTAAATGGAGAATTTCACTACGTAGTTAAATTTTTACAAATTCTAATGAACAAATCACCCGTCTGATCAGAACGTGCAGGTCAAATCATTACCATATGATTATACAATCGCGAGTCTACTAGCGAATGCTGTTTCAATGCCGATTGATTGACTTCGCTTTTACGTATTAATATTGAATGATAAAAGTCGCGGTCGTGTAATCTATGGCATCGCTAATAAGGATATCGCGGCTGGACGATATGAAAGCGAGCGCATAAATCGCTTTGATTGCTCGCGCTGCGATACTTAATGTCGTGCATTATTCATTATACTCATCTACACATATAATAAGTCTGGGAAATCGTGGTAGTAATTATAAAATGTTATCATTTTTGAACAAAAAAGGTTAACATAATTCTTTTGCATTTTTACCCGTTTCCATCCTTTATCTGCTTATATTATAAAGTCTACTGGATTTCTATAAAAATTTTGGCCAATATTTTAGGTACTAAACTAAACTAAACTTCACGCCACTTAGTGTAGTTAGTTATTAAGTTTATTGTAGGTACCTTTTTCCTACTACAATAAGTCTAAAAAGGATTCTGTTTTTTTTACATTTTATGTAGCCTTAAGAAAGGACGGTTGTGCATATTTCTATTTGATCATAACAGTTCCTATTCCCATAATTCCCACGTTTACAACTCATATGTTTAGCTTATCACATTTGTCATAGAAAGATTGTGCTTTGTAGCATTTGCCGCATGCATTATTTTGTAACCGCGAAGGATTGTAATCGCGTTCTGGCGAAGACATCTTAATAAGTCTTATAGGTGTAGCCAAATTTCTTTTTCAGAAATATTTAAGGACTATGTCTGAAAGTTAGTTTACATAATAATAATAAATTCTCCAGGCTGACACACCAATTCCCTAGTTCCAAACTAAGCTTATGCTTGTACTATGGATAACGGTTTCGTGGCCAGGGTCCCATGGTTTCGTGGCCAGGGTCTCTGACCACTCGACCAACGGGCCAGTCTATGAGTACTATAAGATGTAAATGCACTTTTTTACAGTGATTTACTCCAGCATAATTCCATAACATAGCTAAACCATAATAAATTAAGCTTGTAATAAATATATCGCGTCGCCCCCGATATCAAAGTGAGCGTGTGATCGCTCGGCGTCCACTCGCGCGGCAGTTAATATCATGATTTAATTGTTAATAATTCCTAGCTCAATTTTAGAGATGAAGTCACAGACAGAAGCTATTTATACTTAAAACGTATTACCTATTTGATTAAAGACCTCTTTCGGAATGGCGGTAGATTAATGGTTAGGACACTTGTCTTATACTGGAGGGGTCCGGGTTTAAATCCGGGCATGCTCCTCTGGAGTTTTACATCTATGAACGTTATACAGCCAGATCGTGCGGAGAGGCAAAACATCGTAATGAAACCTGCACATTTAGAAAACTATGGATGTAAATAAATAAATAAATATACATATCAGACTACATCACATACATTGATCTGACTCCGAGGTAAGAAGCATTAGCACTTGTGTTACGGATATCAGAATCGACAGTGGTATTACAAATATCAAAGCCAGTCAAACCATGATCTAAATTATTTGGTCGGATTTACTGTAATTACCAGACTAAATCACGCTCTAAGCAACCCCACCTAAGCAAGAGACATGACGTCAGGAAGAGGATGATAAGTTTATAGTATTAAAAGTGACATAATCATTTCCTTAGTGCTAACTTTCGTAGCACACGCCGTAGAATCGATCGTAAATCATTATATTTAAATTTACTTGATTGTAGCATAAGCTTTATCTATTTATATAAAATATAGTAAACCTAGTCACTAATAAGTCGACCACGTCCGATATCAAAGCGAGCGTGTAATCGCTGGCGTCCAGCGGGCCAGTTAATATCATGCATTATTCAATGCGCTTTGGCTTAGTTCTGAAATCTTAATATTCGAAGCACCCTTAGAACCTAGTAACGCGTAAAACGGGATTTTATGCATCACTAGGTTAGAGTAAAGCATTGAAAATGACATACAGTATTCTACAGTACTATCTTTTGCAGCACAAACCGTCGTAGCAAGTTGTCGCGTCGTAGCAAAATAGGGTTTTGTACTCGTAACACCGGCATAGTATAATTACGCCATGGAGTAGAAATCTCTGTAGCACATTGGTTTACCTTTTCAATACCAATCACAATCATGTATGATGAGATGAAATCTGTAAGTTTATCTTGTTACTTACACGAGAGTCAAGACTCAAACTCGAAATATCTTTAACGTAGGCCTGCCTCAAAAAAGCGCTTGTAAATCGTCAAGAAATAGGTACAAAATAGCACAATTTGAATCTACCTTTGGTTCGGAATGTCGCATCTACCGAGAAGACTCTTTTCAATGCCAGATTGAATACAAAAATTAAAAATTTACAGACTATCTATAATAAATCACGCCACTAATAAGTCCACGTCGCGATATCAAAGCGAGTGTGTAATCGCTCGCGTCCACTCTCACCAGTTATTATCATGAATTATTCAATGCGCTTTGGCTTACTTCTGAAATCTTAACAAACGAAGTCATGGAACATTGTAACACGAAAAATTAAGTTTTTTAACGGTAAAAACTCTTACAGCATTAAAAATGATATAGAAATCTGTAACCGTAATTTTTGCAGCATCTACCGTCGTAGCAAGTTGCCGTAGCAAGGTACGATATTGTAGCACCGGGGCGTAGTTGATTAAATAAGCGCTTTCTAACCTAGACACCTCGTTAGCTCATTGGTTACATCATCATCCTAGCGTTATGTCCCGTGCTTAGACGGGGTCCGCTTAGACCATGATCCAGGATTTAGCGAGTCTGGTAATCACATTCAAGCGACTGCCGATCTGACCTTCGTAACCCTAAGATAGGGGAACCAGACAACTTTTGGATCATGGTTACAAATCCAAAGTTTTTTGAATTTGCAGGTTTCATTACGATGTTTTCCCTCACCGTCGAGCTAGTGGTATAAATACGTACATAGATTTGAAAAATCCAGAGGTACGTGCGTGCACTCCTCGGTTAAGAGGCGCGTGTCCTTATCATTGAGCTACCATCGCTCCTAAAAGGCGTTAGCTCATTGGTTTACCTTCTTAATATTATGTATCTATTATGTTATCACATGTACATACCATGTATGTTTTAAATGGATTTATAATACTTTCACATGGTTCTATTATAAATCACGCGACTAATAAGTATACCACGTCGCGATATCAAAGCGGGCGTGTAATCGCTCGCGTCCAGCGCACCAGTTAATACGATGCATTATTCATCGCTCTTTTCGCTTTTCGCTTTTTCCGCCCCGTCTGGGTAGGGAGAGCTAATTGTCCCGCCAATGTGTATGTGGGGAGTATGGGGTGGCGTTTTAATTTTTCCGTACTGGAAATATTGGCAGGTGGCAATTTCATTAATAAAAACCGGGAAAGTGTTTGTGGAATTGGCGAACGAAGAATTCTATCACTGATCAAATTATTTATGCTTTACCTTTATAAGCACGTTTCTAATAGGAGGTTATTTTTGTAGTTTTTGGTTAACTTTGTAATAGTTAGTTACTCGGTAAAGTACGCCCGTTTCACATATCACAGTGATATTTTTTATTGTAATTAATATTTTATTTTACAACATCAAGTAGCAGTAACGGATATTCACATTATGTACAAAGTTGATGAAATAAATAAGGCAAACTTAACTATCTAAATAACTATTAAATACTTAGCGAAAATAGATAAAAAACAAATTGTTTGTTTGAACCTCATTTTTAATTTTTTTTCAAATTCAAATAATTTACTTGCTTAACATGGATTTACAATGATGGTTTAAGTAGGTATATATTATGTATCACCACATTCAGCCTTTCGGCATGCAAATTACTTTCGGCATACAAAATCAACTTTACGCAAATTAAAGATGTCAAATATCAATTATTTTCGTATATGTCATAGTTTAAAAATTGTCAGAAAAAAAAATCCTTTACAAAATAGTATCCCTTTTGTAATAAAAACATCTTTTACTTTTAAATATATTTACATCAACTATCCTTAGTTATGTATCCTTAATTATGTATCAATATGTATAAATATGTAATCCTTAATTATGTATCGTTGGTCGTTGCCGTAAAACAAATACCTTTTAAACAATGTCCCATCTATTAAAGCAGCCAAAAACAAAGGCCTTTATCTCTCTTTATTTATGCATAAATAATCAACCAACCAACCTTTTCCCTCAAAGTATAGTTGCTTTTACAATATGACGGAAGAAGTATCTTCAAAAATCGTAAAGTTTAAAGTATGGCAACATCTGGCGTTGTCGGTGGCTACTGGCTAGCTTTATAGAGTATATCTAGATATATTTGCTTACAGTATAGAGATTAAGTCAGTAAACCACCAGATATACATATATTTCCTATTACAAATAAATAAACACAATTATACAGAAATTAACACTTAATTTAACCTTTTGATTAACCACTGGTATCCAAGATAAAGACATTTTTGCTAAGGGCAATGGATGTGCAACTACTATGATTGGATTTGCTTGGTTCTGCTATCTAAAGGCTGTGCAGGCCAGGGTAGTAATTTAATTGCATTAGTCTAATAAGCGCAAGACTTTAACCATTAACCGATCTAATCTTCTTCTTTCATGGCACTTTCTTGATAAAGAGATCGTCACATCATGGAAACTTCACAACCCGTCAATAGTGGTAAAATAAAACCACAATGAATTGAACAACTCTCTGCTCTTAGTTCTTGTCAAAGTCAAAATCAAAGTCAAAAATATCTTTATTTACGTAGGCCTCAAAAAGCACTTGTAAATCGTCAAGTAATAGGTACAAAGTAGAACAATTTGAATCTACCACCGGTTCGAAATGTCGCATCTACCGAGAATAAACCGGCAAGAAACTCGGTAGTTACTCTTTTCAATGATTGAATATAAAAATTTAAATTTACAGATTAAGTTAATATTTATACCAAGTCATACAGTTAATGTTCATTGAAGATTCAGCCGAGTATTATTACAAGTAAAAGGTAAACCAAAGCAGACCAGCCTCTGAAGGTGGCACTTGTTCACAAGAATGACGTATGTGTCAGCCATCGTTTAACTCGACCATATTTGAGGGATCTGTCCCATGTCGGTCTGGGACTTGGCCCATGTTGATCTGGGACAAAAAAAAAGAATGTGCCAACTGTGGTTCTTGCCTAGCATGTCGTAATAATGGTATATCGGGTTTTGGTTGTGTGATTGTGTAGGCGACAGGTTAGCCGCTTGTCACTGCTTTTTCACAATTTTCCAACTAACCCAGCCCGGCTTTATTTTTGGCTGAATGTGGTTGAAGGGGCTTGCTGCCCCTTCGACTCTGCCTACCCCTTCGGGGATCGTGGGCGTGATGTTATGTTATATTTGAGGGAATGTAACGACCCGTCACCCCCACCACTCCCGAAGCAATTGAGTGAGACAACTTCTTCGAGACTTGACAAATCGAAACATTGTTACTACGTTTCAACTTGCATCTTCATCGCTGGAATTCGCTACAGTGTGTCTGGACGGGTCGCGCCGGCCGGCTAAGGTACATCGCCTGCACCCTGCATAAAACATAACCTGCTATATGCAGTCTGTATGTGTAGTAGACCCGTTGGAGTTTCATGGCGCTTTTTACGGTTTTCAAAAAAGAAACCTGGAGTGAGAACTGAGGTCTGGATTCAGTGGTTTTGATGGTCTGAGCATGGTAAGTGAATCGATGTTTGTGATGCAGGATAGATCCGTTGGTGTCATGGATCAGACTTAATTTTGCTATTAGAGTAAGAAATTAGATTTCTCTAGTTTGGGAGCGCGACAACGGACTTTATGTCTGGGGGTTATTTTTTTACTTCATATCGTGCTTACAACTGGTTAGCTGCTTAACTGCCTACATTAGTCTAGTGGTAGCATGCGTCACCTAAGGAGCAAGAGGTCGTGGGTGCAAATCCCGGGTAGGGCCAAAAATAGTATCGATTTACCTGTTTATACTTGTCTACCCAAGAGTTGTGATGGAGAAAAAATAGTCAACCTAACGTTTGCATATTCTATGGAGTTCATATTTTCGATTGGTATTTATTAACCAAACCTATTAGTGTCAATTAACCAAACCAGTGAAATGTTTACAAAATTTTTATTTCTAATTAATCATATTCTGGTCTAAAATTTTTTAGACAACCCATTTGCAATGTATTATTGATATATTAAATTTAATATAAAATACTTTTTATCCATTAACCAGCTCGGTAAAGGTAATTCTATGGTGGGATCCTATACTATATGTTGGGGCAACATTAGTCCGCGCAAAGTCTGCCGTCTGTGCGCTCCCTAAACAAAAATATACCTAGTCTACTGTTAATTCTGTTATTACTAACAGTAGACTATGTACATAATGAAATGAACTGTTAGTTGCTAGGACCACAAAACATTTTTTTTTAAATAAAATTGCATGAGTTTATATAGGAAAAACAGTAAGGCAAGTTCCCGACCAAAATAGGATTAATAAGACAATTCTAGATTTTCCCTATTGACTTGATAATATTGGAAAACTTCATATGCCAAAAACTGCATATCAATCAGCATATGCAAAAGTGCATTACGGCAACATTAATGCGCAAATAAACGCAATATTTGACTCTAAAATTAACTTAATTACAACACCCAGGCTTCGTTGAAAATTTAAATTGACTATTATTTCCATACAAAATAAGTGTTGAATGGCAATGGTAAATTAATTCCAAAATATGAACCGCACATGCGTGCAATCGTAACCTTTGGTAAGGATATTATTTTATTAAAGCTTTTGAATTATTTGTTTCATGATTATTTGTTTCGAGTGTATATTTTTGTTATTAATCGCGTAAAACTCTTAGTGTATTCGACTGCTTTAATTGTAGAAAAGCTGTGTCCGCGGTTTCACCCGCGTTAATGGTTAATGTTATATAGCTTATAGCCTTCCTCGATAAATTTTCTATCTAAAACTGAAAGTATTTTTCAAATTGGACCAGTAGTTTATGAGGTTAGCGCGTTCAAGCAAACAAACAAACTCTACAGCTTTATAATATTAGTATAGATAAAAATTACTAAAATGTAACACCCCGGATATGTTCATAGCATAGATTTAGAATGGTTTTTTGTACACCCATATCTATGGTTCATAGATGTGGTTCATAGTTTTTTTTTTGGGCTTTTTTTTATTTCCCTATACTCTCTTACTATGTTCTCTCTCCTAATTGGCTACATATAGTTTAGTCTAGTTATAGTTTTCGTTTGTAAGCAAATTTTGTAATGTGCCAAATAAACATTTATTCTTTTCTATTTTAATCATGTCCCATCAAATAGTCTTGCAAAAATATATTCTTTACTTTCGAAATTTCGAAATTTACTCATTGTGCGCCCGCGCTGGCCACTTACACGTCGCGTAAAGAAAATTACGACCGTCATTGCATAAAAAAATAACATCGCTTCTTCTCCGCATATTTTTCTCACGTATAATTAATAGGTACCATCATTAAAACAAAATTATCTCATGTGAAATTCACAATGGTTCTGTTCTCCGAAGATTTAGACATATTGTGGAGATATGGCACTGAGGTTTGATGAAGACAGCTCTAAGAAGTTCGTTAGAGATAGAATTGTATTAACAAAATACTTTTAAAGACAGTAGGTATTACAGTAAATACAAAAATAGACCTGTCATTGCGCAAATTACACAAAATTTACATGATGTTTTTCTAAACTCCACTGGAAAACAATTGATGTTTACAACCAAACATTTATTACCCGGTCGTAGTATAACGAGCTTGCATTCGCAAACGGAACGGAGCTATGTTCATTAGGTCTTTTAATTACCCCTCGTTGGGATGTCTGGAAGACTGTACTGTGGAGCATAAAGCTTGAAGGTTTCGTTGTATAGCGGAGTTTTTAAGTTCAAGTTTTTTCGTTCTAAGAGCATATATTTAACTGCAACAAATGAGACCTTTGAGAGAAGTAACGAGCGGTGGTAGCTTAGTGGAAAGGACATGCGCCTCTTAACCGAGAAGTGCGGATTCAAACCCGGGCGTGCACCCCTAGATTTTTCAAATCTATGTACACATTTATACCATTAGCTTGACGGTGAGAGAAAAAATCGTGATGAAACCTGCAAATTCAAACAACTTTGAATTTGTAACCATGATCCATACATTGTCTGGTTCCCCTATCTTAGGGTTACGAAGGTCAGATCGACAGTCGCTTCAATTTAATTACCAGACTCGCTAAATCCTGGATCATGGTCTAAGCGGACACCGTCTAAGCACGGGACATAACGCTAGGAAGATGATGAATGAATGAGACTTTAAAAAACATTTCGTCTGATTTTTTCTTGTGGAATTCTTGTAATAGTATATCGGATTTTGGGTATGTAATTGTGTAGGCGATGAGCTAGCCGCTTGTCACTACTTTTAAAAAAAATTTCGTCTGACCCAGCCCAGGTTTATTTTGGCTGAATGTGGTTGAAAGGGCTTGCTGCCCCTTTGACTCTGCCGACCCCTTCGAGGATTGTGGGCGTGATGATATGTAATGTAATGTAATTCTTGTAACTATGCTTAGTTATCCTCTATAAAACTTACATAAAACTAGAAGAAGAACCTATATATCTTGTATAAAACTAGAATCAAAGTTAAGACAAACTTGTTTCTTTCCACTTTCACATTGATCTTATTGCAAAGTAGGTTCGTTATGCAATTGTATTATTTCAATTAGGATTAACGAATAAAACACAAACACCCAGACTCGAGACTAACACCTGTTACATCAACAACTTTTTGATTCGGTGTGGGAATCGAACTTGCTCGTTTGGAGCGAAGTCAAGCCTTGCACCAACTAGCCTGTCAAGATAAATTCTAAAATGAAATTAACAAATGAGGTCAAAAGAATAGCATGCAACAGCTTGTAGTTACATTAATTTATATTAGTAAAGTTTGATTAATAAAGTTGCCGGTTCTTACAAACATTTGGTACTTTCTAAGTTTTTTCTAAGTTACCTGAAACAATAAACAGAAATGTTAACAATATAGACAACTGAATCGATAAAACATTGCCTAAATGTTATTCGGGTGTTTGAGCTTAATTCTAAAGTTTCATTAGAATCTATTAGTTTTTGCGTAAAAGAGACCCATGTTGGTCTGGGACTTGGCCCGTGTTGATCTAGGACAAAAAAAAGAATGTGCCAACTGTGGTTCTTACGTAGCATGCCGTAAAAGGCGACTAATGGTTTACGGGCTTTTGGGTATGTGTCGGAATTGGCGACGAGTTAGCCACTTGTCACTCCTTTTTCACAACTTTCCATTCAACCCAGCCCACTGTCTTATGTTGGTCTGGGACTTAAAAAGAATACGCCAACTGTGGTTCTTGCCTAGCATGTCGTAAAAGGATATCGGGTTTTGGGTGTGTCATTGTGTAGGCGACAGGTTAGTCGCTTGTCATTGCTTTTTCACAATTTTCCATCTAATTCGGCCCGGATTTTTGGCTGAATGTGTTTGAAGGGGCATGCTACCCCTTTGACTCTGCCTACCCCTTCGGGGATTATTGGCGTGATGTTATGTATGTATGAGTAACAAACATCCATCCATCCATCCATACATACAAACTTTCGAGCTTATATGTAGTAGAACATCTGTAACTACATTGCACTGGCTTATTTATATATCGATAATACATATATAAAATATATAAATATAAAAAAATATATAAATATCCGACAACATCACATACATTGATCTGACTCCGAGGTAAGTAGCTGAAGCACTTGTGTTACGGTTATCTGAATCAACAGTGGTATTACATATATATACTTAAATATTGGATATTAACACCCAGACACAGGACAAACACAAGTATTCGTCATACGAAAGTTTGTCCTGGGTGGGAATCGAACCCACAACTCTTAGCGCATGGGGCAGGGTCACTACCGAATGCGCTATCGAGCCAGTCATAAGTATATAAAATAGAAGAAGAGTAAAAATTCATACACCTATGGACTGATTGAAAACTACGTATATTCTACATTCATACCATCAAACCGGCAGTTCAAATTTTATTCGAAGTTGAAGTAGTAGTGACAAGTGATTAGGCCACAAAAATCATTTGTCACATTTGTTTCAAACAGCAAGATATATTATATAAATAAATAAATTCTCCATACTGTCACACTAATTCCCTTTTTCGAAACTAAGCTTGTGCTTGTACTATGGATACTAGGTGAACGGATAGACATACTTAAAAACGTTTATAACCGTCCATGACTTAAGTATAAATGTCCATGTTCATCACATGAAACATTTACCCCTAGCGGGATTCGAACCCGCGACCCTTGGTTTCGTGGCCAGGGTCTCTGACCACTCGACCAACGGGCCAGTCATATGTTTTCATATTATTAACTAATTGTTAACACTTCAATACTTTTATATAAGCCCTAAAACTGACACGATAAGCTTAATTTTAAAAACGAGACCCCTTTTGAATATTAGAAACATTAAAATAAAGATTTGAGCTGTAAAGAATAAACCAATTTCTCCCGCCAAATACGTCAAGACATATATAAAACCTAGAACATTCCGTGCCCAGGCAGATAATCCTAGTCTTAGCTGAGAAAAGTCTAATAAACCATAGCATGCATTTATCTGTTCGCATCAGCCGCGTCGTAACACTGGGCCATTTCACAAATATGAACGTTAGACGTAGTGGTGTACTTGTTACATAATCGATAGAAAAATTGCGTTTAATCTTTTTATTAAAATGTGATGCAAAAGCTTTTACCCGTTTATACTAAAATTACGTGGTGGCACACATTAAGTTTATATAGAGGAGAAGTGCAAACAGCTTATTTTTTTTTTTAATAAAGAAATAAATAAAGTACAATAAATAAATAACAAAATAAACGAATTGTGATAGAATTTCGACCAATGGGCAACCAATAGTTTAAACAATTCCATGCTTGCTGTGTTTGAAACTCTGTCTACCCCTTCGGGGTTACGGGCGTGATATGTATATCATTTAAATCATCATGTATTGTAATGTTTTACTGGAAATAAAGCTATATTATTACTATTATTACTATTACTATTACTTATGAGTACACGTACAATGAATCTGGGACTCTCTACTGTGCCTCTTGCAACCGGACTTTTAAAACCAAGTTTGGCTTTGCAAGTCACGCTCGCGCCCATGCAAGAGCCCAGGCTAGCACCAGCTAAGGGTGTCGCCGTCGACGGATACGTCTGGGAGGACATCATCATCATTACTATTACTATCACATATCATGTTGGTCTGAGACTCAAATAGATAGTACCAATGTCTGTCTTGTCCAGCACGTCGTAAATGGCGACGTAGTGTATTGGATACGGTATTTGATTCTGCATGCGACGGACAAATGGTATAAATCCATATTTAGTCCTTAAAAATACGTGCCAGGGTCGGATATAAAATTCCTCGTAATTGACGCGCATCTCTTTACTATTAAGACACTGTTGATCAATGCCAATCATGCGAACATTTTTGGGAACCGTATTTTTTTGCATATTCCAGAATATTCGCATTAATCGCACGATCATGGCGGACCCCGACTAAGCAAGGGACATAAGGCTACAAATATTTTGACTTTCATATCGATATTGAGGTCCCATCCCTACATGTATCGGGGAACGGTAAAGGTTTTACGAGTCAGAAGAGATTGCGGCGCGCACGCGATCCGGCGATTTGCACCGACCAGCTGATTCTTGCATGCTATCGGACTAATGCCTTCCATTGAGCGTGAGCAACTTCTTTGGGTAAATAAATGAGGAGAAGAACCACATTCAATGGCTTTTGGTAGTAAAATCATCATCATACTAGCGTTGTCCTGTGCTTAGTAAAGGCATGTCTGGTCAGTCACATACATTTTACATTTCGTATAGACTTGACACAGACAGATGTCGCTACAGGCATCATTTAGACTGATTGAGAAATAAAACCGTCAAAAACGTAAAACGTTATTATTTCATTTTAGAAACTGCTTTTTTCACAAAATTAGTTATTTACGTCATTTCTTTGATTTTTTTTTTAAATTTAGGTGAAAAATATGAATATAAAATATTTTCTTCAGAAACAAACCAAAATAATATTTGTTTTAAAACCATGAATTTTACACAGATGGCGTATTATTACTAAGAAATAACTAACCTGTGCTTGTAGCGGCATCTTGTATTATTCCTGACAAACAGACTTAACTTTGCTGTTGTTCCAATTACTCACCACTGTCGCTGTTCTTGCGCGAGTTATAGCAGTAACTTTTCAGTGGGCAGTGACCCTCTGTTCAGTTGTACGTAGTATATTATTACTCTGTGGTAAAGGTCAGGGCCCACTTCGACTATGCTCCAAGATTTAGCAAGTAGGTATAGTAATTACTTACATTGAAGTGACTGCCGATCTGGCCTTTGAAACCCTTAGATAGGACAATTCAGACAATTTTGATCATGGCATCACATCCATACATGTTTGAATGTGCAGGTTTCATACCAGGAATCAACAGAATGTCAGACTTTCAAGAGCCTGGGTATAGCGGAGAATCCCTCTCAAGAGCATAATGAATGAGGTATACTAATTAAACTCCTTAGATGAAAATTTACGGAGTCCGTTCGGTGACATAGGCCTTTTTATCATTGAAAGAAGAAACATTATAGGGGTTGGTATAGCAATGTCAAACAGGAGTCGATTGTACCCTATCACTTTGGGCTCCTTTTATGAGTTGCCATCTTTTATAGCGGTAAGCCTTTTTGAAGTTCCCACGAGTCGGACTCGAACCGACCAAAACCCTAATATGGTCTCCTTAAGCGCAGTTCCGGAGGCCGGTATCCCCACTAGCGGGACTATACGGCAGCTTCTCCGGTGGTGCGTGTGCCGGCGCGCCGCCGGCGCAGCGTTGGTCGATGTTGTGCATATGAATCGAGACGAAAATTAATAAAAAGTTGATTTCAACTTAAAGTTAAGTAACACTGCTCTCAAGCTAGTTAGTCTGTTCACTACTTAACATTTTGCCTGTTCAGAATTCAAGCATAAAGTTAAGAATGGTGGAAGTTTACAATATATGTATAGATCACGGACTAGTAAAAACAGAAGGACTCCGCGCCACTAACTACACATTGAAGCTCTTCGGGTTCTCCAACTTGACATGCAACTTACGTCACACATTGACATGATAAACGCTCCAAATGACAGATACCCGATATCTGGTATCCATAAGTATCTCACTCACACTTGCATAAAAGTGGCTTCACGCTATAATATGATAGCGTGGAGTCCTTCTTTTTTGACTAGTCGGTGGTATATATTAATACATGCTAGCCTTACATACTTTGGGGGAATGGCTCGAGTCTTAAGCTTAAGTATCTACTTAAGCTGCAAGCAAGTGCTTATTACTTGCTGCCTTAGGATTCTGTACAAATTCTTTAATATGGAGGATTATTTTTTTAGTTGAAAATACAGACTGCGTAGTTCGACCTAGAAAAATTAAAGTAATTAGTGATACAGCGTTATTAAGTTTTGTAACGGGTACGAAGTCCGGCAGGGGGTCGTGGTCGTGACGTCACCGCCAGAAGAAACACGATGAGGTGGAGTGAAGCGACTTTTATTACAACGTCCGAGTTACAGCCACATATGTATGGTCCCCGCGATCGCGTTCCGTCAGGATGCACGAAGCAGAGTGCCAAATATACAGAAGTATATAAATATAGGATCAGATAATGTTCCTAAGGGGCTACAGAGTTCTGACGGACAGATGCACTGTAAGCTTCTATGGATTTTATCTTGAATTGATCATCACACCTGAGGTCTATAGGTGACCCTTATACTTCCGAGAAAACGAAACGCCACCGCGATGTAAAGTACAGCTAACGCCATCTATTTGCGAAGAGTGGAACTAGACGTTGACGTCTACTCGGTGCGTGTTGACGTCCTATAGGACTTTAATTATGTTATGTTACAGTTTTAATAAATTAATAAATAAATTCTTTAGACTGACACACCAATTTCCTAATCCCAAACTAGGCTTGTGCTTGTGCTATGGATACTAGGTGAACGGATAGACTTAAATACGTTTATAAACGTCCATTGCTCGAATACAAATGTCCATGTTCACACGAAACGGGGATATACTCGCTCGGCACGATGATATTGACATATTTGCCGACAGCTTGGGACATTTAATAAACAAATTCTCTTCTTTTTTGACTACAGAATTGTGACTAATTAATAATATATTGTAATTAATGTTTGTTTGCGTGTTTGTTTATTAAAATTAATTTTTATTTATGTTATTAATTTTAATTTTATTTTGTAATGACATTAATTATATTGGTTCATACTATTCGATTTAATTGTAATGGTATTTTTTAGTTTCATTATTGACATGATTATTGGCATGATCGTATGTATTAAATCTAATTAATTTGTATTTTAGTGCTAAGCTTATTGGCGTGTTGGACATTTCTGTAAGCCAATAAGTAAATTATTATTAATAAATGAAATAAATGAAATAAATGAAACATTCGCCCATATCGGAATTCGAACCTTTGGTTTCTTGGCCTCTGACCACTCGACTCGTCTTACATAAAGTTACATATACAAGTTACATAAAATAAATAATGTTAATTTATTATCACAAAAGTACCGGCAACAATAATTAATGAAAAGTTGGTATTTGTCTAGCCGGAATTAATTGTTTATGTATGAGGGTGACCTTAAGTAATTAATTATGTAAGCTAACCGTTCCTTTTAATCGACAAAGTGAACTCGAGAATATTGTATTGTTTACCGGAAAATGCCTATATCCTAAACGACAATAAAAAACAATAAAAAAAAGTTGAGTATATCAAAAAAAAAAATATTTGAACGTAAAGTAGGATCAACGAGAAAGATAGTGAAATTAATAGAACTAAGATTATGTTTCAGTAAGAGACGATATTTTAATGGTCAGATAAGAATTAACCGAATGATAAAGTTAAATAGTCACCAATTTGCGTCTTTCATACGGTATTTTTCGAAACAGGCAATGACATTTTACAATAATCCGAATTGAGATTTATTCGATTGTGATCTTTTATTTTCCTGTTGAACAATCAGCCCTTCAAGCTGCCTATGTAGACAATTGTCTGTCGAGCTGCCCATATGTTGGCCGAGCGCAGACGAGCGTCTTTGATTTGTACACAAAAACTGATACTGGTCCGAAGTGAGGCAAGTGCTCACGAGCGACGGCGAGCGAAGACAAGTTGCGCCAAATAGGCTTCACGTTGGCACTCGCCTTCATTCGGCTAACTAGTCGAGAGACACCGAGTGAAATGAAATGAAATAATCTTTATTTATATAGGCTTCAACAAAGCACTTATAAATCGTCAAGACAAATTCAATATCAACCGGTTCAAAAGGTAGTTTCTACCGAGAAGTGATGACAAGGCAAGGCAAAGGCTCTCTACACGTTGGCGTTTGCCAACATGTTTAAGCGACTTATGAAGAACTGTGTTAATTAATATAATTAGCCATATGACAGAAACATTTAAAAAAAATTAGCCATTTATTAGCTATCTCCTTTCAAACTAGTCGGAAGAGAGCACAATGATAATCCCTCTTCGTACAATAGCATCATAATTCCTAACGTTACGGCCGCCAAAATTTTACTTCTTTAATGAGACTGATAGAATTCATCACCATCTTCCTAGCGTTCTGTCCCATGCTTAAACGGGGTCCGCTTAGACCATGATCCCGGACTTAGTGAGTCTGGTAATCACATTGAAGCAACTGCCAGTCTAACCTTTGTAACCCTAAAATAGGGGAACCAAACAATTTTTGTATCATGGTTACAAATCCAAAGTTGCTTGAATTTGCAGGTTTCAGCACGATGTTTTCCCTCACCGTCGCGCTAGTGGTATAAATACGTACATAGATTTGATAGACTGTTAGAATTCCATTGACCAAAAAAAAACAGTCAAAAACGTACGGACCCCTGGGTGCCATCACCTAGGCGTTTTTTAATAATCGTAAGTAATGAACTTTAACTACTTTTCCTCCACTTAATTCCTTTTGTAAAACAGTGAGTTCCTATTTTGCATAGACAATTGATTCTAAAATCCCGAAACTTAAATGGATAGCGGCCATTACTATTTATAATAGGCCGGGATTCTAATTAGCCTCATTATTATTCCCGACCTTTTATTCTTTTAATCAATGGAATGTTATAAAAGGAAAAGAGTTGGCTTCATTGGCTTAGTCGGTGAAATACTCATACCGAGGGTTTACGTCTGACATCAGTATACTCTTGTTTGATAAAAAAAAATTGTGTAGTGTTCCATAAACAAGGTAATTTTTATCTTCTATCTACTAACTTTGATCTCGGCTCTGTGAAGAATTTGTTTTGTTATAGAAACTAATCTAAGTTGTCGTGCGTCCTGCGGCATCTATGACTTTGTCAAGTATAAAAAAGATATATTAATAAAAAGAGTTAGATTAAAGTTTAGGAAGCCTATTTAGTTCCTAAGCAATAATCTATGAATGTAATCTGTTTCTATATAAAACAAATTAAAGTGGAGCTATTGAAATTTAAGTAAGATAAGCTAAGTAAGACAGAAGATTGGTGGTAGCCCAATGGTAAGGACACGCGCCTCTTAACCGAGGAGTGCGGGTTCAAACCCGGCATGTACCTCTGGATTTTTTAAATCTATGTACGTATTTATACCACTAGCTTGGCGGTCAAGAAAACATCGTGATGAAACCTGCAAATTCAAACAACTTTGGATTTGTAACCATAATCCAAAAATTGTCTGGTTCCCCTATCTTTGGATTACGAAGGTTAGATCGGCAGTCGGTTCAATGTAATTACCAGACTCGCTAAATCCTGGATCATGGTGTAAGCGGACCCCGTCTAAACACTGGTCATAACGCTAGGAAGATGATGAAGCTAAGTAGGACAGAGACAAATAGTGAAAATAGGTACAAGTGGCCAGCTTGTCGCCTCCACACTCATAAACGCAAAATCAAATACACCATCAGTCGCCTTTTACGATATTTGAGGCTTACCTAGTAAACAATTAGGACATTCTTGTTAAGTCCCGGACAAACTTTCATTGTCTTAAATATCAATAATACAGATAGTATGTCATCGTTTTGTTATATCACACTACATCACATACATTGATCTGACTCCGAGGTAAGTAGCTTAAGCACTTGTGTTACGGATATCAAAATCAACAGTGGTATCACAAATATATACTCAAAAATATTGGATATTAACACCCAGACACAGAACAAACACAAGTATTCATCATACGAATATCTCTTGGCGGATGAGGCAGCGTCACTACGGAATGCGCCACCGAGCCAGTCGAATATGTTTTTTTAATATTGGATTTTGATGTTAAGTTGTTACTTCAGCTGAACCATGGTACCCACGCCGCAAAACATGGCCAGCTTGGAGCCGGACGTGATGCCGGACACCATGAAGAGGGTGGTCATCTCCGGAGTGTCCGGCCTCTTCCCTAAGTCGAAGAGTGTACTGGACTTCTCGGACATACTGTACAATAAGGTGGGTTACTTATCATCGGTAAAATTCAACAACAATATTGTAATAAGTTGTATCGAAGGACTAATGAAATGAAATGAAATTATCTTTATTTACGTAGGCTCAAATAAGCACTTATAAATCGTCAGTATATACAAATGAAAATGAAAATTTTCTGCTTCTACCGAGAACTTTTTTCAAATTCAAAATATCTTTATTTTTATCGGGTTCAAGAAAGCACTTATAAATAGTCAATATAGATAAAAAAAAAGGATAAGAAATAATACTACCACCGGTTTGAAAGGTAGACTAAACAAACTTAATGTATCTAAATGTAATCTATTATATATAAAGCTAAATCTATATAATATATTTACTTACTAATATATATAGCTGAAAAGTTTTTTGTAATAAATATGCAAGCAAACTGCCAATTGTTCTTAATTACCAATTCTGAAATCAAAACCGTAATCTCACGTTCATTAACATCCTTCTTCATCAAGGTTGACCCGATCACGTCCAAAGTCCGCTGGAAGTACAACCACCCTGAGGTAGTCAATCGTATAGGATCGATTCCTGGTCTGAACCTGTTCGATGCCCAGTTCTTCAAGGTCCACTACCGGCTCGGTAACAGCATGGACTCCATGTCCAGGAAGACATTGGAACAGTGCTACCAAGCTATCTTTGATGCCGGTAAGAGATTAAGTTAATGTTACGTCACTACTGCTCTCTCCAACTTTAACTTTACCTGATTATGTGTTTTCATTCTAATAGATGAAGAGCAATATAATTAACAATTTTTGACTGACGATTGACTGGCTCGATGGCGCATTCGGTAGTGACCCTGCCCCATGCGACAAAACTTGTGGGTTCGATCCCCACCCAAGACAAACATTCGCGTAATGAATAATTGTGTTTGTCCTGTGTCTGGGTGTTAATATCCCCATCTCCCCCCTCCCCAAGCCCATCTACGAACGTAGAGGCATATTCGTATCCGAGGCAACTCTGAAAGGAGCTTTAAAGTTTTAGAGATCTTGTAGCTCCTAAATAATAACGTACCTACAATTGTCAATGAGGCTAACTGCGGATAACACTCGCTACTAGCTAATACACTTACTGACTAAGAACAGACAGACAGAACGTTTAAAAAAATAAGCGTAAAGTGTTAATTCCACAGTACAAGTTCACCTTGGAAATTTCCTTACAATTTACAATCACATATTCATCAATTATAAATCAATCACTAATCAATGTGTAAATGGTATACAAATTATACATTAATGTATGCTTATACAAAGAAGACATTTTTACTAAGGTCGGAAATTCGCATAAATTAACTTGCTTAGACTTAGATAAATTAATCTAAAAGTCGGGTAAAAGATAAGGAAAAGTACAGTTAATACTTTAAATGCAAAAAAGAAGTGTTTAACCTTATAAGATTAATAATAAATTCTCCAGGCTGACACACCAATTCCCTAGTTCTAAACTAAGCTTAAATCTCTTAATTGCACCGTCAATCATAATGAATAAATCGTTATCAAAAGTATAATAACAAAATGAAAAACTGACTTCTAACAAAATATGTTCTAAGCAATGGTTTATTTGCAATTAGTTCTAAAATAAATGCACTTAAAAAAAAATTGCGTATTTTTGTATCTAAACTAGAATCGACTTAGTTTTGGAGTTGATTAAAAAAGCATATAACATACATACATTATGTTTTTTAACCGCATTAACAAAAATAAAACTGGGCTGGCTAGCTCGTCGCCTACACAATCACACCAGAGTTGAAAAAAAAAATAAGATACTTTTCATCCAGGTTGTCCCGTGTTGGTCTGGGACTTAAAAATAATGTGCTAACTGTGTTTCTTGCCTAGCATGTCGTAAAGGGCGACTAATGGTACACCGGGTTTTGGGTGTGTGATGTTCCATCTAACCCAGCCCAGTTTTATTTTTGGCTGAATGTGGTTAAAGGGGCCTGCTGTCCTTTTGACTCTGCCTACTCCTTCGGGGATTATGGGCGTGGTGTTATGTATGTATGTATCCAGGTATTATGTAGGTTTTCTGGTGGTGCTGAGGTATTAAAGATTGATGCGGATACAGCGTCACCACCTACAGAATGCGCGCGAGTTGAATGCAAAGCTCAGGTATGTCTCGTCTTAGGCCCCGACTGCATTTAATCACGAGCTATCTGTAGTTAGGGCGATGCTGGAGCGCTGAGGGGCTAAGTGGTATATCCCATGTATTGGGGGTGAATTAAATAAAATACTGCTTGAGGAGTAATTGATTTTATTGGGCTCACCACGGAGAATAGAAAGCTAAGCTGCAGAGCACGCCCACTTGGGCGTGCTCTGTATCTTTGAATTAAATTTTGAATTTATTCTATTTATTCCTTTGCACACTAGAGAGAGCGGTGGTAGCTCAATGGTAAGGATACACGCCTCTTAACCAAGGAGTGCGGGTTCAAACCCGGGCACGTACCTCTGGATTTTTAAATCTATGTACATATTTATACCACTAACTCGACGGCGAAGGAAAACATCGTGATGAAACCTGCAAATTCAAACAACTTTGGATTTGTAACTATGATCCAAAACTTGTTTGGTTACCCTATCTTAGGTTACGAAGGTCAGATCGGCAGTTGCTTCAAAGTAATTACCAGTCTCGCTAAATCCTGGATCATGGTCTAAGCGGACCCCGTCTATACACGGGACATAACGCTACGAAGATGATTCCTTTGCACACTAATGAATTTATTTTTGTCCTTTTATGCCTTGGGAGTCCCACACGCCGGTTCTTCGGATAGCGTGACGGTGCATAAGGCATTCCGTTTTGGGTTGATAAAACCTACATTTTCGAGCGAAGCCGTGGGCTAAAGCTAGTAATGTGATGTTTCAGGTCTCAACCCGGAGCTGCTTGCCAAGAGGAAGGTGGGCGTATTCGTCGGCACCTGCTTCTCGGAGTCAGAGAAGGCGTCGTTCTATTTGGCCAGTGCCAAGACTGGTTTTGGTATATTGGGGTAAGTGGTACCTATATAGATATATATAAAATAAAAAATAAAAATATCTTTTGTTCTCAATTTTTTTATTACAAGTTTAGAGACGCCCCAGCAAGTAATAAATATATAATACATATACAACATCACAAAACTAGATCTTGTTCCAAGAGGCTTAAGCATTTGTGCTATCAGAAAGAAAATTAATGGAGGTACGAGTACCATAAACTCCGTGTTTCATCAAAAATTATTTTTTTACCCAATGTTTTAGAGGATCATACTCTTTGGAAGGTTTGAGTACAATTTCTTCCCGCTAGACGCGAAGTCTGAGTTCAATGTCAAGTTTTTTATGTATTCGTTTGACAAGAGCTGTGGTAGGCTGTGGTACTTCAATGATAATGACATCGATACAGTTCCCACCTGAATTAGGGATTTCAAAAGCTCAAGAACGAGACATAACGTTAGGTAGATGATCAGAGCTAGTAGGATCGAAATCAAGCATATAATCTATTTATTTATACACTTATGGACTATCGTTGTGTATATATAGCCTATCGTTATACATATTCCTTACGGCTGGACATATACTCTATCGTCTTAAAAATATCCAGTCGTTGCACAAACATTTAATCGTTGTAACAGATGCAGCAGAAGCATGTTTGCCAACCGCATCTCGTACTGGCTGAACCTGAAGGGCCCCTCCATCGCCATCGACGACGCCTGCTGCAGCGCCACTGCCGCTCTGGAGCAGGCCTACCTGTCCATCGCTCGTGGGGACTGCGATGCTGCCATCGTGGGCAGTGCTAGCCTGTGTCTGCATCCGCAGACCATCATTCATAGTGGAAGGTAGGTGGTAAACAAATCCAGATCTAGGGGGTAGGATGCTAGGGCTCCCTCCAGGGGCCGCGTGTGGGGACTGTGAAAGCGAGGCGTCGCCTACAGGGTGGTGGGAAGCCTCTACCTGTCGCTTTCAAGGCGACAAAACTACGCGACCCTACTTAGGGGCTTCACCAGCAACTTTCTGCCCTAGAGTGGAAAAATCATAGAAGATGATCGTTTAAGATAATTGAAACAACTATCTGTTGAATACCTTACAGTTTCTAATATATCCATTTCTAGAGTGACCCTTTTGGGTGTACACAGGAACGATAGTATCAGGATGACCTCGTAATGAGTTACCTAAAAAAACGTGTTCAAATCTCTAAACAGAAGTTTCATTATTGTTCGTCTTGCTTCGTTTTCTTTTTATCATCTCTGATAGTATAAAACAATGTTAATGCTATTTGTTTCTTTGAGACATTTTTTCTAGTTGTTCTGGGTCTTTAAAAGAATGCTCCAATTGTGTTCCTTGCCTAACACGGTGTAAAAGACGACTAATAAGTAGGCCGGAATATGTAGGCGACAAGCTAGCCACTTGTCACTACTTTTTCACAATTTTCCATCTAACCCAGCCCAGTTATATTTTTGGCTGAATGTGGTTAATGGAGCTTGCTGCCCCTTTAACCGTTTAAGTTATGTATGTATCTTTTTTTTCAGGGTCGTGCCAAATTGTCCAGATGGCAAAACGAAGTCGTTTGACCAAAACGCCGATGGTTGCGTCCGATCGGAAGCCATTGTCGTCTTCGTTTTGCAGAAAGCTGAAGATGCTCTGAGGTAAACAATAAATTAATATACCTTACCAAAAACAAAAAAAATATCATAGAAGAGTTACGAGGTAAAGTAGCTGTAGGTAAATTAAGTTGTTATTTCAATATTATTGATAAATTACATGTGAGATAGTTTAAAACGTAAAAAAACGTCTACTTAGTAATACTTTATCCTAAATTTTTTGTATATTTGAAACGAGTAGAAGAGAGTGATTACTAAATAAATAAAAAAATCTACAAACTGACACACAAATACCCTAGTTCCAAACAAAGCTATAATGCTATGGATACTTAGTGGACACTTAAATACTTTTATAAACATCCATGATACGAGTATAAATGTCCATGTTCATCACACGAAACATTTGCCCCTAGCGAAGCGGATTTGTACCCGCGACTCTTGGTTTCGTGACCAGGGTCTCTGACCACTCGACCAACGGGTCTGTCAAATATTTAATTAAACAATATTGTCTTAATTTCAGAGTTTACACAGAGTTGGTGCACGTCAAAAGCAGGTTAGCTCCTGCTGGCATTCTGGAGTGCATCACAGGTCAAGAGTACGGATTCGCGCGCGACCCACTTGCTTACGAGAAGTTTTTGAACGCATTCTACGCCGAAGCCCAAATTTCTCCCGAGTTAGTGGAGTACGTGGAAGCTTTTGGAACAGGTAAGACAGAGATGAGACAAAACAGCTGAGCCGTTTTTGAAAACGCCAACGAGCTAGTCTACTATATGTAAAGTAAAGTAAATTCTTCAGACTGACGCACTAATTCGCTAGTCCCAAACTAAGCTTATGCTTGTGCTATGGATACTAGGTGAACGGATAGACACACTTAAATACGTTTATAAACATCCATGACTCGAGTACAAATGTCCATGTTCATTACACGAAACATTAGCCCCTAGCAGGATTCGAACCCACGACCCTTGGTTTCGTAGACAGGGCCTCTGACCACTCGACCAACGGACCAGTCAATTCAATTATTGTTTAGATTACAATTAATTTATTAATTACAATTAATTTATTAATCACAATTAATTTATTAATTACAATTTCATAAGGCAAATATACACGTATACATAAGCTTTTGGTATAAACTCTTGGCTGAGATTTTTATGCACAGGTAAGCAATGCACTGCGTGCAATTGGAGGGCCCTTTTTGACCATGATCCAGGAGTTAGCGAGTCTGGTATTTAGATTAGCAACCACCGATCTGACCTTTACATAAAAGATAGGGAAACTAGACAATTTGGATCATGGTTACACATCGTAGTTGTTGGAATGTGCAAGTTTAAACACTAGTTTTTCCCTCAGCCGAGCTAGTGGTATAAATACGTACATAGATTTGAAAAATCCAGAGGTACCCCGCACGCCTCGGTTAAGAAGCACGTTATATTATTACATTTACCATTGAGCTACCAACAACGTTTACATATCAACAACATTTGCAGCGGTACCCGCGGCGGACAAATCTGAACTGACTACCATCAGCAACGTGTTCTGCAACGGCAGGAAGGACCCCCTCTTGGTGGGCAGCGTGATGTCCAACGTGGGATACACTGAAGCCTCTACAGGGGCAGTCGCTTTGACCAAGGTCAGTCACAAACGAAAGATGTCAACAGTTAACTGAAACATGTAGAAATATGTCTATTCATCTAGGATTTACAAAGGCGAATGTAAATAATGTACTTAAATACACATTTATATGAATATAGATATATACATAGATATACACATAATAATGATAGTGTAATTTTTTAACATACTTGGATTAGCAAATACGATCTCCTCCTTGATTAATTTGTATGCAATGTTTGCTTCAGTAGTGTTTTACCATAAAAGGCAATTTTTGAATCGGTCTGAAAACCATAAGACTGATGAATCCATAATAATTACATATTTAAAATTTGGTTACACACCACAGATTCTCCTAGGTTACCACCGGGGAGAAATCCCAGCCAACCTGCACTTAACGGAACCTCGCAAAGATATTCCGGCTCTGGAAGATGGCCGCATGAAGCTTGTGGCTGACAACGAGCCCTTCGCCCGAGGCTACACTGCTATTAACAATCTCTCAGTGACGGGGGCCACTGCTCATATGCTGCTCCGTGGACATTATAAGGCTAAGGTTAGAAACCATATGAATAGAGAAGACAGAGGCCAGAGCCCAAATAAAGAGTACTTTTTGGAGCTGCTGAGAAAGGGTGGTGCAGTTCCATATAGAATAACGTACATATTTGTTACATATTACTACGGCTATAGCGGTCTTTCTTCTCCTTCTTGGGAGGAGCGAGGCAAATTCGATACTTTAACATAGTGAATGTTGTTGGCACTTGCGTACATACATAACATCACGCCCATAATCCCCGAAGAGGTAGGCAGAGTCAAAGAGGCAGCAGGCCCCTTTAACCACATTCAACCAGAAACAAAACTGTGCTAGGTTAGATGGAAAATTGGGAAAAAGTGGTGACAAGTGGCTAGCCTGTCGCCCACACAATCACATACCCAAAACTCGATACACCATTAGTCGTCTTCTACGACATGCTAAGCAAGAACCACAGATGGCATTATTTTTAAGTCCCAGACTAAAATGGGATAATGGGCTGGGTTAGATGAAAATTGTAAAAAGTATTGACAAGTATTGTTGGCACTTAAATATTGTCATAAAGATGTTCATGGACGCTGCCTATGCTACATTTTAAAGATCTTTATTTATTTTGAGATTAATAATTAGCCTAACGATTACTACCAGACGATTTGAAACTGGCTCATGTATTTCTTACAACAAATATATTTTTATAAGAAGAAAAGAATGCTTAAAATTAAATGGGAATTTGCTGTAGACTTCTTTCTCTTTTTGTACCTACTGTCTTTGCAATTGATATCAAGAGTTTCTATTAATTGCAGGACCTAACTCGTTACCAATGCAGCATACCTCGTCTAGTGACTATATCTGCCCGACACGAGTCTGCTGCTCAGAAGATTCTGGACCATCTAAAGTCTCACCCCGTAGACCCTGAGGAGATAGCGTTGCTGCACAATGTACACAGCACGCACATCGCTGGACATCTGGGGAGGGCTTTTACCATTCTCGGTAAATTACTTCTTTTTGGCATCTATATTAATTCTTGATTTTGGCCTAGAAACTCCATTGAGTATGTATCCTGGAGATAGGCATTCAATGGTTACCTCCGACTATGTTTTGTTCAGACAATATCACAACAATCTTATTTAAAACAAAGTAGCTTAAATGTTTGTTTTATAAAAAACAAACACTACAACCATTTATCTCGAGTCCCGGTGACTGAATACTTCACGAATTGCATGCAGTCTAAACCTGATATACAATTTTTTTACCCTTTTTTTTCCCTAAAGATACCAACTCGGAGCAAGAGACAGTTAGCCTGATGGAAGCTTGTGAGTACTCGGACAGCGCGCGCCGTCCCCTGTGGTTCGTGTACAGCGGTATGGGCTCCCAGTGGTCCGGCATGGGCGCGCAGCTCATGCGCATACCCATCTTCGCAGCTGCTATTGAGAGGTGAGCTGATGCTGTTGAGTTCTTTCAGAAAAAGTTTGATCGAACTATCGGTACGGGGCTTCAAAAGCGGGAGTTGTATTTTAATATAATTCTGTACCGCAAAAAGAAAAAATAATCCTTTTTTAATTTCTTTTTTATCTGCCTTTCTGTTTGTCAAGATATTTTTACTCAGGAACACGTGATCTCTACGTTTTATTGAGGTCTGCCTATCAAATACTGAGTATCAATTTGAAATACCTACGTATATCAAATACTGAGGTCTGCCGTCCCTTAGATATTTAACCAGTTCTTACATTTCTGTCAGAAAAGTACAAGTCTCACAGAAAAGTATTGTATTCTGGAATTTGTGTTTGTTTTTATAATGGTCTTGGTCCTTTTCCTCGTAAAACTCACAACCGTTTTTCTTCCAGATGCCAAAAAGCCCTCGAGCCAAAGGGCATTGACCTGTACCACATCATCACCTCGCCCGACAAGACCATATTTGACAACATCCTGCACTCCTTCGTGGGCATTGCAGCTGTGCAGATTGGACTCACTGATGTACTTAGGGAATTAGGCTTAGTTCCTGATATGATTATTGGTGAGATTATAGTTCTTGATATCTTTTGAAAGTCAAGAGTATTTCAGCGACCCATGGGACAATAATACCCTTCTAATAATTTTTGGCAGCTAATCTTAAGAAGTATTAGCTAAACCCGCAAGATTATAGTACACAAACGTCTGCGTAAACAGAGGAGCAATCTCGTAGTCCGATGAGACGTCCAACCCGACCGGAGAGAGGACAGGCTCAGGATCGACGGCTTAAGCTGCTTTGAAACTAGTAAAGTTAGTAAATTGTTTGTGTCACCAGGCCACAGTGTTGGCGAGCTCGGGTGCGCGTACGCAGATGGCTGCTTCACGGCTGAGGAGATGATCCTGTCGGCTTACAGTCGAGGTCTCGTCTCCGTGGAGACGCCTTTCATTCGCGGATCCATGGCCGCAGTGGGTGTTGGATACCAGCAAGTGAGTTAAGATAAAAAGTATTTTAATATTGAATTCCACCAAGATTTAAACTTTAAAATATTATTATTGCTTTCTATGCACTGATATCCAGATACAATCTTTATTCTTTTTGTCAAGGCGAAGTTATGTCTGCGTAGGTTACTCGTCATGTAAACAAATATCTATCCCGTTTCAGATAAAAGAGATGGTCCCTCCCGAGATCGAAGTGGCGTGCTGGCGTGCCACAACGCTGCCGAGTCCAGCACCATCTCTGGACCTGCAGACATAATGAGGGAGTTCGTGACTTCTCTCTCTCAGAAGGGCATCTTTGCTAAGGAAGTGCCCTGCTCGAATATAGCATATCACTCGCGTTATATCGCTGAAGCTGGTCAGTAATAATAATTTTTACATACACGCCATCACGCCCGTTATCCCGGAAGGGGTAGGCAGAGCCCAATGAGCGATGATAATATACGCACATTATTATAAATATGCACCTTTCGCCACAATGAGCCAAATATAAAATAAAAAAATATAGTAGGGTAAGAGAGAAAATTGTGAAAAAGTTGTTCGCTTTTTAATAATTTTTTTTTCTTAAATATAAGAGAAATTTAGAGAGTGCAGATCGTGACGCATCCTTGTAGGCACATTGAATAGTATTTTTTTTCAAGTATTTTCGTCTCACCGAATGTGTTTAGTCTCATTTTCATTGTTTGGTTAGTGTTAACATATTTTAAATAAGCGGTTACCGTAGCATAGGTCCTTACAACACGGTCTTGCACTTTGACGTATAAATAAATAAATAAATTCTCCACACTGACACACCAATTCCTTAGTTCCAAACTAAGCTTATGCTTGTGCTATGGATACTACGTGAACGGATAGACATACTTAAATACTTTTATAAAAATCAATGACTCGATTACAAATGTCCATGTTTATCACACGAAACATTTACAACAGTTTCAAGGCCAGGGCCTCTGACCATTCGACCAACGGGCTAGTCAAAAGATTTTCTAAAGGTGGATATTATATTATAATATGCTTGAGTCTTTCGCCTTGATGATGATGACATCAATACACTCCTTAAATTATTAAAATTTTCTTTAACTCTCATAATGTGTGCCTTGTACATTTACCTAAACTGCTACTAACAATATTCTTTTACTTTTAACCAGGACCTGGACTACAGAAATACTTGTCGGAGGTGATCAAAGACCCGAAGCCAAGAAGCGAGCGATGGGTGTCCACCTCAGTGCCTATGGACAAATGGGACCAGCCGGCCGCCAAGTATTCGTCTGCTGAGTACCACACCAACAATCTACTGGTTAGTCTTGAAATGGAGTTATATGTAGCTAACTATTAAATTAACTATAGCAATGTCTATAGACATATAGACAGGTAAGCGGTGGTAGCTCAATGGTAAGAACACGCGCCTCTTAACCGAGAAGTGCAGGTTCAAACCCGGGCACGTACCTCGGGATTTTTCAAATCTATGTACGTATTTATTCCACCAGCTCAACGGTGAGGGAAAACATCGTGATGAAATCTGCAAATTCAAACAACTTTGGATTTGTAACCATGACCCAAAAAATTTCTGGTTCCCCTATCTTAGGGTTACGAAGGTCAGATCGGCAGTCGCTTCAATGTAATTACCAGACTCGCTAAATCCTGGATCATGGTCTAAGCGGACCCCGTCTACGCACGGGACATAACGCTAGGAAGATGATGATCCAAGACGATAACCATATCAGAGCAGACATTAATCTGCTCGAGAATTAATTATTATGTAACTAGTGCCCAAGATCAAGAACTATGTAATACCTGCTTTGCCAATACAGAACCCAGTCCTCTTTGAGGAGACGTCGAAGTTGATCCCACCGAACGCAGTGCTGGTGGAGATAGCCCCCCATGGACTCCTCCAGGCCATCCTTAAGCGATCTCTGCCTATCAGCTGCAAGCACATCCCTCTCACTCGCCGGGGACATCCAGACAACGCCCTTTTCGTTCTTGAGGCTATTGGAAAGTGAGTACCCTTTGATTACATACATAAACATACATAAACATAACATCACGCCCATGATCCCCGAAGGGGTAGGCAGAGTCAAAGGGGCAGCATGCCCCTTCAACCACGTTCAGCCGAAAGTAAAGCTGGGCTGGGTTAGATGGAAAATTGTAAAAAAGCAGTGACAAGCGGCTAACCTGTCGCCTACACAATCACACACCCAAAATCCGATATACCATTAGTCGCCATTTACGACATGCTAGGCAAAAACCACAGTTGGCATATTCTTTTTAAGTCCCAAACCAACATGGGACAGTGGGCTGGGTTGGATGAAAAACTGTGAAAAAGGAGTGACAAGTGGCTAGCTCGTCGCCTACTCAGTCACATACCCAAATGCCCGTAAACCATTAAAAAATAAATAAAAAAATAAAAATTTGTTTATTTTCCACCAAATACATTACATGTCATACCCGATCTATAAACTTAAACTAGGAGACTCTATACAAGAATAGGCATAGTTAAGAATGTGACAAGATAAGTTAAGGTTAATTAAGGTAAAACACGTAATATTTGGAAGGACTGGAGCCTAAGCTAGGATATTCCTGTATTTCAGGACTCCAGGGCCCCCCAGCCGAACCATGTACCGTAAGATTGAGATAGTTATAACAATAATTGAGTAAGCTATTTATAATAATAATAAAAATATAGAAAAATCTGGTGAGTTGTGTGAGTGTATGTATGTGTGTGTGTGCATGAGTGTGTGATAGTATGTATGTGTATTTTTGAGTGTGTGTGACTGTATACGTTGTATAATGTATATGTGTGTTACGCATGGATGTCTACATTAGGTTAATAGGGCTTCAGTTTCAACGCAGTTCAGTACCAACAAGTAATTCCTGATAATATTTCTGCATTCATACAGTGTTTTAGTGCAAATGCTTAATAATGTGTTTAGCCTGTTGTACAGATGTTTGCCGAGAAAGTTAGTTTGACGACGAAAGAAGACAGTATTATGTTTGGTTGTTTTATAAATTTTTGGTGGCCTCCGGTTTTTAGACTGTTGTGTGTTCGGTTCGTAGTTTAGTTGCTTGTGTTGGCGTGTTGTGACCTGCATTATAAACAATTGTCTCACGGACATTACCTTGGCATCATTATATAGTGATTGTGTGGGATATAAGTAAGGCTTCCTGAGCATTACTTTGAGTATGGATCGTTGCGCTCGTTCCAGCTTTATGATCCTTGACTTGCATGTCCCGCCCCAGACTGGTATACAATAGGTAAGCACAGATTGAACTAGGGCATAATAGACGGTTTTTAGCAATGTAGGCTTCAGAATGTTTCTTAGCTTTTTGAATACCCAGATTAGCTTCCTCACACGTGTAGATAAGAGATCAATATGTGCATCCCATGATAACGTTTCGTCTAACTGTACACCAAGATATTTGATTTCCCTGACTCTTTGTAGTGGGGCACATGAACAGTCTAACGAGTTGGAGCTGGAACAAGTATGCAGTTTAAGAGTGATGGAGTTAGGTTTGGGCTGGGTGGACTTATTGATCGAGAAGGCGATGAACTTGGACTTATTTACATTTAGTGTCAGGAGATTTTTATTTAGCCAAGATGCTGTTTGTTTTAGACCCTGTTCCGCATACGAGCGTGCTTCAGCCCAAGTCTCACCCTGAAATACAAGAGCCGTGTCATCGGCATATGAAATTAATCTTCCGTTTAGAGGTTTAAGTTGGCACAGCTCATTTATGTAAATCAGGAAGAGACTCGGGCCTAATACACTTCCCTGTGGGACACCACATGTGACAGGGAGAGAATGGCTGATGTGGTCACCTATCTTGACTGTCTGGCGTCTGTCAGTGAGAAAGCTCTCAAACAGCTTTAGGGGAAGTCCTCGGATACCAATTTGTTCGAGCTTATTTAGAAGGATCTTTACAGAGACGGTGTCAAATGCCTTTGCAAGGTCAAGGAAAATTCCTAAACATCTACGGCCTTTGTCTAAATTATTTGTGATGTTATCTGTGAGTTCCACTATCGCGTCTTCTGTTGATTTTTTAGGTTGGAAACCAAATTGAGAATCGCAAATAAGCTTATTATCTTTTAAGTAGGACATGAGGCGTTTATTCATAATTTTTTCCAGTATTTTAGACAAGACGGTTAATACTGAAATTGGGCGGTAGTTTTCGATACCGTCTCTGTTTCCGCCCTTATGAATTGGGTGTATAATCGAGCGTTTGAAACTGTCAGGGAAGATTCCCTTATTAATACACATATTAAAAATGTGCGTTAGAATTGGACATATGGTATCCTTGACACGTTTAAGGAACGAGACTGCTATACCATCCCAGCCTGTAGCTGAATCATTCTTCAGGTCAGCTAACAGAGAACCAATTTCATATTGATCAGTTTCAGTCAATGCAAATGATTTTAAGGGGGGGGAATTGCTGGTGCCGTAGTCTGTTACTGTCTTATTTTTCTTTGCAATATCGTCAGCTAATTTCTTTCCAATACTAGCGAAATAATCGTTTATTTGGTTGACAGATGATTGTGCACTGTTGGGATTAAGTTGTAAAAGCTCTTCGGCAGGATTTTTCTTAGTCGTGGTGTTAGTGAATTTTTTTATCATTTTCCATGTCTCTTTTGGGGTTTTACTTCTAACTATTGCCGAGCTTTCATACTCTTCTTTGACCTTTTTTAGTAAATCGTTGCAATAGTTACGATACCTACGATAAGATACCGAGAGCATTTCGTTTGATGGAGATGCTTGTACTTTTTTGTGTAGTGAGTCACGATGGTTAATGCACTTAAGTAATCCTGGTGTGAGCCAGGGATTTAGAAGGTACTTCCTGTTAGGGATCTTCCAGGTTGTAGTATTATCATTGATTGCATCTTTCATTAACATGACAAGACTGTCAATGGCTATATTAGGGTCTTTAAATTCCAGTACTTCCTTGTGGTTTGATTTAACAAAGTCCTCAGCAGCTCCATCCAGATTAAGTACCCTCTTAAAAACCACATTTCTGTCTCTTTTCCTTGAAGGAATCAAGTTTAATAAAACAGGTAAGTGATCAGTTATATACGTTTTGATTATGAAAACTTGTGCTTTGTAATTTGTCTTGAGATGTATATGGTCTAAGCAATTTGATTCTCTAGTAGGTGAAACATGTGCTGGTAGAAGGCCGTTTTCAGCTAAAAGGTTTAGATAGGGTTGACTTTTGGGATCATTATTTGTAGGTTTTATATCAATGTTAATGTCCCCAACCACACTTATAGTTTTGAAGGCACTAATGGATTTTAGGTTAATTTCTAGTGAGCTAAGAAAGCTGTCAATCTGTCTCTGGGAGGGTGACCTATATATACCTAGAATCGCGACATCTGTAGTTTTAAGTAGCAGGCAATTTGCGTCCGAGAATGACGGCTCCTCAACAGTATGTTTTATATTCTTGTGTACGTACATAACCACCCCATCGTTTTGATTGTAAGTTACCGAGGAGTAATGTAAAGTATAGTTTTCCAGAATAGGGGGAGTTTTGTCTTTTGATAACCAGCATTCTGTTAGAACAATTACGTCGCAATCGATGTTTAGGCCCTTCAGAAAAACTTGAAAAGAGTCAAAGTTACGGTATATGCTTCTGACATTGTGAGTGATGATTTTCAAACAATTATTTTGACTAATGATCCTTTTAGGGCAATCCTTAGGATCAACCACGAAAGAGTCAGCTACAGAGGCATTGTCTATATCGGAATGTGTGCTGATAATATTGTTGGAGTATGCTTTGGCCCCAGATTTGTTGTCACCATCCTCGGAATCACTATTTAACATTGGTTACAACAATACTGAGTACCTACAATAAAATAAAATATACCAAAAAATAAAAAATAAAAAAAATAAACAAAATATATAAGCCAAAATGAATATAAAAAGTTTAAAGATAAGTAAAATTTAAGAAAAATAATAAATAAATAAACAGGAACACAAAAGTTAGGAAATTTCCGCAAGTTCAGTCTCTTCATTTACTCGCACAGGGGGAAGACCTTCCTCTCTTCTAATATAGACCTTCCCGAAGGAGGTCCAAGTGGCCACTATTTTTCTATTTTTCACGAGCTCTCTCGTGAGGTAATGAAGGCGGCGTGCTTTGGTTGTGAGTGCCTCAGATAGGAATACCTTTTTGCTAGGGCCAGGGATGTTGAGGGCCGCAGTGGTTAGTGCCGGTTCGTTGGACTGTCGCTTTTCTTTGTTATACAGCTTGTATCTCTGGACTAGATCCTCTTTCCTTGAAGTTGTGGTGAAGTCCACAACAATAGCCTCAGACTTCGTCCTATAAATATCCCGAATCTCAGGTTCTTGTATACGGGAATTGGAGCCAATGGCGGTGCCCAAATTTATAATGGTTTTGCACAGGGCCTGTTTGTCTTCCTGTTTTAGTATAGGTACGTTGCGTATTTCAATAGCCGTTGTCTTAGAATCTTTTTCTAGTGTATCAATTTTTCTCTCAAGTGTTTTGATGTGTGATCTGAGATTTTTGTTGTCCTTTTCCACCGTCTCAATTTTCTGTACAAGGGCGTCGTATTGGGCAGACATAAAGTCCACTGTTTTTTGTATCTCAGTATTTTGATCTATTAGTGTGCTAATGGAAGCGCTTAAAGCTGCAAATTTAGTCTCTTGGTGGGAGTGTAGCTTTTCAAACATATGCCTGAACTCGCATAGAATTACCCCTGAGCCGCCCGGCGTGTCAGCGAGCCTACGCTTAGGTCTCTTTGTAACATTTAATATGCTATCGTGTTTCACAATGCCGGTAGAGGATAGGTTAAGATCGGAATCAGATCCGTAATAGGTGGGTGAATGCTCGTTTGAAATAAAGGGAGCCGCTTCTCCACTCTGTGGCGGCGTGCGTTGAGTTTTTGGCATTATTTCCTACTGTTTGAATACGCGCTGTAGATCGTTTAGTGGATATCTTCTGTGGACGCTGCGCTACTGGTAGTCTCTATGATGACCCACAAATTCAATTTAATTTTTTTATAATTTTTGGAGGACAACGATCTGCGATTTTGTATAATAAACGTCCGATCTCTTCAGAGGTCCGGGAGGGAAGAAATTAAATATACAAAAAGTGTTCCACAGCGGGGACCGAACCACGGCCCTCTCAGTTCGTAGGTGACTTCGCTGGTAATATACCACGACAACTGTTAGACAATTGTGCGAAATATGCGACCGCTAGTTAAATGTTTGTGTTCGTTATTTATGAGTCAGTATATTGCCCAAGGTCAGGATGATTGACAACTTTCACTTCACGCGAATTTTTGCGGTTAGATGCGAACGTTTTCAATCATAAAGATATGATGATATAGGCTATTTTAGACACTTTATTCACGGATGTTTCACATTTGTGTGTATTGTTCACTCAGTAATCACTTTGCAAGAGAATTTACACTGTTATTGTTGTTTAAACATTAAAAAGGAAATTAAAAACGCAGGAGCTACTTAAAACACGTCTACCCAGGTTGACGTCCGGAGGGAGGGGTTTTTGAGGGGGACCATTAGTCGCCTTTTACGACATGCTAGGCAAGAACTACAGTTGGCACATTCTTTTTTTTTTGTCCCAGATCAACATTGGCCAAGTCCCAGACCAACATGGGACAGACCCTTTGATTCCCCTAATAATAATATCCTACATACATAATATCATCACGCCCGCAATTCTCGAATGGGTAGACAGAGTCGAAAGGGCAGCTAGTCCCTTTACTACTTTCAGGCAAATGAAACTGGGCTGGGTTAGTTGGAGAATTGTGAAAAGTAGTAATAAGTGGCTAGCTCGTCGCCTTCAGTATCACTCACCCAACCCGACATACCATTAGTCGTCCAGTTTTATTGTTGGCTGAATGTGGTTAAAGGGCCCTACTGCCCCTTTGAATCTGCCTACCCCTTCGGGGATTATGGGCGTAATGTTATGTATGTACATAGGCCTAAACATTACTCCGGATGTATTTCAATTCTTATATTCATATATCTGTTATTTTCAGAATATACATGGAAGGCTACTATCCTCAAATTTCTGTGCTGTACCCCAAAGTGGAATTCCCTGTGTCCACGACGACTCCATTGCTCTCTCACTTAGTTGAATGGGCGCACAACGAGATTTGGTAAGAGCCATTTTTAATCAACTTGACTCTTCAAATCAAGCAACCCTGCTATAGTCAAGGCCTGGATAGACTCAAGTTATATCGTTTGACAGACGCGTTGGTCGAGTGGTCAGAGACCCTGCCCACGAAACCAAGGGTCGTGGGTTCGAATCCCGATAGAAAACAATGTTTCGTGTGATGAACATGGATATTAGTTCTTCAGTCATAAATGGTTATAATCTATTTAATTATGTCTATCTGTTCAGGTAGTATACATAGCACAAGCTTATAAGCTTTGTTTGGAACTAGGGAATTGGTCTGGAGAATTTATTAATTTATTGTGTAATTCTAGGAAAATACCTCTTCATCTCTCGGCCTCCCACGAATCAACTGCCAGCTGGCATCCTATCATCTCTGTTCACGATGACGAGAGCAGCTTCTTGCGTGGACATGTCATACGAGGTATGGACATTTACTTATCTAAAAATAGGTATAAGAGTGATGGTAGCTCAATGATAAGAACTCGCGCCTCACATGTGAGGTGTATCGATTCAAATCCAGGCATGTACGTTTGCGTATGTATTTATAACATTAGCTCAGCAGAACAGAAATCCCAATGTAAAAGATACTAATCATCACGCCCGCGTTTACCGAAGGGGTAGGCAGATCAAAGGGCACCTAACACTCTCAACCACATTCGGGCCAAAAATTGGCTGGGTTAGATGGAAAATTGTGAAAAAGTAGTGGCAAGTGGCTAAGTCTTCACCTTCAACATCAAATCCAAAACATTATATACAATTAGTCGCCTTTTATGATATGTTTTGTAAGGAACACAGTTGGCGCATTATTTTTTAAGTCCCAGACCAACATAGGTATATAATGATCTGGTAAAAACCATTTTAACTTTTTCAGGTCAGAACGTATACCCATTCGCAGCTGCTTTAATTGCCACGTGGGATACGCTAGCTATGACACTAGGCAAACCAAAAAGACAATTCTCGGTTGACTTCAACGATATACAACTGTTTGTACAACCAACCCTTCATGAGCAGAAAGAATTGAGGCTGAACGTGGCCCTCCACAGAGGCACTGGAAGGTTCGAGGTTGGTTCTCATGTTTATTAAATGTTTAGGCAACATACATACTTATATACATAACATCAGACCCGCAAATCCGAATTTTTGGGCTACTGCTCCTTAAAAAAAGCTAACGAAGCCCTTTGAAAATCAAGGACCATACATATCATGATGTCAGCAATCCCTAAAGGGGCGACAAGCTTCTTTTACCATCTTTGGCCAAAAAAAAAACTGGGTTGGGTTAGATGGAAAATTGGAAGAAAGTAGTGTCAAGTGCCTAGCTCGTCGCTTACACTATCAAATACAGTACACCCAAAATACCATTACTTGCCTCTTACGATATGGTAGACTAGGAATACAGTTTGTACATTAAGCCTCAGACCATGCGATAACGAACGAAATATGAATATAAATACCTATGTGTTTTTTGTTACCAGATTTTAAATGGATCATCTATAGTAGCTACAGGCTATATCCGATTCAAAAAAGATGATGAACCTAAAGAAATTGCGCCGCAGACTACACAAAACGTGACACAACCCTCTGATGATGACATGCCCTTGACTTCGGACGATGTTTATCAGATGTTTTATGAGAGGGAGTATTTTTACAGGTAATGTTTCTACCTACCTATCTACCTATCAAATGTACTCCCTAGTTGGCTGCATGAAAGTAATTTGTTTTAATTGCGATTTATGAAATTCAGTGTTGTAGTATCTTTTATTTGAGAGTAAATTTTTCAGCTCTAATCTTTTGTAATTGGAGCAATTCAAATCATCTCGTCTCTTTCTCCTAATAAACTGACATTTGATGCAGATTAATCCCCATATTCTGTGTAGCATTTCTTTAATACACACATTCATGCATCAAAATCCAGTTTCTGGTTCTGTAAATTAAATCTCCAACCAGCTTAATATCTACCATGACATAGAATTCTAAGAGAGCGGTAGTGGTAGCTCAATGGTAAGGACACATGCCTCATATGGGGGTGCTGGTTCAAACCCGTACGTATTTATACCGCCAGCTTGGTGGTGAAAGAAAACATCGTGATGAAACCTGCATATTTCATATAACTATTGATGTGTAACCATGATCCAAATTGTCAGGTTCCCCTGTCTTATAGTTAGGAAGGTCAGATCGGTAGTCGCTTTAATGTAATTAACAGACTTGCTAAGTCCTGGACCATGGTCTAGGCGAACCTCGACTTAGCACAGGACTTAACGCTAGGAGGAAAATATAATCCACTTAGTACATTGCGCACCTATAATTCATTCAATTTCTCTTTCAGCGGAAATTTCCGTAGCATCCAAAGCGCGAATACCTCTCTGACAAAAGCCTACGTTCAATGGTCCAACAACTGGGTGACATTACTGGATGGGCTTCTTCAACTGAACGCGTTGAAGCAGAACCACGATGCAATTTCGCAACCTCGCCGCATCAGAAAAGTTCAAATTGATATTAAGAAACATGAAGAGGAAGAAACATTTGATTATAATGGGAAGAACGTGATGAAGATTCACTCGGATGTTCTGCATAAGGTCACAAGGTAAGTAGTTTAGTATAGAGACTAGATAATTTGCAAGAACATATTTTTACATTGTAAATATGTATGAGACATATTCATATGATCTTTGACTCTATGAGACTGGACAGGGAGTGAACCTGTGTTCGCGAAGGCACTTGTGCACTATAATATCTCATGCGTAATTGGCTAATCATTGACTTATTTTTCTGATGCTATGAATTACTAAGTAGGAAGCTTACTATCTTTTAACCATCTTCCAGATGTGGCGGAGTCAGTATCACCAACATAATTTTTAATAATCTTGGATCTTCAACTTCTGGCAGAGTAGCCTTGAACAAATTGGAATTTGTGCCACATTTCAACTCAAATGTTGATGTAAGTACAGTTATAAGGAAATTAAATATATTTTGTGAAAAGTAAAATTGACACCTAATTTAACGTCTATTCTTTTAACCAGGCAAAAACAGCATTGCAAGTATTTTTACAAATAGTAGCGCAGAATGTGAACAAGAAAATAATAAATTTAATTGAGATTAAGAACCATTCAAAGGAAGATACTGTATTCAATGCTGTTAGAGAATTGGTTGACAATATCCCCGATCTCAAAGTACAGTTCAATCAATTTACGAAAGGTGAACTGATACAAAACCAAGAACAATTCGCTTCAAATGTAGATTTGGTTTTGGTACAGAACCTCAATATGGATGACAAAGTAAGTATTTTACACGTATATTGATTTTATTACCTTTTTATTTGCTCATATTCAATCAGATCACATTCTTCGACATTTTGAAATGATCCTAAAAATACAAAATTTAGTTACTCAAATTCCGATAAATAGTAATACTTAGTTTACCCATTTGTCTCTCCTTGTAAAATATTTAGGCTGTATAAATTTATTTCCAAATTATTTTATTGGAAATTTGAAAAAAACATTGTGTTGAAAACAGAAATAATATTAAAATGGTTATGATTATATACTAATAAACTTCATGTAGAATTGAAATACAATAAAATACCATTTATCTTTCAGATATTCGAATTTCTCCACACAGTCGTCCCTCGCGATACCTTCGTCGTGATAGCTGAAGAAACATCCCTTATAACACTTCGTACAAGACCTTCCGCCTTATACAAAGTGGTTTCCACCCAGAATACAGGGGATTTGTCTTTACATCTGTCCCACTGGAGACCAAACGCAACTTCTGCTTCAATAACTGCATTCACTGTTCGTTCCCAAGATGATTTCTCATTATTATCAAAGACCAGAGACAGTCTTCCATCAACCCATAAGCTACTCGTCCTGACATCTTATCCTCCAGTAGATGGGATGAAAGAACTAGTAGCGACTTGGAGGAGTGAGTCGGAGAAGAATCAAGTTCATTTGCTAATGATCAATTACGATACAGCCACAGATCAGGATTTAGAAATGGCTCCGGAGTTGGAATTAGCATTCAATGTGCTTAATGATGTAAGTAAATTCGTATTATTTTCCCGCCATTCCAAATTGTTAAACAAAGGGCTGAATTGCTTAATATTAAGTATTTTCGTTCTTTGATATCGGAGGCCAAGACCCACTTCGGTCACACACCGCACTCGGATGCTAGATGCTAACGCTAAGATACACTGAAGGTTGATCCGAAGAGAGTTAAACAACCGAACCCGATGAGTGTTAATTGTACTCCGATTTTATTGTTCCCATCACATAATTAAAAAGTGCAAGGTCACAGAAAATGTACGGCTATCCCGTACAGACACCAATCGAAGTATTTGGTCACATGCCTACCACTGTAACTCTTTATTCTTATTCAGAGCATCTGGGGTGGTGAATATTACTTGCCATTGGTCGAGAAAGAACACAAAATGTGCAACATGATGCTACGCTGTGACCAGATTGGAGATCTGAACTCCTTGCGATGGGTCGAGGCGCCGCAGCCAGACGAGAGTGTCAAGGGAATCAATGTTGATGTAAGTATCTTTTGTATATACTTGAAGTTGTATTGTGAATTTAGTTTAAGCCCATGCAATAGAGCCTATATCTTTAAAAAACTAATTTACTTCGCGCCGCTTCCTAGCGGGGTAGGCAGTGAGAGCCGAGCGCCATATGTCACGGTCCTTACACACCTCACTCGCTTCTTTAACATTCATAAAGCTATTAAATCTAATTGATTTTAGAAGTGCTACGAATACTTTAAGTTTCATAATGAGTTCCTTGCAAATCATTTAAACAAATTGGTGATTACTTTTTACTGTGTATTTTTTGAAGTCTTATATAAATAGATTTTATTTTTATATGTAATAACAGGTAAATATCATATTAAATAGCATTGACTTAGTTTTCAATATGAATATGTGTTTAGGTACATTACGCTGGTTTAAACACCGTGGACGCCAAGAAAGCAACAGGCGTATACAGTTTGAGACAGGACGATAATTATGATAACAATTCATTCGGAATGGACTTCAGCGGTATTACTGAAAGGTGAGCTTATCTATACTTTTCCGAAATATTGAACACCTAATATATTACATAGCTTCGTAGTTTCTTTTATCTTGTTAAATACATATATTGAGACACATTTTAGATCAGGTTTTTCAACTTTATGCGTTTGTGAGGAGATGATTATAATAGGCTTGCACATTTGAATAATATTTAAATATGAAGGCTAATATTCATTGGTATATTGCTGAATTATCAAACATTACATAGGGCCAAAAAACATCAAGCTCAAGATACACACATAACATCACGCCCACAATCCCCGAAGGGGTAGGCAGAGTCAAAGGGGCAGCATGCCCTTTCAACCACATTCAGCCAAAAATAAAGTCGGGCTGGGTTATATGGAAAATTGTGAAAAAGCAGTGACAAGCGGCTAACCTGACACCTAAACAATCACATACCCAAAACCCGATATACCATTAGTCGCCTTTTATGACATGCTAGGCAAGAACCACAGTTGGCTTTTTCTTTTATAAGTCCCAGACCAACATGGGACAGTGGGTTGGATGGAAAGTTGTGTAAAAGGAGTGACAAGTGGTTAGCTCGTCGCCTACTCAATCACATACCCAAAAGCCCGTAAACCATTAGTCGCTTTTTACGACATACTAGGCAAGAACCACAGTTGGCACATTCTTTTTTTTGTACCAGATCAACATGGGACACAATCAAGTTTGATATCATTTAAATTTTTACAAAGTCCAGTACTCCTTTAATTGTCTTTAAACAAGTACACAACAGAACTTTGTATTCATCAGCGGAGAGCCAGTAATGGGTATAGTTGCCAACGGGGCGTGCAGCAAGCGCGTCCGGGCGCACCCCAAGCTGGTGTGGCCGGTTCCGAACCACTGGACACTCGAAGAGGCCGCTACCGTCCCGCTGGCGTTCGCGCACGCCTTCTACGTGCTTGTGAGTATAGCTGCTTCAGAGACAAGGTCGATGGCGCATGCGGTAGTGACCCTGCCCCATGCGCCAAGAGTTGTGGATTCGATCCCCTCCCAGGACAAACATTCGTGTCATGAATACTTGTGTTTGTTTTGTGTCTGGGTGTTAATATTCAATATTTAAGTATATTTGTAATACCACTGTTGATTCTGATATCCGTAACACAAGTGCTCAAGCTACTTACCTCGGAATCATATCAATGTATGTGATGTAGTCGGATATTTATTTATTTATTTATTATTTATTATTCAGAGAGGACGACATTGGTAGCGTAATGAATAAGACATTAATATCTTAATCATCATTAACAGTCAGTTAGTGACTAAGACCGTAGCAACACAACCGTAATATCAAACTTTAACTCATATCAACATCATCGTTCCGACCAGAAAAGTGGTTCGTTCTACGTAATTATTAGACTTGCTAAATCCCTGGATCATGATCTAAGCGCATCGCATGTCAGCATGAGACATAACGCTAGAAATATGATGATGATTGATGATACGGCTAAGGCTTTGATTGATTTACATTCGATGATTCGATCGATCGACATCCCATGATCCATTTGATTGATATTTAAATACGTTCAAGCAAATTGTAATCTTAATCTTATAGTTCTAATGCCTCATCCAGATGGTCAAAGTCAATCTACCCGGAGCTAAAGACAGCATCTTGGTGCACGGCGGCGCGGGCGCACTGGGCCAGGCCGCAATATCAATCTGTCTCGCGCACGGCATGCGAGTCTTTGCCACCGTCAGCGATGTCCGCAAGAAGCACTTCCTCAAGAAGATGTTCCCGGAGTTAAGAGGTAGGATGGCGATTAGCTTCGGGTGAATGGATGAGGAAATTTCTGTGCAGGTGCAATGATATGTTACATACACCACGTAAAAGCGCATGGGATTTTGATACTTAAAATAATCAGAAACGAGTAGGCACGATAGTTGGGTTTCCTACGAAAGACTATGTAGGATCAGTTTCTATTAAAGTGGAGCAGGCTTGTCATATTTTGACTTGGTATTAAATTAAGCATTTCCTCAGAAAGATGTTCCCGAAGTTATTTAACGTGCTCATGATCAGCTTTTGGTGAAATCGTGTCAAAATCGTTCAATCAAGTGGAAGCAACATAAACGTGAAAGGTATTTTGATACTTATGGTCATTGCACATTTCAATTTGCACCCAAGATCGAAAGGATCAACACATAGATACAATTTTTCGTGATTGTCTACTGCTACTATCTTAAAAGCCCAGGGAATTCAACGCACCCCTTTTTTAACACGAGGAAGGCATAGGCACTTTTACGCTGCCCGGGGGAGGGTGGCGTGGTGTGTGGGACTCCCACAGCCCTCTGTGAAAGAGAACCCTTCTTCGACCAAGATGGAGTGGCCGGGTCATATCCACTTAACCTCGCTGAACCCATCGTTGCCAGAGTAGTGATGCTGAGAGATCCTGTCCCAAAAGCTGTCACAGCATCACCGGTAGTCTGAGATACTACAGCTTTCGCCAGGTTTCAGTGGGACGGTGCGTAACACATTCCCCTGGGCCATCAAAAAAGGGTCATTTTTCGCTGCAATGGAACAGGATTTTCATATGGTTGATTCGCTGTTAATTTTAAAGTTTAGTGACCTTTCAAAGTATTTTTATGACAATTAGATTAACGTAGAATCCTTTGTTTTATACACTCTACTCTTTAAGAACTATGCTCATTAAGAAAAAAATAAAATTTCAAATTTATTGGTATTGCAGAAGACCATATCGGATGTTCCCGTGACCACACCTTCACGGACATGGTCCGAACCCTCACCAATAACAAAGGCGTTGACCGAGTCATCAATTGTATACCTGGTGATCTTAAAAACGTAAGTAATTTTATTTTGAACAAAAACAAATTAATGTATAAGTTAATGCAACGCCTCTTGGGGTTAAAATGAAATAAAGTGAGATAATTTATTCATTTGGAACATGTAACTTAAGTCAGACGAATAAATATCAAGACAATACCATCACAGCGAAATTTTAAATCAAAAGTTTGATAGGCAGCCAAAATTATTGCCACAAAGCATTTGTCATGACACTGAGGTAACATTACTATTGTAACCAAGTTTTATTTGTGATGACATTCAGAATTATCTTCACTATAATAGTCGTTTTATACATTTTTACTGCGCATTTTATAATGCGCTGATGAGCTTGTTGAACTTCGTCTGAGACAAAGGGCAACAGTTGGTCCTAATTCCCCCAACAAAAACACCTAGGTCAGAAGGTTAACTTATAGTAGGAATATGAATGTTTATAAAAATCTATGGCATTTATATATCTATGGAACGTATGAGCTTGAACTCTATGAGTTTTACCACTGACCATTATAGAATGCCGAAATCGACTAATGTTTTAATTTTCACTTATATTCTGGTCCCCAAAAATATCTAAGTACTACTAACCTGTTAACGAAAGCAAGATTTTACGCTTCAATTGTGAATTAACTTTTAGGAGTCCATGAAATGCGTCGGCTCCTCCGGGATCATATTCGACACGGTGCAGATACCGAGCAACGAGGACTTCCACTTCGGCATGTACAACCTGACCCTCGAAAGGAACTATGTGGCCGTAGACTTCTCATCTATCTTCACGATGAACAACCAAAAGGATATGATGGTAAGTAGGGCTAGGTTTGTCAGTCATAGATGATGCAGGTTTTCAGGGTCTCGAGTGACATGCTTTTTTTGAGTACCTACCAAATTTTGTTGTTTTAAGAGGATTTATACAATTGTGATCATTTGCGTACCTTGAAAAAATTCTAGTAATATTCTCATTCGATATGATAATTAAAAAATCATTAATCAATATCAGAGGTTCATTGGATTCACTTTCTCTGATTACTCTTTTATCTTCTTCAATTCCATCTTTATAATAAAAGTAACCATTTTATTCAATAGCGACATTCACTGCATATTTCTGTTACTATCACAGAAACTCCAATTGCTGATTAGTGAAGGCATCGCGCGCGGATACGTGCGGCCGTTGTCGCGCGTGACGTAC